>CAHIKZ030002225.1:962500-1195000 GCA_903632075.3 Acanthosepion pharaonis | reverse complement strand
CAATCCTTTCCAAGATCAATATAAACGTTTTTCTTCTTCATATTCTTTCAAATCGACTTACTTGATCATTTCAACTCTCTAAAGTAGCTTACAAGATTATATTTTGAATAAAATAACTACAAAAAGAAAGATATTGACCCAGACTGCAATTATTTTCAAAATCTGTCTGGTCTGTACTTATAAGAACAAAATTTGTTGCAAATTCAACAATATTTTTCAGTTTTCTGTTTTTTAAAATCAATTTTGCATTATTTAAAATCTTGCAGAATTACTTAGCAATGTTTGTTAGCAAGAATTTCTTGTAAATATTTAAAGAAAATTTATTTTCTAAGATTCTTTTCCAAAAATCCTTAAAGAGCCAATGAAAAGAAACAATGAATTTTTTTTAAACTATAAAAACCATTTATAAAAATAAAATCATTGTTTTGTTTTCAGAATTATGTGAAAAAAAAACGTAAGAAAAAATTTTCCAAACAATTTTAAAACAAAAAGAATAATAAAGAATTTGGAAGAAAGAAAATATTAACATAAACAAAATCAATAATGATTTTTTACAATTACTTTTATCTTTTATACAGAGATACCCTTTTTCTTAATTCACAAGAAATGTGTTGACTTGTGGCCATTTTTCTGTTAAGATTATCATTTCTATTAACGTAATAATCATAAGATAAAAATTCAAAATAATTACATGTTCCTAATTTTCTGTGTTACATTTATTAGTTTTGATGATAAGTTGTTTATGAAATAAATTTTAATGCCTTGGTTACTAAAAAAAATAAATAAATAAATTCTGAAAATTCTAAAAGCATCTGCAAATTTTCAAATGAATTGATTTTTGATATTGTTCGACATTTTTGATCATTTGGACAAAAAGAAGTAACAGAAACCATATAAATCATTTACCATTCTTTTGTCTTCTGATTTTAAAGTCAATCAAAATTTATTTTTTATTTTATTGAAATCTTTAAAAACGATCCTTTGAAATAAATTATTTAACAGGATGACTTTAAAAATCCACTGGCTTTTATTATTTTATTTATAATTTTCAGAATCCCTTAATTTCTTAGTAGTTATCCTTATTTTGAATAGAATTAATATTGTTTCTATATACTTTACTCAAACTTAAGTCTTCAAAACATGGTGTTCTTTACTTAAGTAAAGGATATCATGATCAAAACATAATAAATATCTTCTAATTCAATGGATGTTGAACCTATGAACTACTAGATTAGTCATCTGCTCTAACCACTAAACACATAAAAACTTTATTTTTAGCAATTCCTGACAGGATTTTAAAAAATAAAGTGTAAAACAATTTATTCTCATGTGTTTTGATACATTGTTTTTCTGTTTAAATTTTCTGCTATCAAATGTTCATCTTTTGTTTAATGTTGATTTATTTCAAGAATTATTTGTGGAAATTTAAACAATGTATTAATAATATTTAAAAGTTAATCAAATAATTGTAGCAATTGACAAGCTTGCTTCTAAGTGATATTTCCAAGAACTTTATATTATATAATAGTACAGTTGTATATTTTTGTGTAAAGAATAGTCTTGTAAAATATTTCAATAACAAATCCTTATATAAACTGAAACATAATGTGTTATCACTTTCCAGAATTTAAAGCCCCAAAATTTTGTAAAACCAAATTCTTTGATTTTCCACTGGGAATGTGCTAATGATTTTTAAAGAAATTCTTCTGAAAGTAATTACTTATTTTTGAATGTATTTTAAAAGAAATAATTCAATAACTTTTTGTGTCAAATTTAAAATAACTTTTTGTATCAAATGATTCAACGGAGATAAAGCATAAATTTAAAGATTTATTGTTCAAATTGAAAAAGAATTTAGAAAAAAAAATTTCGTACATATTGTTAAAAAACGTTTCTGATTTATGTGACTAGTAAGTAATAAAATTATATTTTTATATAGTATATTTTCAAGCAAAGAAAATTTTACAAACTAAATTATTTTTATTTTTTGTTGAACAAACAAATGCAGTTTTATTTTGACTCTATATTATTATTATTATTAACCATCTGGTGATACAAATGTTTACAAATATAAGGCTGAAGTTTTAATATTAAAGTTTTTCAACTGGCATTCTATTAAAATATGTTTAAATTATTCAAGGTAGACAAATCCTGTTTATTTTTTTCGATACGTAATCGAAAAATAAACTGGAAAATATCTGTTCTTAGCTATGAAAATATTGAAAAATATGCATCAAAATTGTAAATGAATGAAAAATGAATATTAAAAAATAGAACACGTCTAAAATAATAGTCTATAAAATTTACCAAAGATTGTAACTTTATCATTAATTTAGCTTCGTAATCTTCATGTATGTTACATACATAATGATAACAAGGCTAAACACATACATACATGATGATAACAAGGCTAAACACATACATACATACATACAGTATATGTATGATTCAACTTTTCTTGCATTGTCAGTGATTATAACTTAATAAAAAAAACAATATATAAATTAATTTCATTAGACAATTAGAATAATTAATTTCAGTGGATGATCTCTTGTCTATAAATTTGAATATTCTAAAATTATTGTGTTTTTCAACAACGATTCTTTTCTAACAGGTTTCCATTGCACTAAAATGGAAAGGAATAAAAAGTTGATGCTAAATCAGCATCTTTTAATTTTGGAGTCTTTTATTAAATAAAACTAAAGTTTATGCTCTTAAACAATATTTTATGACTATGATAAAGTACTTTTTACCAATTAAAAGTGTTGTCAATAAATTATGAATCCACAAATTTTCATCATCGACAATAAACATCAAGTGGAGGTTATTTTTCTGATAGTATGTCAATGCAAAATGAATTACAATTACTGACAAAATTATTGCAAAAAATTTCTGATTATAGGTAAATTATTGTTAACAAGGATTTTATCCAACATTTATTTTTTTCTGGTTACATCTTTCTGTATGCATTTTAAAGCTTTTATTCTCCTGTGTGTGTTTTTTCTAGTTAATAAACTGAAGACCTCTACAAAATGGACCACATGTAGCCTATTTGTTCTATCTCCAAATTGTTCAACTGTATTATATGAAAACAATTATGAACAAAATTAGTCTTTTGCTTTTCTGCAATTTTTAATTTGTGTCTTTCATTGTTTATTATTTTTCCTATTCTGCAGACATTCTTCTTTTATTCTACAGACTTTTTAGCAAAACATTCTCACCAGTGTCTTTAGTTAGGGCAGAAATTAATTCTTTGAAAGCAATTACACTTCAAATATGTCTTTAAAACTGACTTTGACTTTGTTGAGTATTTGTTTTGCTCCTGAAATGCATTTTCAATGATTTAGTAAAAAATGACTGAGAAATAAAACGACTACGAAATATATTGAAACTTATTTAATAGAAGAATACAATTGAGTGTAAAAGTGCATTGGAAATCATTTATCAATTTGTTATAAATTTATTATATGAAATTTTAATTTTTAACAAAGCAAAAATCTGGAAATAGTTTTTTAAAGGCATCGATAAATTAGAATTTCTGTAGAAATATACAGATCTTCTTATAGGATTTCTTAACTAAAAATATTGATGTGGATGAAAAAACATTTAAGCTTTTTTAAATTAAAAATTTGAAAAGAAAATTGAAATAGTTGTTGCTTCAGACAATTTAAAACAAACTGTCCCCAAATATTTTTGTTTCTATTTTATTAGAATTATTGGTTTTTGTGCATGTCTGTAACTATTGTCGGATTGAAGTAATAAGATTTTTTTATAGAATTTATTTTGGTCTTTGTTGCTTATTTGTAGTTTTTTTTTTTTTTTTTTTTTTTTTTGTGTGAAAAATTATTTTTTTTAAACAAAACTTGACAATTTAAATAATTTTTTTTTTTTACTTCAGTCTCAATTGGAAAGTTTCAAACAGCTTTTGTACGGACAAAATATTTAAGGAAAGATAATTATTTTGCTCCATTTAAAATGCATTTTGTAAATAAAATATATAATAAACAGCTGAGTCATAATATTACTAAGTTAGAAGCAAAAATTTAAAAAAAAAAAAAAATTAATGCTGGTTCCTCTTATCCTTTACATATTTGACAATAGAAAAATTATCAACCTGTCCTAGTGTACTAGGGCAGGTTGATTTTTCTTTGTTTTTAGAAAATCACTGGAGTTTGATGTGCTAAGTGCTGAAACCAAAAATTAGATTCATAGCTTTCACCAATTATTGAACATTTGGTTTTAAAGATCACCTGGAAAATGTATTGAAATTTCCACAGGTTTTTGCTTACGAACTGACTTCATAATTTTCAAGAATAAATCCAAATAAAGTTGATATCTTTTGTATTAGATAAATTGAAAGGAAAATATATTCAAACCAGAATTCTGATTATGAATCACCACAAGCAAAATATGTAATTTTTTTACTGCATTTGCTAAGTAAAAATTTTAAAAGATTACAAAAAAGGTTAATCAATGAATAAGATTTGTTAAATCATTTGATAAATCATAATTAATAAAAACAAAATGTTTTAAATTTACATTGTTTATTGAAAATTGCACCAAAACTACTACACTGTATAATATATTACATCATAATGATGGCTAAATTGTTCAGTAGAATTTCCCTTTGAAGTAAATGAAGGTCTTATTTGATGGCAAAATGATTTAGTAATAATGTTCTTGTGCCATGCATCTTGTCCATATGCAGTTTTTAAAGCTTCAGAAAATTATAAATTTTATAAGGCTGGGCTGTAAGGCTTTTACTGATAATCGGAATGAAATTTCAATTCTACAATTTTGAACCTAAACTTTAAACTTGTTTCCTCAAAAAACTAACGATTTGGGAAAAAAATATTTTGTGTCATGTCAAACTTCAACTTTCAAATTGAGTGCAATACCACGGTTCCAAAATCAACCTGCCCTTAATGCTACAAGAATACATACTGAATGAAAATAGTAAAAATTGATTGTATACTTAACAAGTCAGAGATGAATATGTTGCTGCCACTACCCAGATTAAAGAACATTAAATCATTTAATTATTGTGTTTTGGCTAAAATAACGTTTTTAATTAAAATTATATATAAATATTGAGTGATACATTTATGGATGTATGTCACGTGTAAATTTGAGATGAAAATAAAAAAACCAAGTTATGGTTAATTTTTAAAAGAGTGATAAAATATTTCTTAATTTTTTTTCATTGGTTTAATTGGTGGAACAATTAATGGTAAAGGGTTTTTTAATGATCACTTTTAAAATTCTGGCTAAAATGAAACATTTGCATATTCAATTTAGTAAAATTTAAAACACTTGAAAAATTCAAATGAAACAATCTGAAATTTTTTTTTATTTTTCTTGCTGCTTTATTTTTTATTTAATGAAAAGTAAAAAGTATTTTTATTGATTTTTTTTTATTTGGAGGAGGAGGAGAAGAAGAAAAAGCAAACAAAACAACAAAGAGAGAGAGAAAGAAAAGAATGTTCTGTTACTTACAAAACATATTCTGTTTAACATTGTGCTTTCTAAATTCCTTTTTTTGTCTATGATGTGTTGATAGACAAGTGACTCTTGCCACTTTTGTTGTAAAATGTTTCAACAATATTCTGGTTAATAAAGTATACAGTGAAGTGCAAATGACTTTGATTTTTTTTTTTTAAACATTAAAGTAATGCATAATGCAAAACAAACACAGTAGGAGCTTTCCTTGAAGCTTTATTCGATAAATTCGATTATTTGATATAGGCCTAGGTGTTGAGTCTGAGGTCCTATGGGTAGATGAATGGAGGCATTATGTCACCATCACTAGTGATCATGCCAAACATCTTTGTAATCACTATTAGACTCCCCCAACTCTTTCCAAATCCTCTGCACTGTCCTCAGATGAACACCCAAACACTCTAAAATGTTTGTATTGGAGCTTCTGTCATGAATGCCAGGCATGCCATTTCCAAATTTCTAGTGAAATGAATTGTGTCAAAGTGCCCTTTTCTCAAAGACGGTGCTCAACTGACTCTACTATACTGTTCAGTCGACAAAAACAACCAACGCGCATATAGAAAATTAAAAATATAAAACGGCGACAATTTACTCCTTGCACGCTTGGTAACAGTGGAGTTTATTCTTTTTATAACTGGTCCAGGGGGAGACAACTATGGTTGACTTCCACCACACATTTGTGTACAAACTTAAAATACAGATACTGACATTGAAAAAAAAATGTCCTAATTCTTTACGAGCAGACTTAAATCATGATTCAAGTCTACTCGTAAAGAATTAGGAAATTGTTTTTCAAAATATTTTTTTATAGATTCATTACACTTTCCTCAAGGCATGACATTTGTTAGAATTTAAGATTTTTTTTTTTTTTTTTAATCAATTTAAAAGTGTGGTCCTGTTCATAATTTTGATTCAGTATAAAATCAATTCCAGAATTTTTACAGAGTTACCTGAGCTGAGTATGAAAACAGCTTTTGGAGATTTTTTTTTTTTTTTAACAAAAAATGTCTTAAAAGAACAGATAAATACGTTTTGAATTAAAGAACATAAATTTATATCAATTAATAAAAGTATCCATCAATTTATCATTTAAGTTAAACAATTATTGTCCCCTAATTTTTGTGCAGTTGCTTCTGAAAAATTATCCCCTCAAAAAACAATTTTATAAAGTTTAAAATATTCAGTAAATTAAAAAATATATGCAAATATCAATGATGTAAGCATAATTTTAAATTTGGCATTTGTAAATAACATCTAGTTCCAATAACTCGGTAAAAAACTCTATATCAATATTATGCTAAATCAATAAAAAAAGAAATCAATATTTTTCAATTTTGACAAATATCTTAGCTTGAGGAAAGATGATCTGTAAAAATTATTCCCGAAACATTTTCCCTATTTTTTTATGTGCACTTCTAAGTTGTGCCCACAAGTGAATGTTGTCAATTTAAAATTGATATTCCAAATCCAGAACCTTCTCACTTCTGTTGGTTTAATCCCTCTCTGGTTGACCTCCACAACTTCCTATTTCTGGCCATAGTGAAGTTGAGGAATCGGGTCAAATCAACACACCGTCTTGCCTTTGGCTGCCCTCTAGTTCTTTTCTACTGCCTTGATGTCTGCTCTGTTGTTCTAATCGTCCACCTGTTATCTCTGTTGAGATAAAAGATATGAGCAGTCCACCTATGCTTGCCCTTCTTGATGGTCTCAATGATATCCTTTCCTCCAGTCTGCTGTCAAATCCAGGTGTTGCTCTTCCAGTCATTTAAGGTGATGATGATCATCATAATCCACTCCATTTTACATTTGTTGGGCCACTGCAAGCATCTTTGCAGTGGTGGTGTATCAGCTCCCATGTCTCACTTCCATAAGTCATCACTGGAAGAACACAAAAAGCCACCCAGACAAACACAATCCTCCTTTTGACCTCTAGAAATAAGGTACTATCTCTTGCAATCTTCTTTCCAAGATACACATAATTGTCTACTTTCTTGATGGTTGCTGTGGGGTCCGAATGTCAATAGACGAACCCCACAAACATTAAAATTGAAGGCAAAGACAATGAAAGCAAAGAGTTTAGATAAAATATACCAAATTTCATTATTGGCAGAAAAATCCAATCGAAGAATCCAGGTGGTTTAAAACCCCTGGGTGGTCGTGCTAGTAGTTAACTGTTGGTCTTGGATGTGCCGACAGTTGATAATGACCGGAGCAAATTGAATGACTCCAAAGGTTAATAAACAGTTGGCGCATTGGGTGGGTACTAGCTGGCAGTCGTAATCCAGGGCAAACAGTTGTTGGTAACAAGAAGATGAACACAAAAACGCTTGAGAGGTGTCGAAGGACGATAGGCAGTGAGCGAAGGTCAATAAAACAGTCGGTGTGTTGTGCTGGTACTAGCAGGCAGTCTTAGCCAAGGGTAGGGGGTTGAAACCATGGTGATCCATGAGATGATGGGCAGCAGGGAGTAAAACCTGAATCGCTGAGTGGATTGGTAGAAGACGTAGTCAGTGGGAGTCATTTGGTCATTAGTGGTTGCTGCTGGGGGTCTGTTATAAAATAAAATAAGACATATCTCGGCTGATTTACAGGCAAATACTCAAGAGCGAGAACCAGATGTGAACGGGACAAAGCCCGTCACAAAATGACCATTATCTTTCTTTACAAATGTTCCCCGACACACGTTCGGTTGAAAAATAAGATAATATTTAAAGTGCTCTATTTTTCGTCCAATAAAAATGCTTCCCTCCTAATTATACTCGCTTCGTTTCTCGAGCCTGTTAAGCCATAAAAAAACACTATAAAAGGGGTCACACGGAAGTTCAACGGCAGTCAACAGGTGGCCAGTGAACAGACTTGACGGTCAGGCCAAGCGATCAGCAGCAGGGGAGCGTCAATCACCGTCAACATGTGTGAACTACTATGAGAGATCGACTAGATCCGAAAACCGGCTTATGAACTTTACCACAAGGTAGCTGTCCCAAGCCCTCACGTTCCTGTTGAAATAAACCACGTAAATCTATTTCTGCTGTTGTCGTATTTCTTTCTTGCAACCATACGCTTGTCTATAACAGGTCTATGGTCTGGGTACTACCCAATCATCTTTATTCCCCCCCACCACCACCACTCCAAATCAGTAATTACCTATAGCCTCCTCACTGAGGCCGGGTGCGACACAAGATGAGGGCTTAACATGGGGAGCCCATGCACGGACACTCAGATCATTGGTCAAAATTTGCCCCCAAAATTGTCTTAGCTTGTCATTTCAGGGGTGGAGGGTTGTGGCCACTGTATTAACCTGTAGCCTCCTCACTGAGGTGGGATGTGACACAAGGTCAGAGCTTAATGTGGGAAATGGGGGATGTTCGGGCCACTGGTCAAAATTTACCTAGACACTACATGAATGGGGTCAGGCCTAAAACTGGTCTTAATGACCAGTTAAGGGGAGGGCAAAAATTACCCCCAAGTCTTCAGGTTCAATTCAGCATGCTGGTTTTATGGCATAAGGGTGTTACAACAGCGTAGACTTTTGATTCTACTTCCACTTATAAATGAAAGTCATAAAAATAAATGTAGGTTATAAAGTATAATGTCGTTGGTCATAATAAAACTATGAACAGGAA
This sequence comes from Acanthosepion pharaonis, assembly GCA_903632075.3. Lineage (NCBI taxonomy): Eukaryota > Metazoa > Mollusca > Cephalopoda > Sepiida > Sepiidae > Acanthosepion > Acanthosepion pharaonis. The sequence continues at coordinate 1,185,878 of CAHIKZ030002225.1, read as the reverse complement.
AGAAATACGATTGGTTTTGGATAACCAGCTTAAAATGTCTCCAAATACAGAACTAATAAACTGAAACTGTTCAAGGTCAAGCGTCCATTTGCTGAAACATAATAACAAGAGTAGAATGTAGTTACAATATGGTCATTCCATCTACAATAACTGGTGATGATTTAACTTGTAAGTTAAAACTAACCTTGGTTTTCCTAAGATGCATGTTAAGGCAAAATTACCTTTATTTATTGATTTATTATCTTGATGGTTTTGGAGTCTGTGCCAAAGAAAAAAATTTGTCAGATCAATTACTATAAAAATATTTATAGGTTCTGACTAATCTGACCATTTAGATAAATACGATGACAAATTTTTAAATTTTTAGTATTCTTACTTTGCTGAGTTGTAGTTGGCCTTGTGCCACTCTAAGCTACATTTAGAAAATGCACCAGATATATATATATATATATATATATATATATATATATATATATATATATATATATATATATATAGAGAGAGAGATTATAAACAACAATTTCCCATCACTGCTTTCATTCAGATTCTGTTTTGGAAAGGTTTATCTGGAGCACAATAACTTGGAACCTTTGGCAGAGAATGCTGATTTTTTGCTCAAGATCATTCTTCTCCCAACTATGAATGTCGATGTTGTCAGCATAGGCAACCCCACCCATCATCAGAATATTGGCAGAGAAAACTTTGGGCATGTCTATCTGAAAGTTGAGAGATACCAATGCACTTGTCTCAATAGGAAAGATTTGCTGTTGTAAGAGAAAGTCGTTTTAAGAAAGTAAACTCTAATCAATTGAGGGTCAGAGTTTTATCTTTCCTCCTCACATTGATACACAATATTTACTCTTTTTTGTCCCAAGAATATAATCTCCTCCCAACCAAAAGAAAAATTATATATATATATATATATATATATATATAGTTGTATATTTAGGCAGCAATCCTTCCTTTATGCATGTTTCATTAAATATGACAGACAAGGTACTACAGTTAAGCTTTTTATTTAATTTTTCTTGTGTTCGAACAAGAGCTTTCTTTTCTGGACAAAAAAAAAAGAACTGTCCAAATGTTTTATATTTCCAGAGCTTTCAGATATACCTTTAGCTATTATCAAGGATGATTCGACTTTTCAGCTTAATTGAGTGTGTGCGTTCTGTGTATGTATTAGTGTGTGGTAGGGATGTTTTTAATTTCCAAATACAGTTAGCACGTTGTGGCTTTGTTTGTAGTTCATATTGTTAAGAGTTGGCTTTTTCTTTTTTATTATTAAAGCTTCCATTATTTTTAGTCTTTTTTTGCAGGTGGATGCAGTTAATATATTTGTGTTTTGTACTAGTATGTTCCTAATGGAGTCGGGTAAAGTTGTGTGTGTGTTTAAATGGGTTCTAATGGAGCTGTGATCAGATAGGTGTAACGTAAAACTGGATAAGCATGTGGTTGTGTAGCTGATGTAATTATTTATGAGTCTGGTTTGATCAGGAACACAGTTCCTTAAGGGGCATTTGAACTCATAGATAATGTTCGTTCTTTGTAATTTTGACTTAGTCAACCTTATCCTCAAAAATAACAACACACCAGCTGTCTTAAATTTTTTTATAATAGATAATTAATTTAATTTTTTTTTATTTGGGTCAATTGGAGTAGTATATTTCTTTATAATGTGCCTTAGAGAAGATTCGTCTTGTTTGTAATTAATATGCATTTGGTTTTTGTAATAAATGTGTATGTGATTTTTGGCTGTGTGTTCACTATCGTTATTACTTGCTTTGGGGAGAATGCACACACTCAATTAAGCTAAAAAACTGAATCATCCTTGATAATGGCTAAAGGTATAGCCGAAAGCACTCGGAAATATAAAACATTTGGATAGTTCTTACACACCCTTTGTCCAGAAAAGAAAGCTCTTGTTCGAACACAAGAAAAATTAAATAAAAAACTTAACCGTAGTACCTTGTCTGTTGTTTTTAATGAAACACACACATATATATATATATATATATATATATACACACACACACACACACACACACACACAGGGTGTCCTTGACTTATATCAGAGACCTATTCCTATGATGTGACATAACCTGATTTTTGATATAGGTCAGAACTCACCTACATAAGCACCAACGAGGTCTGCTTTATGCTTGGGAACCATAATGAGGGGAAAAACTTCCCCCTAAACAAATCCAACCCAAACAAGAGATAGCAAATGTAACAATCTAATATGCCGTACAGCCAGTGAAGAAACAATGTCATCAATCCTCATATAGCACCACATGACAACATATTATGGGAGATGGCACTGTAACCTCAAAAACACTGTATACCAGGTGTGACGTAACCCGAAGACCTTCTACATAGATGGGCCACCTTGACATGATGTAATGGTTAGTAAACTCATCTCACTAGAACAACTGAGTAGTGAGTTTAATCCTTACCGGGTGCCCCCTACTTTTGGCCTTGTGTCACTCTCAGCTACACTTAGAAAAAGCACCAGAGAGAAAGAGAGAGATTTTATCACAAGAATGTCCCAAATTTCAATTGCAATAGAAGCAGGTGAGGGCAAATCAATTTTTCAGAACTACAACTCAGCAAAGAATACTAAAAATTTAAAAAATTGTCATTGTATTTATGTAAATGGTCAGATTAGGCAGAACCTATAAATATTTTTATAGTAATTGATCTGACAAACTTTTCTCTTTGGTACCAAGACTTTATGAATTTAAGCGCAATACAAGATTGAACTAAAAAATGATGAGACCTTGCTGCCAAACAGCTAAGATATAACTTAGTTCTACACTAACAGTTTCTATTCTCGTACTTCTTACTTGTGGAACTCTTGGCTTCTTGCTTCCCAGTCAACTTTGATCACCAAAAATTTAAATGCAATGTCGATTGTTATCTGCTGTCTTCTTAATTCTTGTTCTTTTATTGTCCTCTCTCCTTAATAGTAAGTTTTTCTCATATTCTCTAACAACAAGTAACCACTTTGCATCCTCGTGGCTTGCTTGGGGTGAAATGATTTACAAAAAAAAAAAAAAAAAAGTCAACAATATTTATCATTTACCATTTTATAAAGAAATAATTATGAAAAAGTTTTTTTATCCATAAATTTATAAAAATGTCTGAACAAGAAAGTTTAGCCATAAGGACAGATAACTAATTATAAATTTTGAAAAAAATGCATTTTCTCAGCATTTCTTTCCACATAAATTCACTAAAATAAGTAGAGAACATCTGGACTTATCCTTTAGTTTTTCCTGAAAAGTGACAACGAAAATGTTAAACACCATTTATTTGAATGTTTACTTACAAAAAAAAAAAAATTTTAAAACGAAAACTATTGAGAACGTATACATTAACAGCAGCATCAAAAGAAGAGCCATCCATTTGCCACAACATTTCTTTTTTTTCAGTAAAACTTTGTCAAATCCTGGATTCAATTCTTATGAAGATGAAATGTCGTTTCAGTAAATCTATGCAATTCACCCATCTTATTGAATAATATGTGTGTGTGAGTGAGAGAAAGATTATTACTATGACAATGAAATATAAAATAACCACTGTACAAATTCAGAAGGAAGAAATTCAATTTATTTTAAACATAAAAATTACATTTTATAAACTGCAAATTGAAGGTAGAAAAATATTTTTTATTCGTCATGTGCTTAAATGAAATTATCAACAAGATTGTCATAACAAACATGACATTTTTTCTTTTTTAATCCAAGGACAATATTTTAAAACTTTTTAATTTTTTAATTCAAGGATAACATTTTAAAACTTGAGTGACATTATCTTACAATATGTTTTTAAAAGATTTAATTGAGTGAGGGGGGGTGTAGGAGGTTAAATTTTGGTATCACTATATTTTTTTTTATTTATAAAGATAAAAAAAAATAATTTTCAAATGTCCCACATTAATGAAATAAAATGGGCACTTTGACATGGTGTAATGGTTAGCAAACTTGTCTCACTAGATCAATTCTGACTGAATATGTATTTCCATCCTCACTGGATGCCTCATACATTTGGCCTTGTGCCACATCTAAGCTATGCTTAAAAAAATTAGCATTAATGAAATAGAAAAAAAAAAGATACTTTATTTTATGTTTGAGATTTGTCATTTTCAAGTTTTCTTATGTCACTCAGATTAAAATGTTAGTCTTTGATTTAATCAGAAGACTTCAGTGCCAGAGTTTGGTTATGGTGATATTGATTGAAATAATGAGAGATTGGAATTTACAAACAACATTTAGCATCAGCACAAACATTTATTCCAGTGTTAACGCACTCTGCCAAGAAAAGGTAACCAGCAAATACCCAGAAATTAAGATTAGTTATTGTCTTATTAATTTATTAATAAACTGTACAATGGACGTCTCACTTATAGCAGCATTCATTTAACCTGATATTTTTTTGTGTTTAATGTTCAGCTGTGTTAGTTTATTATCTTTGACATTTGTTTTAAGAATTCAAGCCAAACAAAGAGTGTGGCTGTGACTACTGAAAGTCACACTCATTAGAAAGAGAAAAATATGATCAACCCAATACTAAATTTCTTGCTACTGCTATTATGTTATAGAGAACAGGTATATATAAGCTTTAAATAATTAAAAAAAAAAAAAAAAATTAATAACTTAGTTACCTCCCTTGACATTACTGGCTGAGCATGCTTACATCATAAAATTAAAAAATCGTATAGTACATAAGTTTAGTATTTTTTCACTTCACAAATAAAAAAAATTAATTTTCAGATGAACACAAATTTGTCTTGGATAAAACAAGACCCTGAAGATGACATTTTGCTAATGTTGAAAGTACTCTGAATAAATGAATATGCATCAATATGGTAATTTTCTTTCTTCTTTTAATAAGGATACTAAGAAGCTTGTTTGTGAATATAAGAGGATCATATTAAAAATAAGTAGACAAAACTTGTCTAAATTATTTAATGTGACATGTCTTAATGAAAACATGCTGCCTATATATATATATATATATATATATATATATATATATATATATATATATATATATATATATAATGTCTACTTGTAGAACAGTTTGTGACATAGATGATCTACTTTGATTTTGCCTCATTTTGAAAAAGAGACAAGTTACTTGAGTAAGTGGCCGGAATAAAAGGCCAATGATTCAGATTCCTAGAAAAAATAAAGACTTTTTGTTCAATGACAATATACGATAACACACAGTTAATAATCTTTAAATGTTAATGAAACAAATTTATATGAAAATATTGCAGTTTAAGAGGTGGGTTTTATTCCTAAAACAATTAAGGAACACATGAAGCATTTTTTTATCAATATAAGGAGGAAATAATTTTGTGCTTAAAAAAGAAAAAAATACAAAAATATGAATTGTGTTTTTTTTCTCATATAGAAAATTGGAAATGTACAAAATTATTTTTGGTGAGATATTTGCTGCATAGCTAAAATTTAATAGGAATTAAAATATTTTGTAATTTTATGAATTCAGTTTTTCATGCCATAAAACAAAATCCAGGAAATAGATTTTTAATACAAGTTTGAAATAAACTAAAAAAGGTTTTGAATTTAAAATTCAATTCTTGAAGATCAAAATCAAAAATTATAAAAAGTAATCTTTAAATAAAACCTTACCTTTTATCTCAATTTTAAGAGATAAATTGGTTATGAATATTTTAATCTGAAATGATTGGATCAGAATTGGATTTTTGTTTTATGCTGTTTTACTGTACAATAGAAATTTTATCACAAATGACTGGCATTAATAAAAGTGAAAAAATAAAAACAGTCTGGCTAGAAAAGGCAAAGAGAAAATAAACAGTTAAACTTTTGTTTAATTCTTTATTTTCTATAGCTGCCTAAAATTCTAAAGAATTTCATTTTAAAAATTAGCAACCTAAGATGAAAACAAAAATAAATCAAAAGACAAAATATAAAAATAATACAATCTGACCAAATAATTTTGATTTAACAAAATATAAATTTTAGTATGAAAACAGTTTGTAATTACCTTTATATACAAGTTGGTTACAGTTAAAAAATATTACTGTACATATTTATGGAAGAGTACAAACTATTTATTATTGCAGTTAAAAATATTTACAGTGTAAATCTGTGTTAAACTGTACAGCAGCATTTTTAGAAATTTTGCATTTTATTTTTTATTCTTATTCAACTATCAAAATGTTATTTGTAGAATACACAATAACTAAATTGTGTTAATAAAATAAGATCCTGAATTCCTGTCTTTGTAATATTCTTGCTCAGTGGATATTTGGAATTGGTATACAATTTTAGGTAAAACCCTAAAAATTTGGGTGAGTCATCAAATTGATGGCTTTTTATTTAGAAATTGATTTGGTGATGTCAAATTTATTTCAAGAGGAAGAATTATTTGCATAGCTAAATATGTTTTATCTTAACAATACTATCATTAAGATAAGACTTGTTGGTCATTTGCATTTAAAACATTTTGTGCATAGATATAATAATTATCATTGATTTAAATGAATATATATTGAATTTAGACTGTGATACAAAATATTTGAAGGAATCTTTAATTTCATGGGGGCTAACTAAAAATACCAAAAGACTCAAAGTGAAAAGGTAGAAGCTTGTACCACTAAACAATGGCCTTTTTATTGTTAGTAATTTTGAGGTTTTCATTTTAGAGAAAGGACTGTTGAGAAGTAGTTTTACAGTATATATTATTTAGTTTATAATAAATTACACTTGAAATTATTCCATTTGAAAAGAAAAAAATTATCCTTGCATCTATAACAAAAATTAGATTATTTTATACAAAATGAATTTTTGTTAAACGCAATAGAAATTGTCATTTACATTCAATGATTTTTTTTATTAGACACAAAATGTCTATTGCATTTAACAAAACTTATTTAAAATAAACAATTGTTGCCCATATATACGGAATTGAAAATAAATTTCTACAAAGAAATAAAAATTCTTGACAGTTATAAAAATATAAAAATATATAGGACTAAAAGAAAATGGTGCATTTCTTGGTCTGAAAAGTCATACTAATGAACTAATTTAAAGTCAATATATTTGTCATGCTAAACAATATTCTAATATCTTTTTTTTCAGTTTGTAAGCCATATAAATAAAGTACAGTACTCATTTATGTTCACATGTTTGATTAAATACCGATTGCTAATAAGATTATTGCTTAAAATCACTTCCATTCAATCACAGAGTTGCCAGATTGAGCTAAGAAGTCGTTAGATTTGAAAGCTCAGTACAAATCAATTTTGAATTGACTTTCTTAAAGAAAAAGAAAATTTAAACTGTGACAAATGGTGAAATTCAAAATTTCTTGGCACTGAGCTTTCAAAATAGTATGGTCTGACAACCCTGTTTGATTCTAACATATATATATATATATATATATATATATTGCTCATATAGTGCTAGCATTAATAAAACAGTGCTTTCGATGTAATATAATAGAGCTATTATATATATATATATATATATATATATATATATATATATATATATATATTGATAAGTGGACATCGAGGACAACAGCAAATGATTTGGTGTTGACTTCAGTGTCCACTTTCATATGTTCTATCTCTGATATTGAGCACTTTTACCCATAAATATAGCATACCTTAAAAACATATACACACACACACACACATATATATATATATATATATATATATATATATATGAGGGAGAAAGTGAGAGAAACTGGTAAATTGTTTTGGTGAGGAAATCAAAAAATATAGAATGGTGACGGAATTCAATCTTCTTTTACAGCTGCTTTTTCAACATCAAATGGTTTGTCAACTGGCAGACTACCACAGTCTTCAATGATAACATCTTTTAAAGGTCTGTCCGATTCATTTGTTGGTGTTGCTTCAATTTTCCTTACAACTTCCATTCCAGAAAGAACTTTCCCAAATACGGTATGAGATCCATTCAGCCAAGGTGTCTCAACACAGGTGATGAAAAACTGTGAGCCATTTGTATCTACACCTGATTTCAAGAAAAGAATACAGAAATTCAATTTTATGATCTGAGCTTTCAGATACAAGTAGAAATAAAACTGTATACCATAAATTGTGGTGTACAAGTCAACCTCAAGATTTTTAGCTCAAAATTACAATTTAGCCCTATACCTGCCGTTCAGGTTGATCCCCCCCATCAAACATATGGTAGGCTACCATTGACAAAAATTTGTAACCCAAAAAGGTTTTAAGCTTGAAAACTACTTGTACATTGCAATTTACAGTAATTGTCCAACTTTCAAATTATAAAGAAAAAATAAAAATGTCAAAAAGCAATTTTCATTGGCAATTAAATTTAAAATTCTTGGTAAAAATTCATAATAATAGCTTTCTGTGTATAGATGCAAAATAAAAGATTATAATGGTGATTGTATACTTCATTATTTTTATTTTAAAATGGATACATTTCATGGATTATTTTAATTATGAAAACAAACATCTTGAAATTTTTTTCTGAATAATTATTCACAAATATTCTCATTATTTGAGTAATTGTAGTTTATTAGTATCAGCCAACAGAGGAGGTGTGGGTCTTGTACCATAAAGATTTTCTGAATACCCATTTTAGAATTTTGAAAGAAATGAATTTTTCCTTATCCCTCCCCCTCACATAATTTCACAGAGCAGCACCAAATAAACTTATCAGATAACTTATCTTTTTTTATATATTCATATGAATATCACATACACAAAGTAAAACTATTATTAGTTTATTATTAACCTTTAGCACTCTTCATTATTAATATTACTTCCCTTTCCACTGCAATCTTTTTTTAAGGCCTCTCAATTGCACTATCCTTATTGTTAATTTCACTTAAAGGTGTTTTCTGTTGCCAAAGCAGGATATGGCAACACAACTATGAAATTCAAACAAATTCAATTGGATAAAGGTTAATAAGCATTTCTTCCATTTTAATGTCAGTTGCTTTTATTGCAATTTACAAACTGTAAGCATTATATAGCTATTGGTAACAGACATGGGAAATAAAGAAATTACCTTTAGTGGTACTTGAACTTAAGTCCCTTTTCTCTTGAAGCCTGCCTTCATATGACGGCTGCTTTACTGGTGAGGCCACAAAGCCTTCTGGCTAACAATTATGTTAATAAATTCTTTGTACCTTTAGAATTCTGTATTATTAATATCACTTCCCTTTCCACTGCATTCTTTTTCAAGGCCTCTAAATTGCAGTAACCTTATTGTTAATTTCACTCAAACTTGTTTTCTGTTGTCACAGCAGGATATGACAACACAACTATGAAATTCAAATCACAGTATTGTTCAGGAATCAGAGTCACCTTCAGTGACAAGATAAACTTTTTGTACAGCAAATAAAGTCACAGAGTGTGATAAAGTCACAGAGTGTGATAAAGGTTAAATAAAACAGTTATTCCATTCTGATCAGGTTTTATCAGTCTCCCTGAAATTCATCAATTTTCATTTTGGAGGAATGCTTTTCATATTTTGGAGGAATGCTTTTCATATTTTGGAGGAATGCTTTTCATATTTTGGAGGAATGCTTTTCATATTTTGGAGGAATGCTTTTCATATTTTGTCTCAATATAAAAATCTCAATCCCATTATTCTGCATTCTTAAATTCATGAAGGCACAGAAAAAAAAAAAAATGTTGAAAATCAAAAGAAAAAAAAAAAGAAAAAAAAAAAAAAAAAAAAAAAAAAAAAAAGAAAGGTAAATCATAGATTAAGTATCTTACCTGCATTGGCCATACTCAACCAACCGGCTCCATAGTGACTAAGAATGAAATTCTCATCATCAAAATATTTACCATAAATGCTTTCACCTCCTCTGCCATCCTGTGAGGTAAAATCTCCACCTGCAAAAAAATTTAACAAATGCCAATTTGATTTCATATGTATTTTTAGACCTTCAAAAAAAAAAAAAAAAAAAAAAAAAAAAAAGTTTTATGATTGAGTTTTAGGACTTGAATTTTCTTCAGGTAATGCAAATGTGGAGATTTTAAAACTATATATAGGACATAAAATAATTCATTAATCTTTAATTTTTTTTTTTTTTTTTACTAATGTTCCCCGTTTACAAGGCCTAAGAACCACTCAATGTAGAGGGTTACTGTGTGTGAATTTGTATTAGCATAAGAAAGGGCAAGATAACTGGAAAGATAGCTAATTCTTGACTTGAAGAGGTCAAGATTTAATTAGCAAGTAAAATTTCAGAGTTCAGGTCGAGACATTATAGTTGATGTAGACTTTAGAAGTGACTGGAAACCCAATCCTAAACAGCAAACAAGAGAAACTCCTACTCTTGTTCAAAAAATTGGGGAGGAGTTTGAACTGGATGATAGGAAAACCTATCTACCTATACTTCATAAAAATTTGGTTAATGTACCTGGTTGTGGTGTAATGGTTAATGAGCTGGTGTACTAGTGTGATTCTCACCAGGTGGCTCATACTTGTGACATGATGCCTAAACCAAGTCAAACTTAGTAAATGATTATTATAGTTAGACTTTTTATAGGTTTAGATTAATTACTCAATTCTGAATCACTGTAGATGTTTTTAAAGTTTACCATTTGTTTTATATATATATATATATATATATATATATATATATATATATATATATTGTTTATATATATTATTTTATGTTATTTTATATAAGTAAATATTTTGTTTATAATAAACTGGTCTAAATGTCTGAGAAATTTCATAGAAAATATGAGTTCTCCAACATGAAGTGAACCTGTATCCTACACAGAACCATTATATAGCCTGATGTGATGGGGAAGTGTCTGGTTAGCAAGGTTGAATTACTATTTTTAAACTACAAATTTCTAATGATTTCTCTTGAATGCTCATATCTGCTTGAAGTGAATCCTAATATAAACAAATGTCATCATATATTATGAAATGGACTATGTCCAACAATTATTTTAATATATTTATTGTTTATGTTATTTTTATAGATACAAATATTTGTGTCTATATAAATAACATAAAAATAAATGAATTAAAATAATAATTGTTGGACTTGGTCCATTTCATAATATATAACAAAAAATACACAAAAGACAAAATAAAATTCTGCTTTAATATTAGGAAAATCCTGTGACAAGTTTTGGCTTTGACATAGCAGATTAAATAATATAAAAGGATTAATCAAAAATGGAGAAATAAAGAGACATTTTTTAATTATTCAAAATGAAAATCATTTTTATTCTCATTTTTCAGATTCATGTGTCCCATGAGAAATGGTTGCCTACAAACGTTATCTGTCTCTCTGATTTTGTGCATTCATTTTAAAACACAATACCTACTTGTTGACATTGGGTTGTTGTTTTGAAGTTTTCACCTCTCGATTTTACTGGGAATGATAAAAGTGACAGCATTTCAGGCTCAGATAAATATCATTTAAAGTCTACTTGACTGTGATCTTAGCTAAAATTTGAAATCGGTTTTGTTTTCGGGTTGATGACACTCGTGTACTTTCTTAGTATTAATGTTATGATATTTACACTTCGATAGATTTTTCTTATGTTCCTGATTTCTCGACAAAACATATGCACACTTGGATATTCTGAACCGCTCAGAGAATAGAACCTGTAAAGAGCTCTAATCGCTCGTATGAAAGATGGGTTATTGCCCTTGAGGAAAAGATACGTTTGGTTGTCTGCCTTTGTAAAGCCAGATTCTTTGTAACAGGTTACTATTTTTTTTTTTTTTACTTCTCTTATAAAATTGATTCCAAAAACAAACATTGAAATGAACCAAGAACTTATGAGAGAACATAAATACACATACATAAATGCATATGATGGATTCTCCCGTCGTATTCGAAGTATGACGGTCAAGCAGCCAGAAACCAGCGACGCTGCGAATATGATTTGATGATAGTGGTGAAGGCTTTGTGCAAAACCTACCACACTTTTTGAAAGGCTGAATACATAGACCTGGGACACTACATGCCACAAACGACCCTCCGCAGGTTTTGAATTCAGAGTTGTGCCCCTCTAGACCAGTTGCCATCCAAGGCTATAGAACCCAGTCTGCCCTGCTATTTAACCATAGCTGGATGGAGAAGAAGAGGATTCATACCTTTCCCAAGGGTATTTAGCACATAAGTGAATGTAGTGGATTCGATTGGAATTCAAACTCAGCTCTCTGATTCTTCAATCAGAGCTGCTATCCACTGTGCCTCCTTAAATGCATACATACATAAATATACATACTCACACACACAAATACACACACTCACACAGATTTCAAAGTATGATAATCCATCTCAATCCAAAACACATTGTAGTGTGGCTGAGTGAATATGATTAATTTACAATTCAAGCAGTACTAATAAATAAAAAGCTGTTACAGATATTGGTAACCTTGATAGGGGCCAGTTAACATCAGAAATTAGCAAGAAGTTGAAAGAATTGAAAACAAATTTACCTTGAATCATGAAATCCTTAATAACACGGTGGAATTTGCTGCCTTTGTAGCCAAAACCAGGAGTGCCAACAGCCAATTGGTAAAAATTTTCAGCTGTTTTGGGGTTTGTCTCCATAAACAAACCAAACACAATCCTACCAACTTTTTCGCCCCCAATTTTAATGTCAAAAAATACTTTTTTGGAGACAGTTGTTTCTCCAGCCTTAAAATAAAGGAAAAAAAAATAAAAATAAATCACAGTTTACTGGATTAAAATAAAAAGTAAAAAAGATTAGATAAACGGAAAAAAAAAAAAATTCAGAAAAGCCACTTTGAAAACAAGACAATATACAGTAGAAAAAAAATCTTTTCATTAAGAAAAAGAAACACATACACACAAATATTGTTTAAGAAACTGCTTTTTTCAAAAATCAAAACAAAAATTTCTGAAATTAGGAAATCAAACTGGGTGGATCTAGAGACACAGACAAAGAATATAGAAATTAAGTAAATTTTAGGAGCAGAGTCCTCCATTATAAACATTGTTTTAGAAACGGGAGAGATGGGAGTTGACTCATAAAAAAAAAAAAAAAGAGAGAAAGAGAACAAAAGTGGCAGGTCACTGAGTGGGAGGAAAAAAACATTTTTCAAAATTTCACTTATATCTTCCAATATTTACAGCATAATTTGAGCCAAAGTCCCCAACACGAAATACCTTCCAGGGATTTTTTCAAATCCAAGCATATTGGTAGAGACAGTGAAATCACAAATACAAATTTTGAGATATTTTTTATTTTTTTTATCTAATTTGTAAAAATAAAAATTTAGTGGATAAAAAAAATAGGGAAGAAAAGATGCAATTTTTTTTTAATATCTAAAATCTAATGTTTCTTGGTGGTGATTTCTAATTGAAACAGTGAGAGAGAAGAACATAAATAGCTTCTAAGTCATAAAAGATTCCTATCAGTTCCCAAAAAATGATAAGAGTCATAGGATTCAAAATAACCACAAAAAAAAAAAAAAAAAAAACAGACACACAGATAAAAAAAAATGACACATGAAAACAGATTAATGAAATTAAAAAAATTAAAGTCTATCTTTATTTCCTCTTTTGCCTTTAACTTGATTAAAAGCCAATGTCTGTGTATTTAGTGTAAATGCAGTGTCAATCATAATCTTTTGTTTCCTTGTCCTTTCATTTCAGTAATGCCTTTCATCCACAGCAATCCCCTTGTTTCTTAGTGACTTTATTGCCTTGCTTGGGGTGAAAGGATTGAAAAAATTAAAGAAAAAAAAAAGAGAAAAAGCATTTGTAGAAAAAAAAAAATAAATAAATAAATAAAATAAATGACAGAACTGATGTCTCAAAAATAAAATGCCACAATATCTTATTGAGACTTTTGTACATCGTTTGAAACATTTAGAAACGTCAACTTAGTCATGCTAAAATTCTATTAAATTTACTGTTTCAAACAATTTTTGCATAACAAACACAGATTTACCTCCTTTAGATTCGCCTTCAAAAGTTGCCTCATCGACTGGCGAAGCAATTCCAAGAGGAGGAGGAGGAAGATGGTGATATAGAAATCGTTTGGAACAGAAACACAAAATAGAAACTACGAAACCAAAAACGGTGCCAGTCAAAGATTTCATTCCACAAACGAATGGATATGGCACGGAAATATTGCCACAATTAGAAAAGGTCAATTTTTTCATTGTTTTGTGAGCAAAAACAATATATTTCGGCTTTAACCAAAAAAGGGTTGATAAGCCGTAAAAAATAAAATATTTATCTGCCCTATTCTTCATTGAAAAAGAAATTTCAATATTTATTTACTTACAGAATTAAGAATAGTTGTTAAAAAATTCTATTTCGGACAAATATTATTTTCATTTTATCTTAAAAGCTAAAAACAAACCCTGAATGTGAAGTTGGATATTAAAAGGAAAAAAAAAAAAAAAACCCATGGGTGTTGGGGTTAAGGGGGTGTAAATCAGGGTTAACCGTTAACGTTGAAACTAAAAACTTAATACTCCAAATTGACGAATTAGCAACAAATTTGTGATTTACTAAGCGTAGCTTAGAAGTGGCATAAGGCCATAAGTAGAGAGTACCCAATGAGGATCAAACTCAAGTCATAATTGTAGGAACCAATTTATATTGCGGAAGTAAATTTCTAGTGCCATGCAAAATGTGAAAGCGTTGTAAGCGCAAACCCGGCTTCAGAGAAACAAGTTGCGCTTTTTGCTTGTAAATTGTCAATTGTTACTCTTTTATGTTTTTTTTTTTTTTAAATTAGACTAGAGAGAGTCTGTAGAGAGAATAATTAAAAAAAATGTCGGGGAATGTCACTAATCCGTGTTTATTTTTAGTTATTTAAGTACTTTTACTTATCCAATTAGGTAAGAAGATTAAAAAAAAATACTTTTATACAAGACTCAGCAAAATTCATACAATTGTTACGCACGTCAGGGTCGGAAATGTTTATTAGTTTACATTTTTTTGGCTCAGCCTACAAGAAAATTTTTTTTCTCTGCCAGTGTCGATTTTAGCGGTTCAAACATTTTTTGTTTTTACAACACCCGATTTATCTTTTTTTTTTCGTTCTTTTTCAGGCCCAGATCTTTACTTTATTGTTGCTCAAATTGTCAGTTACAAATGTTGAAATATTGTAGCATTTTTACATCAAAACTCAAAAGAAAGATTCATTAGTGTTTTTTAAAAATCAATTACTTTAAAAAAAACAAAAAAAAACTACCTTTTAAAGCAAAGCACGTATTTTGGTTTATCCTCTTGACTTTATTTCACAAACGTTTTTTCTTAAAAAATATCTGCATCAGCAGGAAATTCAAAGACAATCAGGAAAACAACAGCGATGGTGTGTGTGGGGGGGATTTTGTTTTGATAAATCGGTTTACTAATCAGTCGCTAGAATTTTCCCTAATCGTTTGAGTTTGTGATTTTTCTAATGAGTTATTTGTTGTGTTGTAATCTACTGTTTTAAAAGAAATTAAGTAATGGTTTCACTCGAGAAGAAAAAAAAAAATCTTATCTCAAAGTAGTATTTAAAGTAAAGACTGTAAAAGTAAACTTAATTTTGAGATATTTTTTCCATTAAAATTACAAGGGATTTTTAAAAATGAAAACTTGGTGTTCAGTAGTCGATGAGAAAAGTTCTTCCACAGGAAAAAAAAAAAAGCAATTAAATAAAATTCTGATTTTATTTTTTTTTTTTTACTGAAAATTGTGAAGTAAAAAGTCCATTCTGAAAAATATTTTCAGTAAGTTTTAGTTTTAATAATGGGAGACCAGAGAAAAAATATTTTTAGTCGAGTCATCAAAGACTAAAAAAAAAAAAAAAATCCCCAGAAAATGTTGTTTTCTGTTTCTAATTATATATACAATGCATATACAAAATAAACTCTGTTCCTATTTATTTATTTAACCGAAATTATAAATTAAAAAATATCTTCAGTCAAAAGATTTAGTTATTAAAAAAATGCCTTGGTTAGCATTTTTTCATTAAAGTTTATCGCTGTGGCCTTAACGTTTCTACGACCAAAAAGTTGTCGACATGACAAAGAGATTGTAAGAAAAAACATCAAGAAGCTTATTTCCTTGTGTGAAATTTGAATTTATAGTACAAACCTTAATCAGGCATAAGGTGGAGGCAAATACAAAAAGTATCAGTAGAGGGTTGTAAAATGCAGCCATAGTCAGGTGGTGTTGTTGTTGGTAATTACTGTGATGATGAAAGTCAGACCAGCAAATGCGAGTGAGTGCGGTGCGCTCTTATTTAAATACAGGCATCCACACCTCACCCTCTCCCCCGTTCAATGGAAAAAAAATACTTGAGATTTAAGATGCGGAATGGATTGCAGTGCCACGTTGTTAAAATGGGAAGCTGAGTCTCACTACTACCACTGCTACTACTACTACTACTACAAGGGAAACACCGTAGACGCAAAAATGACAACGTGGCCAGAAAACTTTCTTTTCTTTTTCTTTAATATTTCTCCATTAAATCACGTCATATCCTCCCCCTTTTTTTACTTGCTTTTTATTCTCTTTTTTAATAATAAATTGTAAAACAGTGTCTAAATAATTTTAGTACATAATAATTGCTCTGATATGTAAAAAAAAAAAATGTAAATTATGTCTACTTCTTATCAGAGATGTATATTTTTTCAGTCGGTTGAGTTTGTTGTTAAAAGCAGCAAACCAGTCGAATGTAATTGGCTGTAAATCTCGGTCCTGTAAGTATTTGAATTATTTAGAGCACTTTTTGCCAGTATAAAGAAAACATAGGAGTAATAATAGACAAAAATAGTTTTGGGGGTGAGAGTTTTCATTGCATTAGTCATCAACCGAGATGGAAAGGATTCCAAATTATGACATTTCTTCGACATTTTTTTTTCTGGACATTCTAAGAAATAAATTCTTAATTTATATTACAAAAAAAATTATTATCTGTCTGTTACAAACTTTCGCATGCGCGTAATAAATATGAATGTGTCTGTCTGTATTGTGCATGTGTGACTTACAGGTGCTTGTATCATTTAAATTAAATTGAATAAAATTAATGGGCACGCAAGCACATACACACACACACACACACACACAAACAAACAAACAATTTGATGAGTTTTAAATAAGACATTGGAATAATGTATGTCTGGACAACACTTAGCCAGGGCAGAACAATAGAAATTATAAAGTTGGAGGCCAAAAAATAATTAATTTTTTTCACCATTAAAAAAAATCAGATAATTATAAGATTTTATTAAACTTCACGGAAATTATTTGCTAAAAAATAGAATTGTCTCCTTAAAGATTTCATTTTTAATTTGTAGAAATATTTTAAACTCCATTATTGAATTAATATATATATGCATACAAGGAAACGTAGTCATAATCTGAATGAAATTGAAACCAACATCTGCTAATTTTCATTTTTGTCTAGCAACAATCCCTGGGTAAAGGAAAAAAAGAAAAAAAAATCTGCAGCCCTTTGAAGTCATATTTATGACTCCTGTATTTAAACTGAATCTGTTTTCTAATGAAATTTGACTAGTTTTTGCCGTCAGGGAAGTGACAAGTACGGAACTAGGAAATAAAAATAAACGAAAATAAATTGATGTGGGAGAAAACGACAGCGTCCATGAGACAAAAAGAAAAGTCGGTAAAAACAAAGAGTCCTGAACGGCTGGGTAATCAGTCGTGCTGCACAGAAGTGAAGTGTCGACAATTACCTCACAGATGAAGAAGAAACTTGAGGCAACAGCTATACAATTCTACAGAAGGACGCTGAAAATAGGCAGAAAGTTTTGTTTTTTTTCGGGGAGGGGGTAACGTAAGACACGGATATTTAGAATTAGAAAGAAATACTTTAAATTTCTGAGACACATATTGATGAAGTAGGGCATGGAGAATTTAACACTCACAGGACGTATTGAAGGCAAGAGAAGCAGAGGGGAAACAGCGAGTAACCTACTTAACGAGTTTGAGTGAATGGATAACAGAACAAGGACAAAGAAGGAAGGTAAAGGGTCAAAAGTTACTTAGAGCAACAAGAAAGAGGGCATGGAGAATTTAACACTCACAGGACATATTGAAGGCAAGAGAAGCATAGGGGAAACAGTGAGTAACCTACTTGACGAGTTTGAGTGAATGGATAGCAGAACAAGGACAAAGAAAGATGTTAAAAGGTCAAAAGTTACTTAGAGCAACAAGAAAGAGGGCATGGAGAATTTAACACTCACAGGACATATTGATGGCAAGAGAAGCAGAGGAGAAACAGCGAGTAACCTACTTAACGAGTTTGAGTGAATATTTGCGGAGCCGGGAATGGAGGGATTGCCTAGACCTGCAAAGGAGAAGCTGTGGAGAGCCATGATTGCCCATATCATGAAGCGCTACAGTACATATAAGAAGAAATCTGTAATGAACTGTGTGACCTGATTTAGCGTGCGAATTAGATAGATAGATAGATTAGCGAGTGGGAGAGGGAGGTTGTTTTCGCCAATCGAGTGCCCTTGTAAGTAGTCCTCTCTGAAGATTGTCGTTGTTTTGGAGACCACGTTGCAAAGGAATGAACCCACGTCACGGATGAATGAGAACGATAACGGGTCAAAAGATTCAAATTACTTCCAATAAATAAGAACAGACTTCTTCAGATGATAAACGTTGGAATTTCAAACGGAACGCTTTATTTAGTTTTTATCAGAATTAGAACAATCTACCCACGTGGGTAGATTCTTCTGCTGGCCTTATTTTGACGGCCAAATGAAGGTGTTTTTTTTTCTAATTCCCTTGAGCGGAAAGCAAACAAGAGAAAGAAAGGGCAAGCGATATTTAGCATGCTCCAAACGAAGAATAAAACACCGCCATCGAGCAAATTTGAATACAGTTTAATAAGAAGAGCAATCGTAATAGTAAAGTGAAAGAGAAAAGGCGTCCTCAGAAGTTTTAAAGAGAGTTCGTAAAGAGTATACAGAAAAAGAGTCCAGGAAAACAAATGTCCTTGCAAATACGGACGTGTGTGTCTGTGAGTAATATATGTTTGTATGTGAGTCTATATGCATATACTTATGGATAGAAGTAACTCAGGGAATTTCTTTTTTGTGGTCGGCGTATTTTATCTCATTTGGATCGAGCTTTCCGTACAGCGTGGGTGCCCGAATGAGAAGGTTTTCTTCAATCTGAACTGAGTAATTGAATGCGACTCGTCCGCTCCTGTACGTGCTTGCTGCGAGTCTGTTGTATCTCGTGTTTTCGAGATAACAGAGAGAAATAATGATGAAGACAAACTTGTAAGTAATGAAATAGAAGGTTTACTACACGAAGGTTGATCTAATGCTAACTCCGCTTATTTACATAAACGGACGACTCCATTCACTGATGTCCTATATGACGGAGTCCTCTTGTGCGCACTCCTAGTGCGTCCTTATATAGGTCGGAGATAGGCTCCAAATGAAAAAACCAAATTTAATTTTTTTGTCATGTTCCTATTTTGTATATTTTCGAAATTCCAACAATTTAAACTCCAACTTCAGATAAAATTGTCTTGAACCAACAAAAATATAAACTTTGTGATAATTGATTGGAAACAAAAGGTTGAAATCAAATTCAAACAATGCGTGAACAAAAACACAGGAAATAATAAAAAACAAGAACAAAAACAAGAAACAAAAAAAAAAAAAAAAAACGAGAAGACGAAAGAAGCTGTCGTTTGAATAAT
This sequence comes from Acanthosepion pharaonis, assembly GCA_903632075.3. NCBI lineage: Eukaryota > Metazoa > Mollusca > Cephalopoda > Sepiida > Sepiidae > Acanthosepion > Acanthosepion pharaonis. The sequence goes on along the minus strand of CAHIKZ030002225.1, from coordinate 1,166,179 downwards.
AGTTAAAATAATTATTTTAATAAATGATACAAAATCTTTGTTTTTCAAGACAGTGTAAAATGAAATGTACATTCTTATTAAGCAAGAAATTACTGTCACTTATTAGAAAAACGAAGTCATACGAACGCTGTGAGTGTATGTATGTGTAGGTAAGTTGTAAAATGGACATTTGACTGGACGACTTGTTTACTCGGTGACATAATGTATATGTGCATGTATTTCTCTTTCTCACTCTCCCTGTCTGCCTGCCTATCTCTCTCCATCTCTCTCTTTCTCTGTACGGCCCGAGGAGACGAACGAACGGACTCAGAATAGAGTCCGTTCGTTCGTCTCTGGCGGACAGCGTTCTTTATATGAACGTTAGTTGAATCAGGTAATCACTTTTCGAGAGTCGTTATGATTGGTCCATAAATCTAAGAAAGGTGTTGCTTTTCAAACTATAGTAACTTATCCAGGTGTTGTCCGCTTAATCATTTGAAGTCTGAATTAAAAAAAAGTTTTTAGCTCGAAAGAAGCTTTTCTTATTGGTTCTAAAATGAATATTTATTAGATTTGAATTTGGATATGCTTCAAATTATTACAAATGTATCGAAGACCACGTTGTAAGCTTTTGAATGCTGAATTTTAATTGGTCAGAAAATATTAATATGATCACGTGATGTGCATACTAGTACGTATGCGTATTTCACTAAAATGTAGTAAAATGGATGAAATATAGGATAAACTGTCAACAAAGAGACTGCACTTAATTTCACAATTTTATTTCGTTGATTTTAGTAAAAATGTACAAAGCTATCGAACATAAAAAAATGTGTAAAACGTATCTCTCTGTTGTAAGACGTTATTAAAATTTAGCACACTATTAACATTAACACTACATTACAGCAGAGAAAGAAAAAGTCCATTTAAAATAACGAAATTCAAAAAGAAAATCAATACATAAATGGATTGTTTTATTTACATACAATTTGTTGCCATTGAACAAATATGAAAATTTCCTTTTCTTTCTTCAATTCACTCAAAATAATAAAAAAAAAGGTGCTTTTAAGAAGACAGTGTTAGGTTATGTCTGGCCATGGTTAAATGTAAAAGAAATGACAGAACTAACCATCAAACAGAATCGACATAGTTTACAATATAAGCAATAACAAGAAAAAAGAAAAGAACCAGGCCGAAACGATAAAGCAAGCAAACAAACAATATATGCAAGGCTAATGAATAGCAATAAGGCAAAACAACAGTAATATGGTGAAAAGTTCCTAATTAAGAGGTAAATCGGATAAACGAACCGGGACTGAGTCTTATGAAACCAAGAACCGGTCTATTTTATTGGCTAGAAAGAAATCCCAGCATGCATTTGTGTGCTTCTGCCTATAAATTGGGGAGGGGCAATTTTCTTTCCTCTTCTAATCATCTTACCCATAATATCTAATCTGTGAAATCCAATCTATAAAGGAGATATCGTGAAGAGAATATGCTTTCCTGACACAAAACACAACACAATGTGTTGAATTTGGGAATAAAGACGGCGTTTGTGACATCTGCTAGTTTTCCTTTCCAGTGTCGGAGAGAAGGCATGTAATACATTTCTACAGTTTGTTATTATGTTCTATTCGTAGAAAATAAACTTCATTTATATTCTTCTGACTTCCCCTTCGGTTTTTTAAACTGCCACACTTGTGCTAAAAAAAATAAAATTCTTATTTATTTTTAACCTAATCTGATTCGTGATGCCTTTATGACGGAGATGGGAATCTAGGTACAAAAACTGTAACTACCCCAATTTATAATTTCGAGAAACTGTTACTTTTATCTTTGTCTTCCATTTCCAATTTGAATGTATGTGGGTCTGTAAAAAAGTAATGACTGTTCTTCTTTAATGGTAACATATTTAATAGTGGGCACATAAAAAGGTTACAAAAATGAACACAAACGTTTCGAGATTCCAAATCTAGTTTTTGATAATCTCATTCTTTCAATTGTCGTATTCCACATTTGGATGCAGGTATGTAAAATATAGGCAAAAAGTTTGGGGAAACTCTGAATTTCTCAAAAAACACCTTAAAATAGGATATTTTTTTTATTTTTTCAAAGTAAAAAAGGTAAATTTTCAGTAACGACACTGTATTTGCTTTTTTGACTAAAGATAAAAACTTAACTATAAAAAATTATCATATAACAGCATCATATTTTGTTTTCGTCAATAAAACCACCACCTACCTTAATTACTGCTTTACAAATTCTTGGCATTCTTTCAAGCAGTTTTGAAAAAAGAAAGGTAGATAGCAGATGCTCCCAAGCATTATTCATTCAACGGAAACGCTCACTCTCACTCTTTGGGTATTCTCTTCGAATTCTCCTGTCCAATTCATCCCATACTAATTCAATGGGAGAAAGGTCAGTTGATTGAGACGGCCAAGTCATAATTTCCAAAAATTTGTTCCTTTTTTTTTTACTCGAGGTAATTTTAACATAATTTCGAAGACTGTTTCGGATCGTTAGCTTGTTGAAATGTAAAGTTTTTTTTCCAATTATGCGTAAACTAGATGGTATAACATGTCTTTGCAAAATCGAATGATATTGTTTTTTTTTTTCAATAATCCCCTTGACCTGAATCAAAGCTACAGCCTTCCGACCCCCAAAAAAAAAAAAAAAAAACACCTTAACTTTCCACAACTATGCCTAACTGCTGGAGCCACACATTCATCATTCAGTTTTTCTCCTGACTTTCCTCTCACACGCACTCTGCTCTTACCACCAAAAAGTTCAAATTTGGACTTGTCTGTCTGCAATATATTTTTCCACACTTTCAATGTCCAGTTCTTGTGTTTTATTGTCCACGATCGTTTTTTCTGCTTATTCACATTCCGTAACGGGGTTTTCTTGATGACTATGCACTCCACTGATCTCCGCTGATTTTTCGTGGTTGAGAGTGTCACTGGTTGCTGTCGAGAGGAATTACTTTCATCTGTCGACTCTGAAGCAGTTTTCTTGCTATTTCTTTTGCTCTCAATAATCAAATATATTTGGCAGCAGTTTTTACTTTTGGCACCCCAGCTCTTTTTCTGTCAACATCCGAACAAGTTTCTAACTGCTTTTGTAACGAATCTTGCACTCTATGTTTCGAAATTTTCAACATCTTGGCAATTTGTCTTTGAGAGTATCCTTCTTTGAATAGAATTTAAAGTTGTTTCCTCACCTCAACCTTTAGCTACTTTGTTGTTGCTATTTTGTGCAAATTACTTGAAAATTAAAAAATAAAAAAGATTATGAAAATATTGTCGTAATGACACAAGCTTTTTTTCTTCAAACAAAAACAGCTGCATATGTTTTGTTTATAACATTAGTCGATGTTGAGTTAACATTTAAAATCTCTATTAATATTTAACTTAGTTGAAAATTTTGGTAATCTCAAAAAGTCCAATAAAGGTTTAATGGTGAAAACAAAATATAATGTTTCTCATACAAAATATTTGTAATAAGAAGAGGCTGGAGAAATCAAATATACTGCAGTTACTGAAATTTTGTCTTTTACTAAAAGTACATAAATCTCCCATTTTAACATTTTTTTTAATAGGAAATGCAGGGTTTCCTCAAACTTGTTAGCTACATTTTATAGTGGACGCCTTTTTAGTCATATGTCAATTGTCTCTTTCACCAGCACATCATTAGAGAATGTAAATTTGTTGGATATAACACAAAATATAAGGTACGTCATTTTTATCAAAAACGTTTACCTTTTGATACTCTCTTATAGTTACATCTTTTAAAACCATTTACGATTCTAATGCACGTGATACATGACTGTCCAATGAGAACCGAACAACACAAAATTGAAAAATACCAAAACTTTTTTTGTCTGTTTTCTTTCAATCTCTGACGAAGCTTTAATAAAAGTGAAACATGATAGATTAATAAACGTTTCTTATTTGTTATTTATCTTATCTTGTCGGATTCCGATCCATGTTTGATCTGCATTTGATCCCAATTCCGATCCATATTTGATTTACATTTGATCCGTAACTCATTAACTATGATTCAAAGAATGACCCCATATCAAAATATTTGTGAATTTCAATGACTTTGAGTCTATACAAATGATTTTAATTGGTATATTTTATATTTCAGGGAGAACAAGACGGTGTAAATACAGCAACGATGTTCAATCCTGTTGAAATCCTTGATCAACGCGTCTTGATTGTCGACTTTCTCTAATCAAACAGACTATCTTTTAGTTCAGAGGGCGTTTAGACGATCCTTCAATCGATTTACTAAGATCTTGGCCTAAAATTTTGAACATCGTTAGGGGCGAAAATTACAACTTCGATCATACCATGTGTATTATTGCACAGCAACTCATCTCCAGTTCTGGTGAGACCTTGGGGCGGGGGGGGGATACTTTTCTGCCTCGTCCAGTTATAGAAGATCTTTACTAACAAAGAGTTCAACACGTGTGACAAACTCAAGTAGACCCACTAATAAGGGAGTTCCACTCACTCAATTCTCGAAGTCTTGTCTTCAACGTTTTCCGAATTTCGTCCTCTTTATATAGGAACCTCGCAATTAATTGATTCAGTCACCTTGAGGCACGAAAAGTAAACGAAATAGGCGACGAACTGAGGAAAACACCAACCGGGAATCTTGGTGTTTCAACGAGCAGATGTCTTCATTGGTAGTCACGTGTGGTCATCTGGTTTGGTTTAGTTTATTTTGTTTTAAGGCATATCAACACCTCAATGGGTTATTTAATCCCGACAAGATTTTTTAGGATAAGTTCGTATGATTAGGATATGTATTATTTGTAAGAAATCAGTTTGTACATCAGGTTTCGTTGACGTACTTTTAAAAAGAGTTTTTTTTGTCGAGTGTCAAATTTATTTTTCAAAAATGTATTGCTGCTAATATATATATATTTTTTTCCAAAAATGTATTGCAGATAATATTTTTCTTACCGGTAACATTAGTGCCACTATCGAATTTTATTAAAATATTAATCTACGCCCAATCTCAGATTTCCTGAAAGAATTACTACTTTCCCAAGCCAACATTCGTGACCACAAATATGGTAAAAAATTTAAAAAAACAACAGTTAGATCTATTACCTCATGTTTCTTAGATGTTCAGAACATAACGTCCATCTGATATCAAAGCAATTCAATCACAATCTAGACAATATTCATTAAAAAAAAATCTTGAATATTATTCGCTTAATTTTTGCCAGAATTTTCACTGACCTTTCAACCACTTGATGAACATTCATGAACGTTCTTAAATTTATAAGCCTTGATAAAACAATGACATCCTCGCTTTTGTATATAAACATGTACAGCAAAAAAAATATTCTACATTGCCTTGATAACGTCCCGCAGAGAACGAAATACGCTGGCGAAGAATAGTTTTTCGCCTGTTTCTCTCTCTCACACACACACACGCTCGCACACACACACACACACACACATACGCTCGCACACACACACACACACGCTCGCACACACACACGCATATATATATATATATATATATATATATATATATATATATATATATATATATGAAGGCCATAATACAGACTGATTTTTTTTAAGGTGGGTGGAAATATTTCACAAAACCTTAATTTATCAAAGACCGCAAACATGGTTAGCGTCAAGAACATTTAAAATTTCCAGTACCACTTGATTGGCAAAAATCATCTTTGAAATAATAGAGAACAGTTTCTATTAGAAATCAAAGAATTTTTCATCTTTTTTTATTATCTACAGGGAAAATATACATTCATTAATGAAGAAAAAAAAAATTTTTTTAATTTCTTTTTTATTTTGGTCTGAAAAAGAATAAAACAATTACAACAAAAAACATTTTAAACTATTTTCCCATCTGTATTCCAATGACTGCGTGATTTAGTGTTCTTGGAAAGATTGTGTTTTGAAAATTTCCCAATATAGGAGACTTCAATGCGATTTCCTTTTGGAAAACGAGTTTTCAGCTTCTATTACGTCAATTGAATCAGTCGCATCTTTGTGGAGATGCATTACCATTAAACGACCAAATCACCAGATCATCCATAGTTGATCCTAAATAGGCTTTAATTCTTTTAAGCTCTGAAAAATTTATTTCGCTTTCAGCATTTGTAGGGGGTGGGGCGCTAAGAGAATGAGTTTAATGAACTTGAAGACTTCATTAACTTCATCATTAATAATTGTTTGTGCTTAGGGATCTCACCTTTTCAAATATTGTTGGAAGATTTGCATCTGCTCTATCAATCTTAAAAAAATGGGTAAAAGTTTGAGCTGGATATTCAGCAGGAACATATCAATATACCCCCCTCCCCTGCATTGAAACAAGAGAACTTTTTTCAATTAATTTCTTATATATCTCGTTGTTTGGATCTTCTTCACCACGAACATTTTGCGTTGTTCCATATCCTACAAAGTCAGATTGGTCAATCCTATCAGTAATAGATGTTGTGACTAAATCGTATGCTTCAAAGAACTTTGTTCTGTGCATTTCTTTTGCGGGGGTGGTAAGTTCTGCTTATTTGCTTGCGCGTAGCCAAAGAAATCAGCCAGACGTTTTGGATATTTCCGTTTTCTTAGAAGTTCCGCATCATTGATGTCAAGTTGTTCTATCTTTTTAGAAATGCATTTCCAAAAAAAATTGAATAATGTCTCATTCCTTTCTTACTGCAAACATTGTATCACGACTTCGGCTAAATAGTGGACTTCAACCGCTGAAAGCTCAGAGATTGAATCGTCCGACTAAGATTATTTGTCTGCATTAATATTTTCTCGCCAAATAGACAACCGAAAAGAAATGAAAGCTTTCTTATATTCGCCTGCGTACCAAGGATTCTGTATTTTTTTTAAAAAATTACCAGCAATACATTTTTGAAAAAAAAAATTACTGGCAATACATTTTTGAAAAAAAAATATTACCAGCAATAAAAAATTTGTCGGCATTAAATAACCCATCGAAGTTGATAGGCTGTAAGACAAAACAAACCAAACTAAATGTTTATCACTTGAACAAGCATATCATTCTTTTTCGGGCTCCTTTCTTATTTTATTTTATATTGCGGAAGTTATGCGTGGAGCCTACGTCGTTTTTCGTAGGTTTTTGCCACATATTATTTAGCTGCTGGAGATAGAAAAAGACATAAGGATTTTAATTTTGGTTTAATTTGAATTTTTTTCTATTTATTTATATATTTTTATTTTTCTATTTTATTTTATTTTATTCGACTCAACACAATTCCAAATTAAAATGAAAACGCACCCCCACGATAAAGGGAAATTACCATCATCGTCCACCTTTAAAGAAGAATTCTTTCATCAGAGTTTTATGAAAGTTATATTCTTCCTTGCTTTCATAGTATTTTCTTTCGTGTATTTCTTTCTTTAATTGTATTTTGTTAAAATAAAACCTTGTAAAAATACAATTGGTAAAGATTTTGGGGCAGCCAAACCCCACTGCCATTCCGACCTTTGTTGATACGACCCTGATATATATATATAAGTTATCGAGGTGATCATAAAATGAAACTCGTGTAGTAAATGCAAACAACAATATTTTCTTGAATATAGAAGCACCAGTTGACATCTATGCCCAATAATCTGCCAGGTCGTCACTTGCGTGTATCAAATTTCAACATTGCTAAACAAATTAATCTCACCATATTGCAATTGCAAATACAGTATTAATTCCCTAAACGGATTTCTACAAATTGTACAATCCAACAAAACCAACAACGAAATATTATCTTTATTTGATGTAGCAAACCTATTCACAAATGTCCTTGTTAATGACACCATCATAATACCTACAACCATTTCTCGCTACCCTCTCGATATATATATATATATATATATATATATATATATATATATATAGTCGACTCTCCCGTCGAATACGACGTAAGAGGCTCAAGCAGATCAGTTTCCAGGAAAACGACAGCCCGACAACAGCACATGAGATTTTATTATAGTGGTGAAGGTTTTGTGCAAGACCAGCCACATTTTTTGAAGGGCCGAATACAGGGACCTGGTGCTCTACGTGCCACAATGTCCCCAAACAACCCTCCGCAGGTTTTGAATTCAGAGTTGTTCTTCTTCTAGACCAGTTGCCATCCATGTCTATAGAACCCAGTCTGTACTGCTATTTACCCATAGCTGGAGGGAGAAGAAGAGGATTCACACCTTTCCCAAGGGTATTAGCACGTAAGTGAATGTAATGGATTCGACTGGAATTCGAACTCGGGTCTCCGATTCCCCAATCCCAGCCGCTATCCATTACCACACCGTGCCTCCTCAACAAATGACGTCACACATTATGAAATTGACAGAGTCCGACAATTATTTTTAAGACTTTTCTATTTTTATACATTCTTTTTATAGATACAAATATTTAAATAAATACCCTATTTATATTAAACAGTATTAAACATTTACCAGCCTGAATGTCCGAGAAATTTTCACAGAAAATATTCGTCCTATTCGAACCTGTATCCTATACGAAACTGTCATTTAGCTTGACGTCTCTTTAACCGATTTGTGACGTCATTTGTTTACATTTGATACGCCATGAGCAGATATGAATGTACGTGAGATTCGTAGAAGATTGAAGTTCAAATACAGTAAATTCGACTTTGCTAACCGAACGCTCCTCTGTGGCCAAATCGGCCAAAAGCACGTCAAGCTAAATGACGGTTCCGTATAGGATACAGGTTCGAATCCTGTCGGAGGACGAATATTTTCTATGAAAATTTCTCGGACATTCAGGCCGGTAAATGTTGTTTAATACTGTTTATTATAAACAGAGCATTTACTTAAATATTTGTATCTATAAAAAGAATGTATAAACATAAAAATGTGTTAAAAACAATTGTCGGACTTTGTCCATTTCATAATATATATATATATATATATATATATATCAATGAAAAGTTTAACACATCACGAAAATACGGTAATAAATCATGATTTATTTCGACCAGTAAGTCGCATCATGTGTTAAGCTTTTCCTTGATGCATATCATATCGCTCTGTATTCTATACATTGAGCTCTCTACGGATCTATCTTTTTAATATTTTATATTAAAAAGAACCACTTCGATTATCATTTCAGCTTATGGATCTGATATATATATATATATATATATATATATATATATATATATATATATATATATAATTGCTGTTCGATAAAAGTGACTCACCTGATTTTTTTTACTTAAAAATTTCTTCGCCTTTTGTTTATGGGGTCAAACTAATTTTTAATCTTACTAATATAAAGACCCCTTCCCGGCCACCTAGTAAAAAGTCTACTCACTCTAGTGATATTTATAATTTTGGATATAAATGAGATTTAGGGGAAAACTCTGTGCAAAAAAAGTGACTCACTTATTTCCTGCAATTAGTAATCAATAGAAACATAACCGAACAACTTTAAATAAAGAATAATAGAGGTATAATTTATTTATAATAGGTAATATAGTTCGAAATATTTAATAATCTATGGGTCCTCCTTTATTTTGAATAACCTTTTTAACCCTTTTTGGCATTGACTTGATTAGATTCTGGCAAATCTCATCACCAAGCATTGAATTCCATTCGGATATGAAATTCACAATCAAATCCTCTTTGTTGCTCAACTGCTTTCTCGAGAGCCTGTACTTTATAATGTTCCATAAGCTTTCTATGAGGTTGAGGTCAGGAGATTGGGGCGGCCATGTCATAACACACACCTGCTTTTCATCAAAGTATTCCTTCATCAATTTTGATTTGTGACAGGGAGCATTATCCTGCATAAAAATGAGCTTGGTGGGGTCGATTTGTACCCTTTCAGCAGAAGGGAGCAGACAAGACTCTAAAATTTTCTTATACTGCTCACTCCTGAGGGTCTTATCAATAGGTTTTAAGAAACCAGTTCCATGAAAAGAAAAGCATCCCAGAACATTATACTGAACGGATGCTTGACAGTACTTACTGCTAAATTCAAAGAGCATTCAAAGCTTCTTCTTCGGATTTTAGATCGCTTATCCTTTAAATTTAGCTCAACTTTCGTTTCATCGTAGAAGAGAACATTCTTCCAGTCTTCTACGGTGAAATTTTTGTAATAGTGAGCCCATTCAAGTCTCTTGGCTTTGTTAGCTTTGCTTATTAGCAGCTTAAACCTTCGTGTACAAGATTTGTAGCCTTGTTCTAACAGCCACCAACGGACTGTTGAAGAGGCAAGAATAAGACATTGCTCTTCGTTTAGACTGGTTGTAATTTCTTGGCTAGTTATAGTCCTATTCTTCGTAACTTCTCTCTTGATTACCCTGCCAGTTCTATCATCAATCTTTTTCTTCCCCTTGTTTCCTTCCTTGGAGTAGGAGCGGCATCATTATGTGCCCTAAGCAATCGAGAGACACTTGATTGCGAGGTTATAGCAATTTCTGCAATTTCTCTCGTAGACTTGCCTGCTTTTGGGAGGGCAATAATAGATGTCTTAAGTGGTTCTGGGTGGCTATTTCAAGCAGTTTTTATATAATATGAGGCTTTCTGGAATTTAATTTAAGCTGTTCTAGAATTCTCTAGAATATTGTTCTGAGTGTATTGTAAAATAGTTTTCAATATTTTGTCAAAAGCTCCTTAAATTTACCAGTTTAATGCGATATCTGAGTCACTTTTTTTGCACAGTTTTTTCCTGAATCTCATTTATATCCAAATTTATAATTATCAATAGAATACCTTAGGGTGAATAAACTTTTTCCTAGGTGATCAGGAAGTGGTTTTTATATTAGTAAGATTAAAAAATTATTTTAACCCCAAAAACAATGGACAAAAAATATTTTAGTAAAAAAAATCAGGTGAGTCACTTTTATCGAACAGCACTGTATATATATATATATATATATATATATATATATATATATATATATATATATATATATATATATATAGTTTGGATAAATGCAGATCTTTTGAGATAAGTCCTGATCATTTATTTAGTAATCTGTGTTGGTCTGGGAAGGTAATTATAGCTATTTTCTCCTCCAGACAAAGTTTACACTTCTGGGATTGATTGTTGTAGGTTGATGCTGTTTTCCTTATTTTCCATGATATTTTTGTCATTTTAAAAAACATTGTACTGTTTGAGTATTTGTAAAGGATGTTTTGTGCGCGCAGTTTTTCAGTTTCCAGTGTTCTTCACTTATTCGTATGTATATTTGTTTCTTCATTATCTACTGATTTTACGGTAGTTTGGTATATCATATTGTTTTTCAAGCAATTGCAATTTAAGGGACATTCGTTCTTTGTTGGGCAGTTACAGATGCGTTTGGATTGAGCGGTGAGTTTGTTGGTTATTTTCTATTGTCTATTGTGCTTTTTATGTTTTTTTGTCATGTTCTCGGTGCAACTGTAGCCGATTTTTACTGTGTTGGTGTTGAATATTTTGTGGAGAGTGCTTGATGGAGGAAAGTGTTTGCGTATGTGCTTAATGGATATTTTTCCTAAGTTTCTTTTAACCTTTTTGTTGTTGTTTTTAACTGCGTGGTGTGCATGTGAGTGTTGGCGAAAATTCACTATCTTTCAGGGTTATTTCATAATCTTTCTTGGCTTCGTTGAAGATGGTTTCATTGAAAGAATTGTCAGATAATTGATTGTGAAATCTCCTTGATAATTGCTTTGTGGTGGCTTGTAAGATGTCTTCATGTAAAGTGGTTTGTCGTTGGGTTTTCTGTATGGACGATATACCCCTTTTCTTAGGTTGAGCGTAACTTCTAGGACATCTACTTCTGTCAGGTTTTTATGCCTATGTCGAAATACATATTTTTGAAAATGATTAAGATTACTTTTTTAGTTTTGTCTGTTTTTTGTCTGTTACAGTATCTTATGATTATGATACCGTCGCCCCTGTGGAGAGCTACATCATTCTTAGTTCATGTAGTAAATGTATACCTATAAGCTCGCAAGTTTTTGTAACATCAAAACTTCCCAAACAACATTATAAAATAACTACAAATAACCACATTCAGATCCACAATTATTTCTACTCAATATCCTCTAGAATAATTTTAAACATAAACGTTGCTTCCTACCCAGTAACTGTTAGGATAATTTAATAAACCTACTCATTGATTAGTATATATAAATAGTCGAACCAAAACACAATACACATGGTCTGAAGATTGCATTCAAGCATGAAGCTGACTGTCGCAGTTTGGTGTTGATCTCGGTGTCTACTTTTATATTTCTATACGTTCTGTCTCTGAAAATGAGCACTTTTATCCTTAAATATAGCATACCTTTAAACTATATTTTTATCATATATATATATATATATATATATATATATATAGTCAAATTGCATTTTTTTAACAAAAACACGAGACAACAAGATAAAATACAAAATAAATAAATAAAAACATAACGATCAAAAAGTGGAAACAAAAAAAACTAAAGAAAAATATAGTTCGGGATTTAAGCCTAAAATACACGGAGATTATAAAGTCTGCCAAAAGCGACCGCTATTGGGGGGGGGGTCTTTAATTCTATAAATAGGCAATAATATTCTCACCCATCCTTTTTAGATTTGAACACTTGGAATTCGAAGAGAGAAGACGTGTTTTTCAAAGCTCTGCTGATTTCAACGTATTTTTAAGAATGTAAAAATGTCGGATCAAGCATTAAGTAAGGTAAATGCAAATTTGAATAGTAAATGGAATAATCATTATTGAATTAATAATTACTAGCTGAAAATTTTAAACATTATTGTAAAGGAATTGTAATTCAAGACAGTATTTTTTTCGAAGATTTAATTTCAAAGGAAAAAATGAAATTAATGTCAAATGGAGATTACAAAAATTAGCAGAAAAACGTTTTACATTAATTTTAGGAATAAGGAGGAAAAGAACATGTCTCTCCTTTCTTTGCTGGAATGTGATCGTTGCTTTTCTTGTGGCAGCATTAATAAGCGTAAAAGAATAAGAATTTGATCACGTTGTCAACGGTCTTTTCATTTATCTTGCGTAGGATTGACTAGAAATGCTTCAGCGTCTCTGGTTGTTTGGAGTTGTTCACATTGTCTGTCTCTCTCGGCTCTACAAGATAGTGTGATCCATCAACATAATGAACCAACCCAAAGAGATGCCAGTGAAGTTTTTGAGGGCAACCTCACTCCTTAGGCAATTCCGAAAGGTGCCTTTAAAAATCCCTAAATCTGTCAGAATCCCAGCAGTCGATGGCTTGGCTACTGCCATAGACCAGGCAATTAACTTGACTGGGATCACCTTTTCTCTTTTGCAACACTTGTGCTCTGCATTCCTTACAATAAGGACCCTACATCATTTGTCTCATCTATTATGAAAAATAACATTTCTTTATTCAATTCGTCTAAAATAAATACCAATGAATTTTATAATGTTTCTTCTCCTAATAGATTTCATCCTTCATCTACAGTCGACGATTCTAAGAGACTCCGTGCCCTCGTCAATGCGAAGTTGATCGAGGGTGATGTCTCAGCTGCAGTTAGAGTATTGGTCTCATCCGATACTATACTAGCTACTACACCAGAAGTTCTCACAGCGCTTCGTCGAAAACATCCTGCGCCACCATCAGATGTCAGATTTGTTCAGATGGAAAACAATGATTCAAATATTGAAATCTCAAAGGAAGCCATGGTTGCCGCTCTGAAGTCTTTCTCGGGAAGCAGTAGTGGAGGTGTGGACGGCCTTCGACCTGGTCACATCAAGGACTTAATTTCTACCCACACTGCCGAAGGTGGTGAATATTTGAAAACATCTCTTATAACAGCTCTTATTAATTCCCTTCTCCGAGCTGAGATACCCCAACATGTGTGCGACTTATTATTTTCAGCCAACTTAACGGCTTTAAAAAAAAAAAAAAGGACGGAGGTATCCGCCCTATCGATGTTGGTAACATTTTTCGTCGTCTCGCGGCAAAAATTGCTTGTAGAGTTGTTGTGAAGGAGATGGTGCATGAATTACGACCTGTCCAGCTCGGGGTAGGCATACAGGGCAGATGTGAAGCCGCGGTTCATGCCACAAGATCATCTTTCGAGAATACATCACCTGCGTCCCCACGTATCTTATTAAAACTGGATATGAAAAACGATTTCAATAGCATCAGAAGGGATCATGTCCTGGAAGTTTGCCACCAACGGACTCCTTCTATATTTAAACTGGCTCATCTTTCGTACAGTCATCCAAGTATGTTGATCGCCTCCGATAATATTATCTCTTCTGCTACTGGAATCCAGCAAGGTGATCCACTTAGTCCGCTACTATTTGCGATGGCTATTGACGTGGTAGCTCGTTCCATCGCTTCACCTTTCAATATATGGTATCTTGACGATGCAACGTTGTGAGAATCCATCGAGGTCGTATCTGCTGACCTCCGACGAGTTATTCCTGCTTATCTCTGCTTGGACTTGAGATTAACTCGTCCAAGTCAGAGATAATAAACTTGAATTATAATGCAGATGATTTCGAGATTGTTATCCGGGATATCAGACTTATCCTTTAGGATATAAAAATAACACCTAAGGAGGAATTACATATTCTTGGTTCTCCAGTCTTTCCAATGGCCATTCGAGATTGTTTGGATAATAAGCATGTCATTCTAAGAAGAATGACTGAGACATTGCAACTAATTGATGCACACCCAGCCCACTTCTTCTTGAAGAATAGTTTTTCGCTACCGAGTGTCCTCTACACTCTCCGAAGTGCCCCTTGTAACCTCGAACAGGATTTCTTAAATGAGATAGATATCACAGTTAAGAGATGTGCGGAGCTAATTTGCAACGTCAATTTCAACGACACAGGCTGGAGGCAGGCAAAGTCCCATTTGAGTTTCGGAGGCCTGTGCCTTCGATCAGCGGTAGATTTGGCCCTTCCAGCATATCTTTCTTCACTTTCGTCCAGTCGCGAAATAATTAATGAGATACTCGGTGGATCGTCTCAGTGTTTCTCGGGTAGTTCTTTCGAACAAGCTTGCAGCATCTGGACCCAAGAATTACTTTCTCTCCCACTAGACACATCAAAACAAAAAAGCTGGGATAAAATAAAATGCGAGGCCAATTTTACGAATTTGAGGCTCTCTCTGGATCAACACCGCCTCACCTGTCTACTATCTGCTTCACAACCGAATAGTGGCGCCTGGCTCAACGCAGTGCCCTCTTCATCTACCGGTACCCTTCTAGATGATCAGTGCACTCTGGTCGGAGTCGCGATCCGTCTTGGACTCAAATTATGTGAGCGTCACAGATGTGAAGCCTCCATCGATGAGTTTGGTTTGCATCCTCACTCCTGTCGTCGTAGTGCCGACCGCTTTCCAAGGCATGCAGCCATTAACGACATCATCAAAAGAGGTTTGGATGCAGCTGGGTTTCCTTCCCAAATCGAACCCGTAGGCCTCGACCTTGGTGATGGAAAGCGGCCGGATGGCATTACCATTTTCCCTTTTAAAATGGGGAAGGGAAGTCGTTGATTTGGGATGCGACCTGGGCAGATACATTTTCGGTCGGTAATTTGATCAGTTCCGCGGTTGAGCCGGGATCCGTCGCCCTGGACGCAGAGATGAAAATAATAGTTAAATATTCTTCTCTTGCTGATACATTTTTTTTACTCCTGTGGCAGTGGAGACTTCAGGGGTTATTGGCCCTCGTTCGATGGTGTTCCTTCGGAGAATTGGCGCGATTGCGTCTCCATTAAGGGAGTGGCTCTTGCAGTGTGTCTCACTGGCGATGGTTCGAGGTAATGCTTTCTCCATCATTGCGGCTGGCAGAGGATAGAAAAAAAATTGTTTGTAGTTACGTTGTTCTGGAATTGTCATCAGTGGTCAACTGAACTTATTTTGTTTCAATAAATTTATTCTCCTTTTGTTGTTTTGTTTAGTTCTGACTTTCAGATATAATCGCACGTTGACTTTTAATCTTCCTTTGACTTTTGAATTCTTTCACACACGCATATACACACGTGCTTGTTACACACACACACACACAGACACACACACAGACACACACACAAGGACATTCACCATATAACTTGCTTTAATTTTTTTTTTCCTTTCGTCACAACTGTCTACACATGTAATTCCTTTTTTTAATACATGCATTACCGTTTGTTTTATATTTATTGGTTTGTTTTCTCATTTTTACCTGGACTCATATTGAGTCCACCAATAGCTTTTCCAGAATTCCGTAAATATTTACTATCCAATGGGTTGCTTCCTGCAACATAATGGCGACTAATATTTATCCAAACATACTAGCATTTCCGCAATAAGTCATTATTTATGATATCAAAGATAATCTGTATTACTTTTAAAAATACTAACACCTAAACGATGAACTGATAAAATAAATGAAACTAGAAAAAAGTTGATAAATTTAAATTTAGAAAAGCAAAAACCAAAAGTAAAAGTAAGACAAAAGATCTTCAAGAGACTTGGACAAAAATAAAAAATAATAGAAAAAAAAAACAAAAAAAAAACAAATCCGGTAACCGTGGAAAATGTTGAAATAAATAATAATCAATAGATATATAAATACAATTAAATATAATAATCAAAATTATATATAATATATATTGTAAATGAAATAAAAGAAATAACAATCGTGAATTATATTAAATTATTAGTTTAAAAAAATATTTAAGGTTTTTCTCTAAATGCGTTATGAAAAGATTTTTTCTTTTTTTTTTTTTTTTACAGTAAGTTTCACCCTGTATAAGGTCCGGGGGCCACTCGAGGTAGAGGGTTATGTTAAGGGGTAGTTTATATTATAGGCGGGGGGGCGAGAGGAGAGATAGAGGTTAACTCTAGATTTAAACAGGTTTAAGATCGGGGAAACATCCTCTAGAAAAAAAAAACTGTTTCATAAAGCAGTGGCTCGCGGGAAGAAGCTGTTTGAGTGGAACCTTAGTTCGCGCCGATGGAATACGGACGGAATGTGGGTGGGGGGTTGCTACTATGTAAGTAGCATGGCGGGTCCTAGCCGTGAAATGTTAGACCTGGCGTGAACAAGAAATGTAGTACATCCGGGTACTTCCCCCACAAAATTTAACGCTTTAAGTCGTGCTTTTCATTTTTTGAAAGAGTACTGACTTAAATTTAAGGAATACACTGGACTACTACTAATACTACTACTACTACTACTAATAATAATAATATGGTAATCATCACCATCGTCTCTAAATTTGGCACAAAATTACGCGTCTACTTTGGAGACAGTTTTTGTTATTGACTTTGAATTATTTATTAAGCATAGCTTAGTTTTGGCAAAGTGCCATGAATATGGAACACTCAGTAAGGATCGAATTCATTATCCAAAAGTAATCATAACTTGCTTACTTTATTCTTAAAACTCATAGTTATTCAATTGCTTACTTTCTCTTGGTTCCAGTCGGGCAACCTAATTAAGCCGGCTAATCGCTTGCTAGTCATCCTACTTAGGGTGAAAATATTGGGTAGCAAGGGGATTGACACAGTTAACGGCTGTTTCAGGTTTCAGCTGCATTCTATCAATCAGGTGGGTTATTTGCCTTTATACGACCCTTTGAAGAGGTGTAGCAATATTGCACAACATTTCTGGTTTATGTGCACCATCTGGGCCGCATTGCGCAGGATACTGAATGTCAAATTCAAAACCAAGATAGGTCTTAAGTCAGCACATGAGACAGGCTCAGCCTAATAAATACAATGATTTACAAATGCTAAACTATACCTAAAAATCTTTTACAAGAGCCTTTCGTCTGGACTTTGATGAAATTTGAAGTCATCACACGCCGTCACATTAACTGTGGAATAACCTTAATTAAGATATATCTATTGATCAGCTGAAATACACGCTGAGGAGAATAGATGATTATAAAATCATTTTCTAGAAGGTTGTGTGCGGATCTATAACACACGAACGTACATACATACAAAAATGCAAATCGCATACAACGCCAAGCATTCATTGGTTAATAAATCACCACTACGTTACTACAGGCAATTTACAAATCGCAGTGATGCGACAATTTTGTAATCGCTCTATTTTTAAGTAGTCAATTTTGTGCTCTTTTGGGAGAAGCAGATCACAGAAGCTGTCTTAAGTCTCCCCAAAGCTCGCTCGCTGATTGGTCGATGCCAACCAATCAGATCGTTTGTACGTGAAGAATAATTTTTCCCGCGCAACGACTTGGAGCCTATAGTCGCTTATTTAAGCCAAGATTTTTTTTAGTTCACCTAGTGAGAATTCAACTGCCAAACGAATCCAAGACAGTTGAAACTATGCGCCAACTTTTTCACTCGCACATACCACTCTCATGCTGAACATACCTTGTACACACTCACATAAACTTTTCTTACACAGCAATGTCTTTCAAGAACAATCATTGCAAGAGACTCCCATGAACATTCTTCCAATGAACTTAGAACCAAATAACTATTTCTCATTGAACACTAAAATAACAGTTAAAGAGAGACAACTCTTGGTTAATTCAACCTTTTCTTACTTAAATGCATGCTTTCCTTCATATTGTTGTCTGATATTGTACGTCTTGTTAAATACATATTTTATGTGTAACATTGTCTTTTGGTTATCCTTTTTTGCATGAGCCTTGTTTCCTAATCTAAAGTTAAATTAATTTAATGTGAAGTCTGCCACAGATGTCCTGAAACCATCGATATTTTGGATAATATCTATTTAACTTTTTGAGTCGAATGAGAAGAAAAGCAATTCACCTCATTTAATGGGGGTCCAATTTATCTCGGTGTTTACTGACTGCCGAGATCTTTCATAGAAAATTTGCTTTCAAGATGTGGGTGATTGAAGCTATCCACAACTTCCTGATTATTTTTGCTCTTGCTCTGTTTTTTGTGGTCCTTGTTCCGCTGTCCATTTACTCAGACTGTGAGTGTTAAATTCTCTAAGCCTTTTTTCCTTCACCCCACCCCAACCAACTATTAGACGGACATTCTACAAGACATACTAGATTCTGCTTTAACTGTAAACCATCCTGGGTACACTGTCTCTACTGGGTACACTGTCTTTACTGGGTACACTGTCTCTACTGGGTACACTGTCTCTACTATTCGGTCTAATCGAAAACGAACAAACACTCAGATACATCAACATAGAAAAGAGGTAAAGAATGAAAAAAAAATACACCCGGCTGAATTTCCTATGAATAAAAATGTAACAGTCAATAAAATGAAATCTATAGATTTATTGATCATTTTTTCCTGAATTTTTGAGACGGCGATTATTATTATTATTATTATTTGTGTATGTTATGCTTTCTGCTTTGTGCCCCGTAGAACCGGGTCCAAACTATGGTCCTTAGGCTCTATAGGATAATGTTTATTTAATTGATAGTACTTTTCTTAGTATATGGGATGTTCCTAGTAGGGGGATCTTCTGGGCAACTTGTATGCTGATGTTACTGGGACACTGTTCATAAAATTGTCTATTTCTTTTCTCACAAGGCCCAGAGCTCCGATTACTATTGGTCTCAGTCTTCATTCCCCACATCCTGTTAATCTCGATCTCCAGGTCCTTGTATTTGGACAATTTGTCGATAATTTTTATGGAGGTCCTTCTCTCAGATGGTACTGCTATGTCAATAAGCATACACTCCCTGAATTTCTTGTTTTTTGTGATAATATCAGGTCTGTTGGTTTTTATTTCCTCGTCACTTTGAATTGGCATGTCCCAGAGGATAGTTACATCATTATTTTGTGTAACTGTCTGGTTGGTGTTCATACATCTCTCAGTGGTTTCAATTTTGAACTTCTTGCATTTCTAGTGCACATATGTCGCTACCTTGTTATGTCTGTGGGTATATGCACTTTTTGCTAGTTCCGGGCATCCTGAGATAATATGGTCGACAGTTTCATCATATTTTCCGCAGATCCTGCATTTCGTATTATTATTATTATTTCAATTTCTGCTATGGTCACACTACCTACCAAGTCTGTGAGAAGACCTAAGGCAGTTAGTAGTATGTTGTTATGGCTACATTTCATAATTTGTTTTTCTAACTCCCATAACATCACTAGCGTTACATGGATAAATTTCTTCTTATTGCGTGAGCTGTACTTATCAAGACATTTTTTGTATTTGACTTAAACTGGGATTTCTAGGGATTTTTTCAATGTGTTGTTGTGTTCCTTTTTGTATCATTCCAAGCGCACCATTGTGATAACAACGACAAAGTTGAAGAAAAACACTTTCCGCGTGTAAATCATGATAACTCTTACTCTTCAGAGTTCTACGGAAGAATAAAAAAGATGTGAATCATGAGTAAGTACTCCAGATCACAAACATAAAAAAGATCTTTTTATAGGGGGTTCAGTTTTTTATGTAAATTCATTTTAAATTGATTCCCCTACGAAAGCCAAAACAAAATATGCCTATACCATATGACTTCTTAAAATGTTAAAGAAAAATTTTGAAATTCGTCAACAAATAAACCATTTTTATTAGCTTGAAAAGATACCAGAAGTTAAGCATATTTGCAAATGTCACAAGACAAATCCTTCAGCAAAGACGACAAGATTTTGCTTACTGACTACATGACATCTCCACTATGTTAGTTTATCGAGATATCATGCTTTTCAACAGCAATGTCAGTTGTAAAACGAATGAGTAAATTTATATATTAATATTTGGAACGAGACTTGCCAACTAATTGAATGGCACACAATAGCAGTATGGATAACAGAAAAAAAACATTCGACTCCGTTTTACACAAGGCGTTAATATGCTTTACAAAACATATCAAGGTATCGACATAGACTATTCGTTGATTGGCTAAATCGGTTTTCGTTGATTGGTTAATTGTTTTGGTCGGAAAAGATGGATGATAAAATTTAATTTTGTCTTGAGATTAATTTTTGCGTACAAATTTTCATCTGTAATAAATATAGCGTAAAACTGCTCAGTGAAACTTCATTGGTTCAAAAATATTTGTTAGTACTGAGCTCTGATTGGCTAGATCTTGTATATGATAGGATCTGTTTAATTTAATAAAACTTTTATGGTCATCCCTTTGTCTCAACTCTGAGATTTCTACAGAAATGTTGTGCTAAACACAACAAAGATGAAAATATTAATCTGGAATGTACTTGGAACGATGGAATCATATCAGAATTTTGTAAAACAATTCAAAACTCATTGACAAAGGTAAATTATATACCGGTAAAATTCTGAGTTGTAGTGAGGTTCACATTCTTTATGCCCATCCAGAAAAATTCATTTTTTTCTAATTCTTTCATCCCAAGCAAGGCGATAAAGTCACTAAGGAAACTGAAAAAACGTTACTAGGGATGTGATGCTATAGACCAGGGTCGGTGCAAGGGTCACGTGCTCCCTCCGAATATTAGGTCTAGGATACGGCCCTCAATCTATGATACGGGGCCCCAACTCTGCTACTCTCAGTTTTCATAAGGCAGTATTTTTCAAATGTTTATTTTAATCTAATTATATACAATAATGGATTCTATTCAATGTAGGTGAATAATTCAATGAGAAAAACTGAAAATAAATGCAATTCATCTAAATACAAATTAGAGACATGTCATAATAGATCTTTCCATCTTAAATAAACAAATAATGTTATGTGGTAATTTTTAACATCAACTTGAGATTTTAACACATCCAACATTATGGGCAATAAATAGTGAACTTTTATATAATGTTTTTTTCGAAAAAAAAGAAACAACTTTAATTTAGAAGATTTAGACGAAAAAAGACCACAAAATGACGTCAAAATCCGCGAAAATGGTTCGTCTTTTAATAGTCAGTTGGGCTTAGTTTAATTTGTAACGTATTTGTAATGTAGGTAGCAAAAAAGCAAATGTTGATAAAATAGTGAGGGTCACAAAGCACTGCTCAGAGATCACAATCATGCCTCTCCCACTCTCTTAAGGACACCCACATAGAAAGGGAAGAAATGTTTTTATCGCGATCTCAAGTGTTTCCGTTTGATGGATCAGCGGCATCCACTTTAACCGAAGGGAAATAAGAAGTAAATGGAATTTTTGGATATCAAGTGGCAACAAAACCGGAAATAGGGTTTATCCGATTATTTGTCTCTATTAACACTCATACTTGAGATCGGAGAGTTCTGGTTAGTGTCTGTCGAGCGGTTACAAAGCCTCCATTTCGTATTGCCAGTCACCATGTCAGGATGAGTACACGGGCGTGGAGTTGATAGCAGAACTTTTCCTGTGTATCACCTATGTACCCAGCCGGACGAGCAAGCGAAAATCTGAATTAACGCCTACATATAATATAGCAAACAGGGTTCGTGTTCTTGTTTCTTTCATCGAGTTACTCTGTGAGCATGCAGTGGGCCCTTTCTCAGCTTTTGGTGTACACCAACGAGATCGAGGATCGGAATGCAGCGTGAGGTAATCATTGGCCGGTCGGTGGAAAGTGTGTTTACACAGAGAAAGGACAATAAAAAAAGAACAAAATTCAAGGAGACAGAAAATGACGTTGCATTTAATTTTTTGAAGATCATGGTTGAGAGAAAGGTTATAGAAGAGTTCCACAAGCGAGAGTGAAAGCAAGTGTTAGCGTAGAACTTATGGTTACATCTAGCCATTTCAAAAGTAAAACAAAGAGACCTAACTGCCAATCTAGCACTACACTTAAATTCATGAAGTCGAGGTACTTAAGAGGAAAAACTTTTCAGAACTTGTTTTTACTGATTATTTTGAAAAAATACTAATGCATATGTTTTCTTGAATAATTTATATTTTGAATGAAGTTGAACTCAACTGAATCGGTTACAAAGCAGCAATTTATAGAAAACTCAACACAAACTTAAATCATTCGCAATGTCTTTCGATTTTAATTCTTTTCGCTCCTTTGATTTTCAATTTCCTCTCCTTTTTTTCTATGTAAATACAACCACAGGAATTTGTCTTCGATTTGATTTTATTCATGAACATTCTCTTCGGAATTATAGTGCAATGGTCGCCAGATGTAACGTAAGTCTTCTTGTTAGGCATGTTACAGTATATCCAGTATTTATGAATTTGGATTGATCAGGAACACAGTTCTTTAAGATTCAAATTACAGAAAACCAATACTATTTCCAAATTCATATGTCGCTTAAGGAACTGTGTTCCTGGTCAATCTAAATTCATAAAGAGTTATATTGGATATACCGTAACATACACAACAAAAAGGTTCACGTTACATCTTTCTGATCATAGCTCAATTAGGTCTCATTTAAATACACATCAAAACCTACCAAACTCTATCGTAATATACTCGTTGATAATACAAATATAACATCATCCACATGTACACTAAGGCTAAAAATAATGGAAGCATTATTATTAATAATAATAAAAAGAAGCCAACGCTCAATAACATCAATTATGAAGACGGCCACAATATGCTGACCATGTTTGGAAAATAAAAAAAATAGCATGATTTTAGATACATACATGAAAAAAATGCATACATTCAGTTAAAAGTAAGAATAAATTCAACTTTGATAATGGTTAAAAGAATCGTCGAATGTGTTCGGACATACAGAACATTTAGACAACTTGTACATAAATTATGTCCAGAAAAGAAGAAAATTATAAAAACACAAGAAAGATGAAATAAAAAACTTAACTACAATACCTTGTCAGTCGTTTTTAATGAAAATTGTATATATAACATTAAGTATATATATACATATATATATATAGTTGTATATTTAGGCAGCAATCCTTCCTTTATGCATGTTTCATTAAAAACGACAGACAAGGTACTACGGTTTCGCTTTTTATTTAATTTTTCTTGTTTCAAACAAACTTTCTTTTCTGGACAAAGGGTGTAAGAAATGTCCAAATGTTTTATATTTCCGAGCGCTTTCGGCTATACCTTTAGCCATTATCAAGGATGATTCGATTTTTCAGCTTAATTGAGTGTGTGCGTTCTGTGTATGTATTAGTGTGTGGTAGGGATGATTTTAATTTCCGAATACGGTTAACACATTGTGGTTTTGTTCGTAGTTAATATTGTTAAGAGTTGGCTTTTTCTTTTTTATTATTAAAGCTTCCATTATTTTAGACATTTTTGCAGGTGGATGCAGTTAATATATTTGTGTTTTCTACTAGTATGTTTCTAATGGAGCCTGGTAAATTTGTGTGTGTGTTTAAATGGGTTCTAATGGAGCTGTGATCAGATAGGTGTAACGTAAGACGTCTGGATAAGCATGTAGTTGTGTAACCGGTGTAATTATTTATGAGTCCGGTTTGATCAGGAATACAGTTCCTTAAGGGGCATTTGAACTCATAGATAATGTTTGTTCTTTGTAATTTTGACTTAGCTGGTGTGTTGTTATTTTTGAGGATAAGGTTGGCCGTCTTAAATTTTTTATAATAGATAATTAATTTGATTTTTTTATTCGGGTCAATTGGAGTAGTATACTTCTTTGTAATGTACCTTAGAAAGATTCGTCTTGTTTGTAATTAATACGGATTTGTTTTTTGTAATAAATGTGTATGATTTTTTGGCTGTGTTCATTATCATTATTACTTACTTTGGGGAGAGATAGTCTAATTTGGTGGTCGATAAGGTTGTTAGGGAAGCCGTTGTTGATTAGTGTTTGTTTAACATTATTAAGTTCTTTGAGGAAGAGTAGTCGAGAGGATGAATTCTGGTGTGCTCTATTTAGAAAGTTTTTTTATTACTGCTATTTTGTACCTAAGCGGACATTCGCTTTTGAAGTTAAGGTGGCATGAGTTTTTGCTGTTTTTTTTTTTTTGTATAATGATGTAATGAAAGTGTATTCATGAAACTGTATTCAACGAGGACATCTAAGAATGGAAGTTTGTTTTTTTTGGCTAAGTTCATATGTAAATTTAAGGACGAAGTTTTTCTCAAATGTGTTCTTAAGTGTCTCTATTTCTTTAATGTTATTAGCTAAAATAAAACTATCGTCTACGTAGCGAACATATATTTTCGGTTTGCGGACCTGTGTAAATATCGTATTTTCTACGTGGGGCATGTAATTGTTGGAAAAGCCTGGACCGAGTGGATTTCCCATACTAACACCATTAGTTTGGGTGTAAATATTGCCATTATGGTCATAGAATAGAACTTTGGTTGCGCATGCGTGTAGTATTTTTTTTTTTTTAGGATGGATGGAGGGATGGAATTATGAGTATATAAAGAATTGAGGATAATGTCAATAGTTTGATCGACGGGGACATTTGTAAATAAGTTTTCGACGTCAAGTGACGCTATTATACCTTGTTATTTTTTTGTCGTTTTTAAAATTTGCAGGAATTCGTGGGTGAATGTAATGCTGTAATTGGTAGATAGGTATGGAGTAATGATGTCGTTCAAAAATGTTGATAGTTCGTTGATAGGTGTTGGTATCTGGGAAATAATTGGTGGTAGCGGGTATCCTGGTTTATGGGTTTTTATGTTTCTATATAAATATCCCGGTTTGTAATCTCTAACTATTTTTTGAATTTTCAGGGAGCCGACTTCCGCGTTGTGGGCTGTTATTAATTTGTTGGAAGCATTGCTGCCTAAACTATCAAGTTATACGACCCGGCAGCCAACGATGAAAATAACACCACTAAATTCAGGAAACACATCGTCTTACGATAAATAAAATCAGCTCAAAATAACATCCAACATTTAAACAACGAAATACACAAACATGACACTACAGTAAAAACACCTTGACCGAACTGGAATATAATGAAGCATTGTACCACCTCAACCTTAGCATCAGCGAGCATCAACTTACACACAGACAAATGATTACTAAAAAGCTTTGTAAATTATACCAAGGAAACATTTTACTACCCAACAGTGAAGACAAATATATGAATTTATCCAACCATAAATTAACAGATGATCAAAAAGAATTTCTAAATTTAGGTCCAAACTGCCACATCCAACGTAAGTTTGACCTTATCACTAAGACAACTGAAATTGAAATTCTATAGTACCAATCACTATCCCAATTTGCTACACGTGGAGACATAGCAGTTCACCCAGACCTGAGAGACCTACTCAAAGCCGAAGGCTTGAAAAACCGATCCCCTGGCAACAACCATAGTAATATCTTAACACCAAAACTAAAAAAGGCCGCTAAAGAGTTAAAAAAACAACCCCGACATCATCAGACGAGCTGATAATGCTAACACATACGTCATACTGGATAAAGCTGATTACCACCAAAAATTAAAAAATATTGTCGATGATCGAACTAAATTCACCAAACTGAAAAGAAATCCCACTGAAACTTTAAAAAGGTCCGTCAACAAACTAATATAGCAGCTCACAACGCGGAAGTCGGCTCCCTGAAAATTCAAAAAATAGTTAGTTTACCAACCGGGATATTTATATGGAAACATAAAAACGATAAACCAGGATACCCGCTACGACCAATTATTTCCCAGATACCAACACCTATCTACGAACTATCAAAATTTTTGAACGACATCATCACTCCATACCTATCTACCAATTACAGCATCACATCCACCCACGAATTCCTGCAAATTTTAAAAACTACAATAAAAAAACCCCAAAAAAACAAGGTATAATAGCGTCACTTGACGTCGAAAACTTATTTACAAACGTCCCCGTCGACCAAACTATTGACATCATCCTCAATTCTTTATATACTAATAATTCTATCCCTCCGCCATCCATCCTAAAAAAAAAATACTACACGCATGCGAATCCAAAGTTCCATTCTATGACCATAATGGCAATATTTACATCCAAACTAATGATGTTAGTATGGGAAATCCACTCGGTCCATGCTTTTTCAATTATTACATGTCCTACGTAGAAAATACGATATTTACGCAGGTCCGTAAACCGAAAATATATGTTCGCTACGTAGACGATATTTTTATTTTAGCAAATAACATTAAAGAAATAGAGACACTTAAGACCACATTTGAGAAAAACACCGTCCTTAAATTTACCTATGAACTTAGCCAAAAAAAACAAACTTCCATTCTTAGATGTCCTCGTTGAATACAGTAATAACACTTTCATTACATCATTATACAAAAAAAAAAAAAAAAACAGCAAAAACTCATGCCACCTTAACTTCAAAAGCGAATGTCCGCTTAGGTACAAAATAGCAGTAATAAAAAAACTTTCTAAATAGAGCACACCAGAATTAATCCTCTCGACTACTCTTCCTCAAAGAACTTAATAATGTTAAACAAACACTAATCAACAACGGCTTCCCTAACAACCTTATCGACCACCAAATTAGACTATCTCTCCCCAAAGTAAGTAATAATGATAATGAACACACAGCCAAAAATCACATACACATTTATTACAAAAAACAAATCCGTATTAATTACAAACAAGACGAATCTTCTCTAAGGTACATTACAAAGAAGTATACTACTCCAATTGACCCGAATAAAAAAATCAAATTAATTATCTATTATAAAAAATTTAAGACGGCCAACCTTATCCTCAAAAATAACAACACACCAACTAAGTCAAAATTACAAAGAACGAACATTATCTATGAGTTCAAATGCCCCTTAAGGAACTGTGTTCCTGATCAAATCGGACTCATAAATAATTACATCGGTTACACAACCACATGCTTATCCAGACGTCTTACGTTACACCAATCTGATCACAGCTCTATTAGAACCCATTTAAACACACACACAAATTTACCAGACACCATTAGAAACATACTAGTAGAAAACACAAATATATTAACTGCATCCAGCTGCAAAAAAAGACTAAAAATAATGGAAGCTTTAATAATAAAAAAGAAAAAGCCAACTCTTAACAATATTAACTATGAACAAAGCCACAATGTGCTAACCTTATTCGGAAATTAAAAACATCCCTACCACACACTAATACATACACAGAATGCACACACTCAATTAAGCTGAAAAATCGAATCATCCTTGATAATGGCTAAAGGTATATCTGAAAGCGCTCGGAAATATAAAACATTTGTACATTTCTTACACACCCTTTGTCCAGAAAAGAAAGCTCTTGTTCGTACGCAAGAAAAATTAAATAAAAAGCGAAACCGTAGTTCCTTGTCTGTCGTTTTAATGAAACATGCATATATATATATATATATATATATATAT
Organism: Acanthosepion pharaonis; assembly: GCA_903632075.3. Taxonomy (NCBI): domain Eukaryota; kingdom Metazoa; phylum Mollusca; class Cephalopoda; order Sepiida; family Sepiidae; genus Acanthosepion; species Acanthosepion pharaonis. The sequence continues at coordinate 1,138,067 of CAHIKZ030002225.1, read as the reverse complement.
ATATATATATATATATATATATATATTGTCATAGCTTGCCATTCGTATTCAAGGAAACCCGTCTACTAGGGCGGCTAGACAATCCCTATTGTAGACGCTCGCTCAGGCACATTAGTATTTGCTCAACATCCACGGGGCCGACTTGTGGTTTATACTGCAACTATGCTGAGTTTTTGGGAAAGAGCGTGTTATCTAGCGTGATCATCAATTTGAACAAGGCTCAAGACCGCGGCCACGATGACTTGTGACTTTGTGCTAGTACAGCTATCGATGGGCCTTAAGAGTTCCGCCTACCCAATTTCCCTCACAAGGCTTGGCTCAACACGCGGTATGGTTTTCAGGCACTTTCCAAAGGATCAACCTCGATCCATTCCGATAACACCAGGATGTCTCCTTCCTGATAAATCGACCATGGTGAGATTCAGACCCGGGTCACATGGTGAGAAAGCGAACGTTCTAACCACAATATATATATATATATATATATATATATATATATATATATATATATATATATATATATATATATATATCCGAATGTAATGAGAACAAAATAATATATAAATTCTAACATTCACAACATTAATTCAAAAGAGGGCTCAATACCGAGAGTAGAGCAATAATTATTTATTATTTTTTCATATAGACAAAAAATTGTTTTGTCTCTCTCTCTCTCTCTATATATATATATATATATATATATAATGACTGTACCTTTTGCTAGAAGAACGCTATCTCTTCATTGATCACCGAACGATAATGTGCCCAGCTTCAGTCTTGCATAGTTGTTTGCAGATGTGACACTTGAACTGTCCATTTTTCGAGGTCAACGGCTGAAATTTATGCTGGAGTAATGGATAGCGGCTCGGATTGAGGAATCGGGGAGCCGAATTCACTTAGGTGCTAATACTCTGAATCCTATTCTTCACCCCCCAGCTATGGGTAAATAGCAGGGCAGACCGGGTTCTATAGCCTTGGATAGCAACTGGTCTACCGAAGAATGAAATGGCAACATACTGCGGGAAAAAATCTGCCTCGTCAGTCATATATCTAAAGCTACATGATCCTCTACGCGTGTATCACGCATGGCGCATAACTGACTGAGTATAATGGGTGCAAGAAGTTATCTAATGTTACTTTCTTTCCCTACTATTTTGGCCTTGTGTCTGGATTGAAAGAAAATGTACATAGAATTAATGTATACAAGATACATTTTTATATAACAATGGATAAACCCCTACTCCTGTTCAAAAATCTAGAATAGTGTGTGAACTAGACGATAGGCGAACCTATATACACCTATTAGCGAACCTATCTACTTACATCGATGTATGTATTCAGAAATAGTTCCGGTGTTTAAAAGGGTGAATGGAGTATATATGTTTTAGTGTCAATGCTGTTCTGTGTAGACGCCTTAGTTGCCAGTGTTAGAAGGAGGTAGATATTGTATGTGAGACTGTCTGAGTTGCGCATGTATCGTATTCCATCTCTTGTTATGTTATGGTGTTATGCAGCATCGGAGAATTGATGAAATTTATTAATCGATTCTGATTTACGTTGACTTTCCATTTCGTTATATACTCATCTAGATATTCGCTTCGAAAATGCCGCCTAGCTTCTGATTGGTCCACGATCAGTGACCTCATATCCTGGATGGGAACAAATTATTTTTTTATTCAATCGCTAGACTACGATGTTTGTATCCTGGTTGGGACGGTTGTTGATTGGTTTGTCAAAATATGACTCCATGGTTTCGCGATTCTGAATATACAATAGAGATAGTAAACAGTTGATGTCCTTGTTATTTATTTTTCTATCCCTTAACATTCATGAGGAAAAGGAGAGGGACATACTGGAAGTGGAACAGTAATAAAAGGATTACAGTCAGCGTGCTTTGGTGTCTTTTTCCTGGGATAATTATTAATATACGTTTCTCTTTGTGGTCACACGAAGAAGATTTGTACAGATTTTATTGCTTTTTCTGTAAATTCAGAATTACTTCTGCATCTGAGGCGATGTTTCTTTTTTTTCATTTTTTTTTCTCTGTAACTTCTTTTTTATCAAACTAACCGCAAGATATTTTAGGGTTATATGTTGGGGAAGATCATGGTTAAATAGTTTAAAAAAGTGAGATTGGGGGCAAAATACAAGATTCCACGTGTGGGTGCTTTTATACCACACACACACACACATGCACATAGACACGCACACACATATATATATATATTGCGTCGAGCATGAAACAGCCTGTCGCCTTTAAGTGTTGACTTCAATGTTCACTTTTATATTTAGACACGCTCTATCTCTGATACTGAGCACTTTATTCCGTAAATATAGCACACCTTAAGAGTATATTTCTTCATATATATAGGTGTGGGTTGGTAAACAGTGACTATTATAGCTATATAGCGAGACTCTTCGCAAAAGCGAATTGAGTCACTGTCGGTCACTGGGCGTGTTTATAAAAATAAAACACGCTAAAAATCCACTTTCCTCCCTACCGTGCGCCGATGGCTTAATGGTTAGAATCTCCGACTGACACCAGTTCAGTCGGGTTTCGACCTGGAGGCAACCGGATGTCTATCCACACTGATGAGCTGCGAAACAGTCTGTCTGTGGATATATTAAAATTAAAGATGGTCCACGTATGCTTCTTATGTAGATTTAATAGATCTGTTAATGAAAGTTGAGGAATAAAAAAGACAAGAAAATGATAAAAATATTGACAATAAGATATATATATATATATATATATATATATATATATATATATATATATATATATATATATATATATATATGTGTGTGTGTTTTTAAATTCAGATATAACTAAAAATATATATCTGTAAATAGATAATATTAATAAAGACAAAAAACATTTGCCAGGACGAAACTCGTCGGCTAAGATAAATTTTCCTTCTGTTATGTATATATATATATATACTGCGTGCCAAATTATTATCAAGATATATATTTTTTTCTAATATTTCAAAAACCGTCAAATCAATTCACACAATGTTGGCAACACTGACCTGCGCAATCACTGAAATTTTTGTACTGATCTGCGCAATGTAAACAAACTGGCGCCATATTTGTTATCAGCACGGTGATTTCAGCGTGCCAAATTAGTACCGCGGATTAGAAAAGTTTAGTAAAATTCCCAGAATTGAGCAATAAAAAAACGTTTATTAATGTTGCACGTGAATGTTTATGATCAAAAGAAGCTAATAAATAAGATAATCAAACAAATAATAACAGAGATGAATAACAAACGCACAGTTTTAAACAAATTAATAGGGGAATGTGTTTTCCTGTTTTTGAAATTACTTGAAGAAGTCGACGATACATAGAATTTGTTAATTGTAACAGGTTTGTCATCTGCTGTAATGCTGCGAGATATATCAAATTGCTTCCCACAACTCAGCGTTGCTCTGAATTGTCTTCCGTTGGCGTACGTGCAGTCTTCGCTTCATTTTCAGATGCTCCAAAGGTTTTTGATTGGGTTCAAATACGGAGAATTTGCAGGCCCACTTCATTTTATGATCAAAGAGGTCCAAATCATAACAGAGCGTAACTTAATAGAATATGTTTCAAATATTCAGTAGTCTTGTGAGCAGCATTGTTGCTAGCATTATCTTACATAAAAACAATTGCCCTTCTGAAGGCAACTCTTTGCCTTTTCATCCACGGTTCAAGATGCTCCTTCATAAATGCTATGTGTGCATCAGCAGTCATTTCGACGCCATGTGGTACTCTCCATGGGCCCACTAATGTTTTTCCAATAATACCACCCCAGATCATTATGCCTTCATCGCCTTGTGTTGCTTGAGTTTCGTCTGTGAACAAAACTTTAGAGAAGTCAATCTTCATATTGTCCTCGGCCCATTTCAATCGATTTTGAATGTGATTTCTCGTCAACGGTGGCTTCAATAAAGGTTTGACTGTTGTTGCTATTTCCCTCAGATACCGACACCGAGTAATTTAGACACAGTAGGATCCCCAATGCGACTGAAAAGCTCTTGACTGATAAGTCCAGGGTTCTTCGTGGCCTCTCGTTTAAGTCGTGACATGAGACGACGTGAAATAACCCTCCGCTTGTCTTTATCTGCCCTTTTGCGCACTTGTGTATGGCCGGTGGTGAACTATTTCATTGTTTGATGGCACCTCCCTATCATTTTAGAAATTTCTAGTGTAGATTTACCTTTTGAGAGTTCTGAGTTGATAGTTTTCTTTTCAGCATCGCTTAAACTGCTTTTACGATCCATCTTTTCACTAAATTCTTACACTTTTCTAATAATTTGGCACGCTCAAATCACTGTGCTGATAACAAATATCAGTTCCATCTTCGAGCGAATTTTTTTTTGGAATAACTAATTCTTGAAATTTAATTCAATTTAATTCAAATAATTATATTGAAGTTTTCGACTCTTGTTTTGAAACATGAGAACTCTTATGTAGCGATGGAATCATATTTTTAATAAATAATTATATTTAGGTTCTACATTTGTATCGAGCACTCTTTTTAAAAATAATAACAAAAATACTAAAGAACTTTGGATTATTTACCTAACGAGTTCTTTCCTATTTTCTATATATTCACACACACACACACACACACACACACACACACACACACACACACACACATATATATATATATATATATATATAAAAGTGAACATAGAAGTCAATACTTAGAGGCGACAGTCTGTTTCATGCTAGATGCAATCGTCAGGCCACGAGTGCTGTTATTTTTCTCGGCTATTTATATATATACGGGTCCCGTGGTGCCTTGTGGGTAGTCTATTTTGGCGGTTATTTTACCGGAAGTCGTTTATTTGTTTATTTATTTATTTGGGTTAAATTATTTTGCTTGTTTTTATTTATTTTTATTTTTCTTTTTTCTTTTTATTTCTTATTTTATATATTTATTTATTTTTTATTTTAATCGGTGTTTTTATTAACGTAGTAAAAATTTGTTTATATCGTTTATTTAATAGTTTTGTTTTGTTTTGGGAAGATAATTAAAGCTATTTATTCAATTTTGGGGTTGATGTAGTTTATTCTAACTATTATTTTGGCGGGAACAGTTTTTAATTTGTTTATTTTACTTCATGTATTTATTTGGGTTGATCATCTTTATTTGTTTTTTTTTCTAACGGTTACTTTAAAAGGATTAGTTTGTTAGTTTATTTATTTATTTGGATGAATTTAGGTCAATTTATTTTACTTGTTATTATTTATTTGTTATTCTGTATATTTTCTCTTTTCGATTTTTAAGTAACGTAGTATTTATCTTTATCGTTATATAACATAGTTATAGCTATTTTTTCGTTCGATTTTTGGTTTGATTTTTATAGTCTAATATTTTGGTCTTAATGGTTTGCTAATTTGTTTATTATTTACTTTATTTATTTGGGTTCATTGATTTTTTTTCTTATTTTTTATTCTATTTCGTCAATTGTTACAATTGATTGGGTGTGATTTGTTAATTTGTTTGGGTTAATTTATTTTGCTTATTTTTAATGTCATTTTTTTTATCTATTTATTCTTATTTCATTTTTCCCGTTTTCGATTTTTAAGTAACGTAGTAAAAATTTGTTCATATATATATATATATATATATATATATATATATATATAATGAATGAACAAATTTATCAAACAGAAGCTGAGGTTTCGGTATTGGATAGCTTTATGTCCGAAATATTGTCTATTAGATCTGGTCTTTCAACACATTTACACCTGCTATGAGGACATAGTGTCGAGTATTTTTTTAAAATCATCCACCGAGGAACTGGAAGAAATAAGTAAATATGATGGATGATCAGATCTAATAGAGAATCCATCGGATATATATATATATATATATATATATATATATATATATATATATATATATATTACGATAAACGTGCAATCAATTTACAAATACATGAATTATTCACATAAAAACTAATGCAAGGTTAATGATTTAAATGGCGAGACATCCATCATCGCAAACAATTCAAATAATATATAAAAACCTCCGTATCCGTTATGAATGAAATGATCCTTGTTTATATAAATTTCTGTCGTATTAGTTCTTATTTTTACTACAAGCTTTCGTCTGTTCCTACAGACATCTTCAGGTATAGAATAGATGTTGTTCTTGTTTTTTCTCTTAGTAATAAGAGGACAACGAAAATATATGTATTGTTGTATCCGAAAATGCTATTGAAAATGAGTTATTGTTATCTTATTACTAAGAGAAAAAACAAGAACAACATCTATTCTATACCTGAAGATGTTTGTAGGAACAGACGAAAGCTTGTAGTAAAATAAGAACTAATACGGCAGAAATTTATATAAACAAGGATCATTTCATTCATAACGGATACGGAGGTTTTTGTATATTATTTGAATTGTTTGTATGATGGATGTCTCGCCATTTAAATCATTAACCTTTTCTTTAGTTTTGTGTGAATAATTATATATATATATATATATATATATATATATATATATATATATATATATACTACTACTACTAAATATTAATAATAATAATAAATATTCATTTTCCTCACCGTTTGCACAATTCTGAATTTCATGCACGATGCAACCGTCAGGTCCGGCGTGTATGAAACTCAGTGAAAATTTATTCTCATGATAACTTTTACTTATGTTATAAATTATACATCAAGTACCGTTTTATTACCACCAACATTTTGGGATAAGATTAACTTATCTCAAAATGCAGATAAATGCATATAAGTTTAACTTATCTCAAAATTCTCCTATCTGCATTTTGAGATACGATTATCTTATCTCAAAATGCAAACACGAAAACAATGTTTTACTAGGTTACTTACAAATTGAATAGAGTAGACTTCTCTACCCATAATGCACAATTGTCCAGCATAAATAATAGCCAAGCAAAAAAACAACCCACAGTTACTCGAAACTAAAAAACGGATGTCTTGTAAAATGCCACCATAAAAAATGCAAATATATGCACAATATACAACGCGGATAATGTAACAGACTTTAGACAAAATCAAGACTAAATAAGATACCAACACCCGAGAAAAAATAAATAAAATAAAGATAAAGATAAATAAATAAATAAACGAATTAATTAAATACCGTATTTTTCGGCTTACAAGACGCACTTTTTTCTTTAAAAAAACATCCTAAATAACACGTGTGCATCTTCCAAGACGAATATAAGGCAACGCCCAGGGCTCAAGTAAGCTTGGACGGTCACCTAATTGGCTTGATTGATAGATACGTGGATTTGTATGTTGAGTTACATTATAATGTTAGCTATCTATCTAATTCAGCCTTTTATATGATGCAACCTCAGTAATTAGCTGTTACAAGTGTTTCCAAGACTATAAACGTTCCTGGAGCCGAGCCACAAGCTTAAACATTCTCTTTTAGTAACAGCGGCGGGAGCCTTTCTACTCTTGACTAGCATATCATTGTTATACATACAAAATCGGACGAGTGATTAATGTAAACAATACGTGGCTCCAGTATGTGAATGTGTTGTTGTATAAGAATGACTTTTTTTTTTTTAGAAATTTCTTTTCAATATTAGGGTGCGTCTTCCAAGCCGCAGCATCTTGTAAGCCGGAAAATACGGTAATAAACGAATTAACAAACTGTGAATGCACACGTAAACAACAATTATAAAATAGCCACAAATAACTACATTAGGATGCCCAATTATTTGTACTCAATAATAATACTAGAATAATTTGAAACATTTGAAACAGTTACCGCTTACCTAGTCACCGTTAGGATAATAAAACCGACCTCACTACCCATAATTCATCACTGACAAGCATATATAAATAGTTAAACCAACAGACAACACACATGGACTGAAGATTGCGTTGAAGCATAAAACCGATTGTTGCCGTTTGGTGTTGACCTCAGTGTCCACTTTTATATTTACATACTCTATGTGTGTGTGTGTGTGTTACGTAACTATACAAATTGTATATAAGTTTATATTTTACATATATATAATCAGTTTATAAAGCGAGTTGTTTCAACTACAGGGAATTAAATATTAAAATAGTAAAAATTATGAATCAAATTTTCCTCCATTTAAAGTGATGACCATCTTTCATTACAACAAACAATCTTTCCTGAAAATCTAAGTTAATCTGTAATTCATAGCTAAATACTTATTGAACAAAGAAGAAAATCTTTTTCTTACTCCCCCCCCCCCGCCCCGGTCAGCACTTATACCATCTTGTAGATTACTTCTTGTTCCTAGAGCCTATGAATATATTATTGATTCTTTCTGTGTATTTTTTCTAAACTCTTTAGTCTTCAAAAAAAAAAGCACAAAACTGAAACGGAATCATTTTTCTTACCAAATCTCATGAGACTTCCAAAGTCTCGAATTAAGTCTGCATTTAAATTTCTTGCGTTAAGCTGATGTTTAATAGCAACACAAAAGAAATACAATCTATTGGTGTCAGTAAGAATTGAATACTGGAATTATTTATGGAATTTTTATATATATATATATATATATATATATATATATATATATATATATATATATATATATATATATATATATATATGCATGTGTGTATGAGTGTGAGTGAGTGTGATAAACTGAAAACTGATTCAGTGAATTGAAAAATATAAAATAGAAAGCTAAGATTTTGATTCTGTAAATGTAGTAAAGAGGTCTACATGACCTTCAACTTGTGGAATTTAGAAAAAGATAAATTTGATTTTATTAACAATGCACAAAAGAGCGGGAAATAGATAAAATAAAATGGAGGCTCAGAAAAGAATCAGTTCACTTCAAAATACAAAGTATTACTCGTATTTTCATCTCTTTTCTATTCATATATAATATGACATTTTAAATAAATAATTAATATATTTATTTAGTCTACGTGGGTGGGGGGATATGTTTTTCGTTCAAGTATCCATGTCTTGGCGTATCATTTCTTGTTCTTTTTAAGTCCTGTTTCAACTGAGTTTAAATCTGCACTACTCGCAACAGGGATTGAACTCACGATTACTACACCACGAAATTACGACCAAGTGCTTTAATCCTTTCTAGGCTAACAAGATGAGATATCCCTAAACCTGGACTCTGTATCGAGATCAATCTATCCTGTTTGATTAAATAAAGGGTTCAGTCTGAAGTTCCCAGATGGTTAGCTGGATCGATAGACAGATTATAGACTTCGGTTTGTGACCATAAAACCCTAGCTCGAATTTCACCATGGTCGACTTGCTAGAAAAGTGACTTCTCGATATTATCCGCCTGGGGAAACAATGCCATCGTACGACATATTTGGAAAATGCCTAAAAACTATACCACGGATTGACCCATGCCTGGTGTGTGAAACTGAGCAAACGAAACTGTTTGGAAGCTGTCGATGGTTACGCTAGCATGAAGTCACAAGTCATCGTGACCGAGGCTATGACTGTACTGGTCTTGTTCAAACTCTTGATCACACCGGATAATGCGCTCTCTCCCAGAAATTGTAATTAAGGTGTTCGCTCAGGTGGGTTCTGTAGGTATTGAACAAACACGAATGTGCCTGAGTGGGCGGTTTTAACACAGATTGTCTAGCTGTCCTGGCAGATGGGTGTGTTCGAAAACGAGTAAGTCGGCCATTAAACATTTTAGATTATATCATGTAACAGAGAACTGTAATGAATTCAAGAAAAATGCAGTTTCTTTGAAAAATATGGTAAATGGATATGTCACTTGTCTGCCTCTCTCTCTAAGCTCACTTAGTCTATATTGAATTACGTCAGATGACGACGTGAATATTTTCACAATAAAATTCGGATTAATGAAATAATATCTGGAAATATTTCAGGATATATTTACGTTAAATATTCATATAAGTTGCTATTGGACATAAAGTGGGGGATCGGTTATCAAATGATGCACCTAGAATTACTACACTGTTAGATTTTATTATGCAACTCTATATTTTCACAATAAAACTGGCTTTAAGAAACTGATATTGGCAAAACTTTCGGGATATAAATTAAATATTAATATAATTTTCTGTTATACACAAAATGGGGGATCGGTTTTCTATTGTTATAAAGTAATAAACTGATCCTCCCACTAGAAGTACTACACTATGTCCGATATGATGCAAGTCAATGTTTTCCTCGGTATGACGATAAACTACATCCAACAGCAAGGCTTCTGATTAGGAGGTTTTGAAGCGCGGGTAACCACCTCTTAATTGCTGGTGTTCACAGGTTCATCTAACCCGGAGTGGTAGCACCTGTTAGGGTCCCAACTATGGGCAAATAGTTAACCCCCCCCCAAACTGGGGTGAAAATACTATGAAAGTGTAAAAGTAGGTTTTAATAACAGAAATACGTTATAAAAAATTATTACCAGCAATAAATTTTTAAAGAAAAATTATTACCAGCAATAAAAATCTTGTCGGCATTAAATAATCCATTGAGGTTGATATGCCGTAAAACAAACCAAACCAATGTTATCCCAATAAATTTGGGATTAAACAACCGTTGTTGGGAAATTTTTCATAATATATTTTTGTATGTGAGTAGGCTGGAGAACCAAAATAGAGATAATGAGGCCAAGTGGGAAAGTTGTTTTTTTTTTTTTTTATAGACAACGCGTTTGACCTCCGTGCGCTATAGGCGTCTTCCTATTCGCATGAAAGACAACTCTGCGTATAAGCAAAGTACGTTGGGATTTTTAAAGGAAGGTACTTTTTGTTTTGTTTTGAAGCCTTTAAACCTCTGTTTTCTTACTCTGTCTCATTATCCACACAGAATTATCTTAATCCGACTTAAATCTTCCGGATTTATTTATAAATTTAAAAAAAATTATGCTGCACTTGTTTGCACAAACACAGGCAGTCTGTACTGTTTTAGTGTAATGGCAATAACATTTAAAAACTGTTTCAATACTACAAATGGAAAAGCAGAATTCAAATTAGAAGTATTTTTATTTTTTTTACAAATTTTCACATTACACAGGCGACAGTATTTTTCGGCCATTGCTGAAACAATGCTAATAGTTTATGGCAGCGCCCCTTTTTTTCAATGACTTCTATCAGTCTATCTTCATAATGTTCGTACATATTGATAATAACGTCTCTTCATGTTTCTAGCAGTCTGTTTTTAGCATCTTGTATGCGCTGCCACAGTTCAGCCTCTCTGGTTATTTATGGCCCGTCGTAAACAAACTCTGCAAGCATTTCCCATATGTTTTCAATTAAATTTAAGTCTGGACTTCTTGCAGGTCATTCCAGAGTAGTTATATTTGCTTCACACATCCAATTTTTCACTGATTTGGCCACATGGATGCTGCGGTTATCTTGCTGCAAAATAAAATTACTTCCCATTTCTTTTTCTATGAGTGGTAGGGCTCTCTTTTCCAAAAGTTCTCTGTAGCTCAAGCTATTTTGACGTCCTTTTAACCACTCGAGCTACAAGTTTCCATTCGGAAATACCATACCCCAAACCATGACTCCTCCTCCTCCCATCTGTCTCTTGTTGAGAACAACAGGTTCACCTTTTCTCAACCATGTACACCACCCGTCAGGTACATCGAACTTAAAACGTTTTTCATCAGTAAATATCACTTTCTTGAAGTCGACATGGTTTGTTATCCATCTTTTGGCGCTTCCCAGCCTTGCCTCCTTATATTTTCTCGTTAGTGTAATTCTTTTCTTGATTTTAGCATACTTAAGTCCAATTTCGTGTAGCTTTCTTTGTACAGTTCGAACACTGACGTCAAGTTCACACTTCTCCTTTACTTTCTTCGCTGTCACCTTTTCTCCAGATGATAACAACCTCGTAACACTCCTCTTCATTCTTCTTTCTGTTCTCTTGGAAATTGCTTTTTCCGTCCTCTCTTCTTCTTCCGCTCCTAGTTTGTACTTAGCATGTATTCAACTGTTGACTTTGGTAGCTTCATCTCAGCGGCGATCTTTCAAACAACCTCTTGGATCTTAAAAATGGATTATAAAATTTGATTTAAACCTTTAAAAAAGATATGTTTATAACAAATGCATTTTCTTGTTAAACAGAAGATCTTTCGACCTTTTGTTGCAATCAGTTGTCATGATGATGTTTGGCTTCTCTCAGTTTGACATTTCGTTGAGTTGAAGAAGGAAGGGATAATGACATCGCTCACATTCTCCTTATTAGACAAGCCTTTATAATTATTTACTCAGGGTTATAACTCCCCTACAGAGGTAATGTAAATTATGACAGGTTTTCCTTCATCTATTACAGAAGGTGGAAGAGAGAGTTCTTTTCAATAGCATTACATAAAACAGGTTTAAATAATGTGTAATTAGGCAATAATCCGTCATTAATACATGTTTAATTAACACAAAAGCTCTTGGCAGCAAAAAAACACCTTTAAGCACACTTTTCAAAGTTTCCCAAAAATAGTGTCGGTCCCCTGTAATCTTTAATTAAATTAAGAAATGTGGAGTCGATTCTGATTGATTTAGAAAGTGTGAATTAATGATAATTATAATTGTTATAATTAGTTTATTATAATTAATTTTTGACACTATAATTAATTTTTATTTCTTTATGGACACGACACCTCTTTAGTAAATCTAGCATCACTATTGTCAGGGAAACAATTGTTACTTTCATCAATGTCAACATCAGCTTTTCTGAATTGTTATCTACTAAAATTAGTTTAGTTTTGGCATAAGGTCACAAATATGGGGCACCCAGTGAAGATTGAATTCACGACTCATTAAGAATGATCACCCAAACGATCTTGCTAATAATTTCTACGAGATAACCAAGTGATCTCCCTTTTTACCCATAATTCTCGACGTATATTTCATGATGGCTGCCAACAATACCATTATAGTCACTGTCATTTTCTTCATTCATGTCACCATATTCATTCCTTTTTACCCAAAAATATCTCACACTTTACCATCATTATAAAAATTTGATTCCCTATTAAATCTAAGTTCTTGTGTCAATCACAAAATCTTAGTGAGTGGAAATAGCAAGTCATTAAATAGACACAAAATTACAAATAAGACTCAAGCACTTTGGGAAAAGATAAGGATTTTGAGAAAGACAAAAAGGGAAAACAATTCACGAATGCGTTAGTAAAATGAACAGGCAATCACCTTTGAGAAAAAAACGAAAACACCTACTTTTACTTCCTTCACAGACATCTCTGGGACATATAGTTATGTTATAAAAGTCCCTTTTAAAATCACACTTCGTGCTTGGGAAAATTTATTTAAATTCTTTTTCGTTCTTTGTTGTTCAATCACAGGAGGATTTTCACTTGAACTTCAAAATGATTTAGTCTCTCTATAGCTGGCTGGTAACCTTGCGTCTTCTTGACGTTCCCTGATTTTGATTTGCCTTGTCCCCTTGCTGTTAAAAAGTCTTCTCTTCGCATCTACTGACCTGAGCACTATATATTTAGAAAACTAGGCTCACGAGGCTCTCCCATTTGGTTGGTTAATAGAGCTTGAGACCACGTCTCTCATTGGTCAGTATATACGAAAAGATAATAATTTTCCATAAACTGAAAATGGATCTTTCACAAATTTTGAGCCGAAATAGATATACAAGTGTAACAATTTTTACACAAACCGTCTGCTCTTCATAAAAAAATACACTTCTCTCAAAAGAACGTACACCCTCACAAAAAAAACCCTAGACGATTAAATATTTATTTAATGGTAACATTTTAAAAATAGCAAAAATACAATTTTTATATCACCACAACAATTGAGCCATCACAACTGTCAACCGTTGTTACGACTACACATCATCACCATTATCATCATCATCAACGTTATTACAATCAGAGTCAGGTTTTTAATATAGACTTTGTAGGGAAGCTAAAATTAATTATGTATAGAGGGGGGCCACTTTTAAAATAACCGTCAGTCACCTAACAGAATTCGTTAGAAAATTTTACACATAACAATTTCAAAACAAAAATAAATAAATTCAACATATAAAATGATTACCAGTATATATCCAACTCGCTATACAGTAGTAATGGTTGGCTAGAAAAGCTTGTTAACCATTACCATTAACTTTTTGCTTTTTTCTATTTGTTCTTAAACTTGTTTTCCTGTTTTTACTAACAAATATTGATAATGCCGTGGGCAGAGTATGTGATCAATGAGGAAGTTTTTAAGATTAGAAAGCCTTTCAGCAAAGCCATGATTAATATTTATGTCGAGACTCGTTTAAATTAACCGTCAATTCATGGTTGTTCAAACTACTTTCTTTCTTCTTCTATGTACCGTGTCCTTTCAGGACGTAGACATTCATGGCTCTCCACAGTTTCCTCTGCTTTATAGCACTTAATAAATTTTAATTTTTTTTTAATATTTCGTAAGACTTGTTTCTCCATCCATTTAGTCAGGCTCGTTATTTATTCTTCTATGTGCCGTGTCCCTTCAGTACGTTGACGAGCATGGCTCTCCACAATTTCCTCTCCTTTGTCTCTCTTAATAAATTTGTTTCGTTTTTTTTATCTTTCCTAAACCTTACTCCACCATCCATTTAATCAGGCTCACTAGGTAGGCTATGCGTTCTTTTCCTCTGTCCCTCTTGCTTTTAATCAGTCTTGTGGGTGTTAAACTTTCCAAACCCTCTTTCCTCATTATGTGCCCTAGCAATTTCAACTCTTCCTGACGTTAAGCATAAGTGTCCTTTTTATTTTCATAAAACCAGCAAAGCGAATTGGTGTAATTTAAAGTCTGTTAAAACAGGAAAGGCTCTTTTTAGTTTTTTGGGGGTTGCTTTTTAATCAATTCACCCCAATCAAGGCGATAATGCCGGTAAGACGTAAGGGCGTCTACTAGGCGTGAAAGAGAATGAAAAGTCTTTAGAAGGAACCGGAAACCGAGTCCTAAACAGGAAAACAGGAAACAAGGCCTCTACGTCTGTTCAAAAAGACAGGGGAGGAGTGTAAATGATGACAGGATATCTAGTCCTATCGAGAAAAAAAACTAAAAATGCATAATACATACAATTACAGATAGGAGAGAGACGCTAGAGGTAATAGAATTGAAGTAAACCTTATAAGGGACCGGAAATCCAGTACAGTTATTGCTTTTCGGTTGAATTGCATTTCACTGTGAGTGATCGTTTACAAGCCGTTACTAAATAGAAAATGAGTTTGATTTTCACCAGGTGCTCCCCAACTTGGACCCCCTGTTCTAGAACGCTTACTCTGGTACAAGATTAATTTCTGAAAATTATTTGAATAGAACGATCTGATTGGTTTATTGTCACGTGGTATGGTTTTCTACTACGTCCGCTCGAAACGGATTTAAAATTTACTATATGTATGGCTATGAGTGCGTAGCGTAGTTGGTTCACATATTTTTTATAATCTTGTAAATAAACATTGACGAGAAAAAAAAAAGAAAGCAAAGAAAAATGCAGAACAGGAGCAGTCAGTGAAACTGAACTTTCATCACATAGCACTCTTCTTCCTCTTCCACACATACCACCCTTCTCTTCTTCTTCTTCTTCTTCTTCACATACTACTCTTCTCCTTCCTCCTCTTCTCTTCCTCACGTACCACCCTTCTCTTCTCCTTCCTCCTCTTCTCTTCCTCACGTACCACTCTTCTATTTCCGCTTCTTTTCCTCACATACCACTCTTTTCTTCTTCTTCTTCTTCTTCTTCTTCTTCTTCTTCTTCTTCACATACTACTCTTCTCGTCTTCCTCTTCTCTTCCTCTTCCTCACATACCACTCTTCTTTTTCTTCATCTTCTCTTCATATTCTTCACATACCACTCTTCTCTTCCTCACGTGCACTCTTCTCTTCTTCTTCATCTTCTCTTCCTCTTCCTTACATACACTCCTCCTCTTCATTTTCTCTTCCTCTTCCTCGCATACCACTCTTCCTCTTCCTCACATGCCACTCTTCTCTTATTCCTCTTCCTCACATGCCATTCTTCACTTCTTCTTCATCTTCTCTTCCTCTTCTTCACATAACACTGTTGATATATCTAACATAACACTTCCCTCACATACCACTCCGTTTGAGAAGAATAATGTATAATAAAATTCCAGCCAGAAGAAAAACTTTGCCCAAGCAAGCCAATAAAGCCATTTAAAATCAAGAACAAGAATTAAGAAGCTATACTCCAGAAATTGGAACGTATTCAAGGAATATTTGAGAAAGAACGTTTGAATTGTTTTTTTACTGGTTTACTCTTATTTCTTTTCAATATATTTGTTTTGGGAAGGTTTTGTTAAGAAGAAAACAGCGGCTATAAATGGCTATCTTATAAATGGCGATACAAATAGGCCAAGAAGGTGTCTCAGATTAATAATGTGGCAGCAGGGTTTAAAAACATTTTTAATTACACAAAGACCAAATTCGTCTTTTTTGTGCAAAATATAACCATTTTAACTCCCTATCAAATGTAAATTCTCGTGCCAAACACAAAAATTCTAGTTCGTCGGAATAGAAAGTTGTCTAAGGTGCAATCAAGACTCAAACCTTTCCGTCAAATTTTAAAGGACAACCATTTCTTACAGTAGACAGAAAAAGGAAAAAATACAAATACAAAAAAATTACATAAGACTCTTGCACAAAAAATTCCTTCTGTTCACCTTATAAATAATTAAGGCATGATAACATTTACAAATATATTGCAAAAAAGTATTAACCATTGAAAATGGAAAAAAGGAGTACAATTTAGAAAGAAAAAAAAAAGACACAAGGCTTCAATTTCAAAAACGACGAAATAGAAAGCAATTCAAGATGGCAGAAAAACAAAGGTACAACCATTTTGCAGAAAAAACGAAAACACTTTTTTGTTCCACGAGTGTCTCTGTGACTTATAACAATTTTGGAAATGTCTTTTTTATATTAACTCTTAGTGCTTGGGACAATTTCTTTGAATTCTTCTTTTTTTTTTTTTTTTCGTTGCCCAAACGCAGAAGAATTTCACTTGGATTTTCAAAATTCTTCTGAAAACTCTACAGTTGGCTTGTAACCTTGTGCCTTCTCGCCAAAATGCTTTCTTCTCCTTGAGGTTCTATTTATGCCAAAAAAAAAAAAAAAAAAAAAAAAAGAGGCTCACAAAAGGCCCCATCGAAGTTTTCACAAAGGCTTGAGATCATGTCTCTCATTGGCCAAAATATACAAAAAATAATTGTCCATGAATGGATCTTTAACACTTTTGGCGGTTTTTAACCTCTGAGCCTAAAAATATATACATATGTAACAATTTTTACTCTCAAAAGAACGTATTCAGAAAAAAATAAACAACCTTGATGGTTAAACATTTATTATTACGCCAATGACTAACAGTAATAAAAAATAGGTTTCCCACCGGAAAGACATACAAGTCATGTCACTACAAATAACCCGGTATTATGTAACTGTTGATCAGAGCAGAGCCTCTTTAGGTGCTGCCAAAGAGTTAGGGCTCCTAACGACCAGTTGGAATGCATCAACTACCAACCCGGTGCACTCAGAATGAAAAGTTGCAGTTGCTAATCAGTCAGGTCACGCAAAAGTTAAGATAGTAAAATCATTAAGGCCGTAGAAGAAAGAACTGGTGAGCCATATCGTAAATAGGAAAACAAACTTCTACTCCTGCTATTTATGGAAGGAGTACTGGTTAGGCGATAGGCGAACTTATTTTCACAACGTTTCAATAACCCGGATGACAAACAGTGTCTACTGTTTCTAGGTAACCAGATACAATTGACAGTAGCCACAATGAAGATATTAAAAAGATTTCGTCTCCCAGCAACAGCCGACACAATCTTTTTTTTATTTTTTATTTATTGCTGGTCGCAACGTTTGCTCCTCCCTTGGTTGCTATGATACTAATGAATACTTGAATGCATCAAGAATAAGATTATAAGGATTGGTGGAGAGAAAGTTGCTGATTGGTTGAACTGACACTTTAATAGGATTGGATGAATGGAGGGACACAAGGTTTCTATTACGTGTGCAATGCCCGGAAATACGAGTTTTAGTAAGTATAGGAATTAAATTCTCTATATATTTTTTAACCAATAAAATCTCATCCGAACGTTTGTTTGATAAACAATCATTACTAGGGCAAATATCGCCAAAATACTTGCGGACGTAGTTGTAGACCTACCACGTGTTATTTCTGGACCATTTAAAAAATAACAATAATAATTCCTTTGACCACTCCCGCAAAGTCGAGAAAAGATTTTCGTTAGCCAGTGTGAAATTATTTTCTAAGCAATTCACAAAAATTCACACCACTCTGTGAAATTAGATTTTGGATCCCCTTACAGATATAAAAATAGAAGCATACTATGTTCACAATAATTCTGGAAACCATTTTGATTTACATGTGCATACATACACAGATACGTACCCGCACACACGCACACAATGGAAGTGATGAGCCAGCAGCCGCCGACTAATGTCTTGTCTACGCACTCACAGAATCATTAGGCTGCCTTCCACACATTTCACATTGCACCACGAACACTTAATTACGTGATAAAACAAACTTCACTGCAAGGGAAATTTTATTGTTCTTGGATATTTATGAAAAGAATATAGAAATGTTATATCAACTAATGTTCTACTTGTACTTTTCCTTCAGAAAATAAACTTTTTATGTCTCATTCAAAAGATGTGTTGTTGTTAAATGTTTCGAATCCCGACACTCGGATAACAACAAAATCTTGGGTAGAAGGATTCCAACATATGAGGTGTTAGAAACTAAGTTGCCTAAGTTAGCAATTAAGATATCACACACTGAAAATAATAAGTAAGGAGAAATGCTGACAAAAGAAAGAAAAGGACACTTTCTTTAATTTTAAAATGTTTTATATGAGATAGCCACGTGGATCCGGACTTGAGAGGTGAAGTCGGGGCGTACGTTTCGGTTGTTTGCTGCCATGGAATTAAGTGTAGTTGGTTTTATTTTCCCACATGTGCGGAGTTGTCATGTGATATTTTATATGTAAAGGGAAAGAATTATTTTTGTATCCCTACAATTTGATCAATGTTCAACAGCCATTTTAAACCTGTATAAAGTAAAACAAATCCATTATTATTGCAAGTAGAAAAAAACTATTCTATTTCGTCTCGCATTTGTTGATATATAAAATGTTCAGAAATTGGTATGGCAGCTCAATTATAAAACGAAAGAAATAAATAGCAAATCCAAACTCGAAGATCCAGTGGAAGAATGAAGTGTCTGAAATCTAAAGCATAAAGCAACAGTCACTCGCAACCCGGCGGACGAGATAGACAAAAATAAGAAAAATAAGCTGCTTCTCAATTCGAGAACACCAACCGCTTTTATCGACGGAACAACTTTTTCATTGATCGACGGTTGGAGAGGACATATTAGCATATCTGGGATGCATTTATGGCAACACTTGCGACTGACTTTTTTCTATGTTGGTTAGTTTGTCTTCGGCCTATCGTACAGAACACACGTGCTCTTTTCTCGGTAAATGGCTTTCTTTTTTCGTCACATAAAAATTATGCATATTTTAAATGTCATAGTTTATATCTTGACTACTCAAATTTCTTTATGTTGGCTTTGTTTTCTTGCTAAGATTTGCTTTATAAAAACAACTGAGGCCCTTTTTGATTTTTTTCCTCTTATCAACTTCGGCTTAAATCGCAACAAGAAATCTATCTACTATCTTTCCAAAGAAGCCAAAGTAATTCGCAGAAAATAAAATAAGTTGTGGAGAATCATGATCCCCTACACCCTGAAAGGACATGACTTAAAAACGAAGCTAGCAGGAAACTGGTCGTTAGTGAGCAAACGCGATAGAATTTTGCTAGCGTATGAGAAGTTAAAATGAATCATTCTAGAGTTTAAATAGAAGTCGCAAAATATTAATCACATGTAGCAAACTTCCCGTGCATTTTTAAATAACATGTAGTAAAATTCCTGAGCCTTTGTTAATTTTTTTAAAGTAATACAAAAAGCATTTTGATGGAAAATTTAGTTTTTCACATTAAATTTAAAGAGATTCAAAGGGGCATAACTCTTGAGTTGAAAATACGAATTATTTCCCTTAGAGAATCATTTAAATTTATATTCTTCTGCATGAGATGACCAGATTCTTCTAAAACACGATCAGATAGAAAACGGCCAGGGAAACGTTTTTTTTATGTAAGGCCGTTTCATTGTCAACGTGGGTGGCATATAGCAACACAAGTTTCAAAACGGCAGTGTAAATAACTTTTATACATGC
Organism: Acanthosepion pharaonis; assembly: GCA_903632075.3. NCBI lineage: Eukaryota > Metazoa > Mollusca > Cephalopoda > Sepiida > Sepiidae > Acanthosepion > Acanthosepion pharaonis. Next base: position 1,117,846 of record CAHIKZ030002225.1, on the reverse strand, counting down.
AACCTCTTATTTTTGCCTTGTAGACAGATTTTGTGAACGAGCCGCAGAAATATGAGATTTTTTTCATATTAAATTTATTTATTACTATTAATGGGATTCATACAACAGAGAAATATTTCTATAATAAGGATTCAGCATACTCGTTGATGTACAAAAGTAGATTGCAGATTCTTATCTGTTAACTGAGACCTATTTTTGATTTTGTTAATGAAAAAAAAACCAAAAAAACTCTACCCTTGGAGGCACGCTGGAGTAATGGATCAAGCGGCTCGGATTGAGGAAAAGGAGAGCCGAGTTCGAATTCCAGTCGAATCCATTGCATTCGCTTACGTGGTAATACCCTTGGAAAAGGTATGAATCCTCCCATTAACTATGGGTAAACAGCAGGACAGACCGGGTTCTATAGCCTTGGATAGCAACTGGTTAACCGCGGAAAGAAATGGCAACCTACTGCGGGAAAAATTTACTTCGTCAGTCATGTATCAAAAGATACATGATTGCCCAAGTGTGTATCGCGCATGGCACATAACTGAATGAATGAAAAAAAAAAATTAAATATATTTCAGAAAAATTGATATCATTTCAGAATCTAGTAACTTAATCAATTCTTGTTCAAATTATCTTAAATTTTAACAGCATGTGTAAAAAACAACTCAACTTTCTATGTTTTTTTTCCATTTCAGGTAAATGTCATTCACAAGATAAGGCATTTTTTGTGTTAGTGTATGCTTGAAGACAGTCCAAGAAGACTGTAGTGTAAATTTATAGCGTGCATTTGTGAAAGAATTCGTTTGTTAGTCCCAATAAAAATATATAAGCAAAAATAAAAAGAATTCAAATTAAAATAAGGCATTTGCGCTTTCCTTTAAAACCCTTATCTCTTTCTTTTCTTCTCTCTATATACTTCTCTCTGAACTAGCGAGAAGGCGACGCTCAAATAAAAAGAGAAAGAAGAAAAAAGACTGAACCCGGCCGAAAAATACCGGAAGTTTGCAGGATAAAACCTTACTTATTTATGACTGAAAATACCAAAATTCAGGAGGCTCTACGCATAACTTCTGTCATATATATATATATATATATATATATATATATATATATATATGTGTGTGTGTGTGTGTGTGTGTGTGTGTGTGTGTGTGTGTGTGTGTGTGTATAAAATGAAAAGAAAGAAACGCCGGAAAATAAAATAATTTTGACAAAAATGACACAACGAGACTTTTGATGTTAGCTGAAACCAATGTTCACACCATAGTCTTAGAGTCTGGTCAAAAGGATATAAACCTGACACGTGAGCTAGAAGCAAATAAGACGACAGAAGAGGATGGTACAAAAGAATGCAGACATGTGTGACGTGTGAAGAAACAATTAAGAGGCTATCCGTTAATGATATTGCCACCCTGATTGGGACCGAGAAAAAACACATTAGATTGACATTAACCTATTTGTAAGATGACTACGCCTATTATCAAGTGCTGACTTCCCAAATTCTAGAATAACGGGCCGAAATGGACATTTCCCCAGATACTACCAATATCCATTTTATTAACAAACATTTTGTTACACTGAATACAAACGAACTCACTCATCACTCAAAAGAATATACCCTTGAAATCAGTTCGTTTTATTTCCGAAGTTCCGATAAAAAGAAAAATTCTTCATACAATAACATATCCACACGCTAAAAAAGAAAGCGCCAACTGCGATTGGAATATGGCACAAAAAGTTCAAAGAAGAAGGCTGTCTGTGCCAAGCAAAATCATCTGGATGACCGCCAGTATCAGAAGATATGGTCAAGTTCGGGAAACGTTTTTGCAACGCCCCAGGAAGTCCATAAGAAGAGTAAATCTGGAAATCCAGATATCTCCAATGACATTTTGGCATGTAGCTACGAAACGCATTCAAATGACACCCTCAAAGCTGTAGCTCATCAAGGCATTTAAAAACATATGGAAAGTAAAAGTAAAAGCAATTGTGTCGATATGCAAAAGAAACTTGAAAAAGACGAATTTGACGAACGTCTTGTTTTTCAGTAATGAAACCACATTTACTCCACTCAAGAAATTTAATATTTTTGGGGTTTTGTTTCATTTTATTTATTATTTTCACATTTTTTCCTTTTTGTTTGGAAGACCCGAAACATGTCATGGCGTTATGCTGGCGCCTTTGGCGTTGATGGCATCCTGGGTGATTGCCTGAATTACCAGTACCTTCAGCCGGCCCTGTCCATAATATTAATTTGAGTTTGCATATGACTAAAAGTTGGTCACTCCACAGTCAGTAAATGGGATAGATTTTTAGAGTTTAGAATTGTATTCTTGAATTTCCAATTGTTATTATAATTCTTTATATCTCCTAGGATTCTCCATATCAACAACCATCTTGAGTCTTCTTGAAACGATGCATAAAAATCTTAAGGACGCAATAACTTTTCTGTGTGTCCCATGGACGCAAGTAAAGTTTCCCATTGTTATAGACAAGCGTATGGTTGCAAGAAAGAAATACGACAACAGCAGAAATAGATTTACGTGGTTTATTTCAACAGGAACGTGAGGGTTTGGGACAGCTACCTTGTGGTATAGTTCATAAGCCGGCTTCCGATCTAGGTCGATAGATAGTAGTTCACACATGTTGACGGTGGTTGACGCTCTCCTGCTGACAGCTACTGACCGTGACGGTCTGTTCCCTGGCCACCTGTGGACTGCCTGTTGAACTTCCGTGTGATCCCTTTTATAGCGTTTTATTTATGGCTTAACAGGCTCGAAAAACGAAGCGAGTATAATTAGGAGGGAAGCATTTTTATTGGACGAAAAATAGAACACTTTAAATATTATTTTATTTTTCGACCGGAACACGTGTGTCGGGAACATTTGTAAACGAAGATAATGGTCATTTTGTGACGGGGTTTTGTCCTGTTCACATCCGGTTCTCGCTCTTGAGTATTTGCCTGTAAATCAGCCGAGATATGTCTTATTTTATAACACCATGAAAAGCGATATATTGTACAAAATACAAACAGTTGCTGTAAAAGGAATGACATCAATTTAATTGAAAATATAAGTAATTGTATATATTTTCTGTAACTGAACATAAATCATTTGTCAAATGAACTATTAGTAATTAGTTACTAGTACCTAGATATTTTATTTTTTCAAACAGTTTCTATTTTTATTAACGTACTTTTTAAAACTATGAGTGCAGAACAAGCGAAGCGGAGACAATTTTATTTAACATTCAGTTCACTGTTGAAATAACATTTTTAACGGCTCAAAAAATGTCTTCAGACAAAAGATATTTTCCTATATGGGTTGGTACAGACTGTAAGGAGGCCAATAGTCTTTTTTGTAATTTTAAATAATAAACATATTAATCATTTGATGTTATTCTTTCAAATACTTTTTCTTAGTTCTTCCTTTCTTTCTTTCACTTTTTTCTTTCCTTGAGCGATGGGATGTATGGGAGGCATGAAACAGACATCAATGTTGACTTTCCAGACAATTTCTTGCTTTTTTTTCGTTTTTTTTTCTTTTTTTTTTTTAAAAAAATTCATTTGACGCTCCTAAACTCATTGAAGTTTACCGACTTTTGCTTTAAACAATCTAACGTAGGATTTTCCAATCTAGGCAATATCGACCACCAGTGGGTAATTTAAACAGCTGGGTGGGTGATGAGCAACTGAATAGAAAATAGTGGTGGGCGGTATAGGATTTTGAGTATTAAAAAGCTATTTCAACATAAGCTAACCAAAAAATAAATAAATAAATAAATAAATAAAGTATTCAAAGGAGATATGCAAAGACCATGTATTAAAAAAAAAAACAAAAAAAAAACAGCGACTAAATGCGATTAAATGGGTCACATTCCTAGATAAGACATAAATATCCCTCCCTGTAGACAACGAATATTTTGGTATTTTCTATAGTTTTTACAAGGGTCATTAACATTCAAATAGTCTTTCAGAGAAATATCAATTTTCTTGGATATTACTCAGTTAAGAGAAGTTCAAGAACAAAAAATAGTAACTGAATTGTTATTAGTTGCTAGCAATGTATATTCTTTTTAATTTGATAATTATTAACAAAAATTGTTTAATTTTTTTTGTAAACACTTGCAATGCTAACCCTAAACATAAAATTAACCTTGACCATAAAACTAAATTATATATATAATTATAAATTATATATATATATATATATATATATATATATATATATATAGTTTTCAATGGTCGAGTTTGCTTTCCTTTCTTCTTTAATATGGTAGTAGCAGCAGCCGCTCCACAAGTCAACATCATTTGTTACCTGCCTTTGGTCTTTTTTGCTACATTACAAAGTCCGTCTACGAACTAGTAACAAACTTTTACCAAACAATTTTGGTATGCTTTTGAGTATTTACTATATACGTGTGCAGTGAAAAATTCTTCATGTGAAAATGGTTGTGGGAACCCCTGAAAAGCATAGTGTAGATGGACAGTAAAACCAAAATTCTTGTAGAAATGCATGGACAGATCTAAAAACATATTTAATCAAGATAGTAAGAAAGTGTCAGTAAAAACATAAATCTTGTCTTAAAAAGAAAAAGAAAAAGAATGTTGCTTTTCAAAATAAGCAAAGTTTTCTAAGTTTTACTTTCTGCTGAGCAATAAAATTGTATTCTCTTCCTATTCTATTTCCTCCTCTTCTCTGAGAGAGCATCCAGGGTATGATGATAAACTACATCCGTGTCCTGGGTAAGACAATAAACTATGTCCAACAACAAAGCCTCTGATCAGGAGGTTTTAAGGAGTGTAGAACCACCTCTTAATTGCTGATGTTCCCAGGTCCACCCTGATCCGTGCTGGTAGCACCTGTTAGGGTCCCAGTTATGGGTAAGTAGTTACCCCCCCCAAAAAAAAATTAAAAAACTGGGGTCAAAACACTATGAAAGTGTAAAAATAGGTTTTAATACCAGAAATACTTTGTCAAAATTATTACCAGCAATACATTTTTGAAAAAAAAAAATTACTAGTTATACATTTTTTGAAAAATATTACCAGCAATATATTTTTGGAGGAAAAATATTACCAGGTATAGATTTTTGAAGAAAAAAATATCATCAGAAATAAATTTTTGAAGAAAAATATTACCAGCAATAAAAATTGTCAGCATTAAATAACCCATTGTGGTTGATATGCCATAAAACAAAATAAAGTAAACCAACTCTGAGAGAGAGGGAGAGGAGAAGGAGAGAGAGGGAGGGAGGGAGGGAGAGAGAGAGAGAGAGGGAGAGAGAGAGGGGGAGAGAGAGAGAGAGAGAGAGAGAGAGAGAGAGAAAACAAAGACATCCCACCTTTCCTTTACCCTAAGTTAAATCCTTTTGTCTTACAAACATTAAAATAATTTGACTTTCTTTCATTTCAAATGATACATTCAGCTATAGTTAAATTTTCTTAGAATTGCTGTTGTAATTTTGTGATGCTGAGATTGTGTTTGAATGTATGTCACACTTCAGACAAGATCCCTTTTTTTTCCTGAGTGAACAGTAAGACAAAAATTTATAAGAATGCCACTGAAGAAAAAAATAAAATCCATTACTGGCCAACAGATTATTGTGGCTGCATTTTCTGATATTTCTACCTCTGAATTCCTGAAGCAAATTTTGTTCTATGAATTCAAAAAAAAAAAAAAAAAAAAAAAATTTGTGATGTTTCTAAATATAGTCTCTTAATTGATATGTGATTAAGTATAAATACTGTTTTTGTATTTAATTTATTAATTTAATTAAAGGAAAACAAAAAAAAAGTTGTTCTTTCAATTTAAGTGATTCAGCATGATTAAAATTGTTTTTGGGGACAATGGTAAAAAAAAAAAAAAAAAAAAATAATCTATAGCCCCTACAGTTTAATACAAAAATTTATTAAGAAACCTATTGAATTTTCCAGGAATCCACTGAAATGACCAATTGTGGGTCCTGTGGGCTCAATACATTCAAAACCTATCAGCATCACTGAATACAGCACTGAAATTTGTAAAGTTGAAGTACGAAAGAGGAAAGTTCATATGAACAATTACCATGATAATATTTATAGAAAAGGCACAGAGGGGCTACACTATGTAAAAATATGATTTCTCACACATCTTTAGAAGCTAAGGAGATAAATTCCTTCCTTTTAAAACCACTCAGCTGTCTGAGTTCAGTAGGAATTTTGAATGCAGTCCATCTTTGAGTAAACTTAAATGTCAGTGTTTTCAGGATTCATATCTCCAGTTTGCCTTTAAATTGGGAAACAAAAATTTTATCAATGATTTTAGATAGCCATAAAAGTAGTCCTTTAAAGATTTGACCACCCATGTGGCTTTGAGGTGGTCCCAAATCTTCTGGAAGACAAGTGGTCCAGCCATGAGAAAAGTAGGTAGGTGACTAGAGGAGTTAGAGCTGCCCAGAGGCTAGTGACAGGACAGTTAGTGAGGAATCAGTAGGGACTAAAGTGACTGGCAGTGAATGTAAAGATCCTTTTCCATGGCTGGAAGTCAGTAAGATAGAAGCCCAGCTCTCGAAGCTGAAAGAAGGATCTCACAGTTAAATCATATTGTTGCTACTTCCCAACCAGAGAGTCTTAAAAAACAATTGTCTTCATTTTATTTGTTGAAAGCGATCACAACCGAGAAAACAAACCTGTGCACATAGCAAGTTGAGTGTACATGCAAATACAATCAACCTTTGATGTCATCACAAGTGCAGTGAACAACAGATGATCAGAGAATGTTGTCACAATTTCACCACGAATGGTATCACAGCATGAGAAAGTGACTGAAGCTGAGATGCTAGGTCAGGATTAATAACATTGCAGATTCTTCTTTAGAATTTATCAACAATCTTTAAATACAAAGCAGAAGCACTTGAGCAGATGTGAGAGTAATATTCAAAGTAAGGATGAATGGTAGACTTATAAATGGAGTTCTCTCATGGATGTTAACATCAGCCATGATGATGGAAGGCAAAAAGGTTCTTTAAGACAATTAAAAGAGAGCAAATTTGTTTTGGGGGCATTAAAATTAGCAAACCATTTCTTGCCCTGGTTAAAAACTTCTATAGAAGTGTGTGTTTATTCATTTTGCCATAGAGACAAACTGTGGCCCTTCCTGGGTATGATGATAAACTACATCTGGCAGCAAAGCCTCTGATTGGGAGGTTTTGAGGAGTGTGGCACCACCTCTTAATTGCTGTTGTTCCCAGAACCACACTGACCTAAGACAGTAGCACCTGTTAGCGTCCCAGCTATGGACAAATAGTGAACCCCCAAACTGAGGTTAAATATTATGAAAATCTAAAAATACATTTTTATAGTAAAAATACTAGCAATACATTTTCATAGTAAAAAAATTAACAGCAATTCATTTTAGAAATAAAAAAAAAATTAGCAAAGCCCCAAGAAAACTAAATTTTGGCACTAAATGACCCATAAGGAGTTGATATGCCATTAAACAAACAAACCAAGTCAAACCAAAATAAACTGTAGCACAAAGCCTTTTTAATTGTGGAATCCCATATACATTTGTGTGTGTGTGGTGCTCATTGTTTGGTTCCATTGTAGAAATATATAAGTTTATAAATTTCATTACACTTTGCCAAATCACTGCTAATGCTGACTCAGATGTCATGTAATCCACTAATTATACATTCTTTTGCATACAATTCACTGATAATGAAACTTTTCATTTAACTTGGAATATTCTTGCTATAACCTATAGTTACTCACAAAGCATAAAATTGAAAACATTTTAATTGAGTCAACCAGACAAGAATGGCAAATCAGAAAGGCATTAATTTTCATTAAAAATATTGTTTTCCATGAAAATACAAATGATTTTTTAATTACAGATCAAAATCATTTAAACTTGCAAAATGAGGTTTTTAATTAATTATTAAAATATGAATTATTGCTTATTTTTTTTGTAATTGTCAAAAAAGTTCATCCTAAATTTTCCAGTTATCTTTTTTATTTTTTTTTAAATGCCATGTCGCTTGAAGGCGAAGGAGGTTGTGGCTCTCCATAGATTAGTAACTGTGAATTACTATGCATTCTTGGGAAAGATCATGAAATAGAATTTGGTTGGCTTCTCCATGGTTTGAAATTCAGTTTTCCTTCTCTTAGACTGGCTGTCACCCAAGGCTAGAGAGATTAGTTTACTCTGCTATTTAACTTAATACTGGTGACAGAAAAGATGGATTCATGCCTTTCCTGGAGGTGTTGGTGCAAAAATAAATGTAAAAGAATTCAAATTAAGGTACATTAAGTCCCCTTTCAGCACCAATAACTGTTAGACTACCTGTACATCCATGTTAGTACAGATAAAATTCACTTTAGATATTCTTATGTCTACTACTATGTCCACGTGCAAGATATAAATAAAATATTTTATTTATAAGTTAATAAAAAGACAATGTATCAAGCAGTCTGTGTGAGTCTTAGGATCTGTTGGAGAAAGAAGGGTGTCATTAAAAAATCTTTCTGTGCCTAATCTATTTCCTGTCAAACAAAAATCCATGAGAAGAGATGGGGGGGGAGAAAGAAAGGAGAGAGAGAGAGAAGGAGAGAGAAAGGAGGGAGAGAGATAGGAGAGAGAGAAGAAGAGAGAAGGAGAAGGTGAGAGAGAAGGAAAGAGAGAGAGAAGGAGAGAGAGAAAGAGAAAGAGAGAAGGCGAGAGAGAGAAAGAAGAAATAGATAGGAGAGAGAGTGAGAGAGGGAAAGAAAGAGAGAGAAGGAGAGAAAAAGGAGGGAGAGAGATAGGAGAGAGAGAAGAAGAGAGAAGGAGAAGGTGAGAGGAGGAGGAGGAGAGAGAGGAGGAGAGAGAAAGAGGAAGAGAGAAGGCGAGAGAGAAAGGAGAAATAGATAGGAGAGAGAGTCAGAGAGGGAAAGAAAGAGAGAGAAGGAGAGAAAAAGGAGGGAGAGAGATAGGAGAGAGAAGAAGAGAGAAGGAGAAGGTGAGAGAGATGAAGGTGAGAGAGAAGGAGAGAGAGAGAGAGAATATTTTTGTAAATCACCTCAATAATTTCTGGAAGATAAAAATTTTGGATTTACACTTTCTCAATTTTCTTCTTACCCTTTTGTTTTTCTTTGTGGACAAATTGAATGTTTTCACAAGACAAAAATTTTTATCTCCTCGACATTCCACAGGACATATAAGAAATTGTCCTGGCTCCTCAAACTTTATCCAAAGTAAAAAAAAAAAAAAAAAAAAAAAATAGATAATTTCTCTCAAATTTTCACCCTTAGATTGAATTTTCTACATGCATTCCATCATCATAAATTTGGATGCAAAATATTCTGCAGAGAAATAGAATTCTTTTGCCACATTCCATATTGCATTTCATTGAAAGCAATATACCTTTTCTGCTATAAATTGTGGAAGACTTTCAGAGCCTCATCTACATAACCAGTCGTCCACAAGTAAAAGTTGTCATAACTTTCAAAAGATATAACAGCCTCTTGATCCATTTACTTATAAAACCCTAACCCTAACTCCTTTCTATTAAATAAATGCAAGAAAATAATTTAAAATTCACTAAAGTTACTGATTATGCCTGGCAAACCCAAAAAATTAAGAGGAGAATTTTGTGAATCAATTTTAAACAAACATAATTATGATCACTTAAGTGATTTGACAAAATTATATTTGTGGATAGTGGATTTTAAAAATGTGTTGTATCTGGAAGATATTAATATAGATAGAGAATAATAAAAATTTCAAATGACATTTCATCAATTTTTCTCAGTTGCAAAGATATGAAGACAAACTTGGACCTTTGTACTAAAAATAAAATGAAGTGTCAAAAAGGCAGTTTTTCCCTTGACACTGCTATTATTTTAATTACCTTCACTCCCTCTGCAATGTTTATCATTTTAAAAAGTGATAATTAGAATTTTAATAAAATCAAAAGATATGAAAGTGAATTTATACAATTGCTTTGTTCTTGAGAATTGATAAAAAACTAATAATAAATGTTAATTATTTATTATATTGTCTGTTAACAAAACATCAGCTAATTGCCAATTGATTCAAACTTTATAAAATGATAAATAATAAGGATTTCCTTAGAGTTGGTTCACATATTTTAGTAAATGTTTATAAATCTATGAATAAAAAATTGTTTTATATTTATTTCTTTATAAGTTGGTAAATGATAAATCTTACATTGCATTAGTTTCACAAATGTATTAGTTTTTTTAAAATGTTGAAGATATAAAATTATTCTTTTAACTGAACAATATAATAAATAAATAGTGTTTAATATTATTGCTGTAAATTTTCAAGAACAAAATCTCGTATAAATTCACATTCATCATATGTTTAGGTTTTATCACAATTTTAATCACTTTTTAAAACATTAATCATTGCTAAGGAGTGAAGGTAGTTAAAATAAAAATAGTGTCAATGGAAAATGTCCTTTTGACACTCCAATTTTTTGATGGCATAATGATCTAAGTTTACCAATCTGAATATAATAGAAATTCAATAAATTTTAGATTGTAATATGACTAATTGTTATAGTTAAATGTTTTAGAATTTTTTTCTCACTTTTTATAAAAATTGCCCAGTGATGTTTTATGTATATCATTTGCTTTTTTATATATCATTATGACTTAAGTAAAATAGTTTTATCAAATAATCTAAAATCTGTGTTAAAGTCTAAAAGGATTAAGCTTTGTTTGTTTAAACTTGTTGCTTTTCTTTTCATAGACAATGAATAAAGAAGGCCATCAGACAAGACACAACTTGGGATTCTCATTCAAATCTGTTCTATGGCTACAATTATTATTATTTTATTATCAACTAGCAGTAGAGCCTGGCATTGCCTGGGGATGTAACAGTAAGAGATAGATCAAGTATCGACCATCATAAAGACTGAAAAATAAAATTGACAAAGATTATTGTTTAAGGTTGACGGACATTCATGACTTAATTAGTTTTTTATTTTTTATTTTTATTTTTTTTACGAATTAGTCAAACCCAAACTCAAACAAAAACATTGTTTTCAATCGTTATGAGTCTACCGATTGAATAGAATTTTATTATAAACAATTGTCTTGTAAATGGAATTTTTAAAGCATTCTGAATGTAAAAATAAAGAAAAAAAGTGCAAGACAATAAGAAACACTACCTGCCAAAAAAAAAAGTGAAGTTTTGTTGAAATCGGTTGAAAAATGTAGGAAATCCGATCCCATATATAAACGAACACACACATACACAAACAACCTGGGTTTTATAATAAGTATAACTCGATATGAGTTGTCCCCCTTTCATTCCGCGAAAGCGATGCCTCTTGATCATGTTTTCAAATTGATTTCATGCAAAAACAATTGTGTTTTTCCAATTTTGGGCGCTGTTAGAAGCACTACTAGGTAATTTTACATAGTCCTGTGAAGTTTTGTCGAAATTGGTTGAAAAATATAGGAAATCCAATCCAATATATAAGTGTACAGACACACACACACACACACAATCTGCGTTTTATAATAAGTAAGATTATCAGAGATTATATTCAACATGGCTGAATTAAATTCAGCAACGATGTGAGGCTTATCATTTGACCCTCACATTGAAAAGTTGACATTATTTTGCTAATGTTTATAGAATTATTGATCTTAAGCAAACTGTATTTTAGATTAGGTTTTTTTGTCTTGTGCTGATACAAAAATACAAGATAATTAAAACAAAGAATTTTTACATGAATAATTTATGAAAATATTAATGCATAAAAAGTGTTACAAAATAGATTTCTTTTCATTATTTTAAATAGTTTTCTAAAGGGCAACTTAAATGAAATTATTGGTGGGTTATTTTATAATGGCTGCCTACTTCAAAGAGTGTCCAAACAAGAATAAATATGAGGTACTAAAAAGGGAAAATGGAAAGAAAGGTGCCAAAATACTTTTTACCATTTTTATTACATGCAACAATAATACACATGACATAAACGTAAACATGGTACTTATGTTAGATGAGGTTTACACTTGGTAAGTTTACTACCTTTGAGCTAAGGCAAGGTGAGGTCATCAACTACGAGTAGGTATCTTTGTTCCCCATGGTGTGAGTTGAGATGCTGGTTGTAATACATGTATGACCGCTTCATAGGAAAAGACTCTCTCTATCAGGGCCCCCAATTCATACCAGTTGTCCTTACTGTTTCAAGGGCATTAACTCACCTCTGCTCAATAGGTGGAGAGTTCTATCTAAAACCCTACAAAATTTACCCTCTTCTGGATGCATGCATAGCGTAGTGATTATTGGTGTGAAAAACAAGATTGGGATGCTGAATTCGAGTTGTGTTTGCTTTTTACATGAATCCTTTTGGGAAAGGGGGGAATGACAATCTATCTCTTCTACACTCAGTTATAGATTAAATATCAAAAGATAGACTAGGTTCTTGAGCTTTGGTTGGCAAACAGTCTAAGAGAAAGATAATTTGAAAATGTAGTGCTAATAACTTCACCTTATAAAACTACATTTTATAGAAACAAATTAATAATAATGAAAAAAAAAAAAATAGATTAATGAAAAAAAAATAGATTTGAACTCCCAGCATCAGAAAACATTTTTCAAAAAACATCAGAAGACTTTACATTATTTGGACTATTGTCCTCATCTTTGTCGCCATATTTATTACATTTCAGCCAGGTGGTTGGAATGTCAAACTGAACCCTTTATTTCGTTCACTGGGGTAGACTGTTCTAGTTCCACATGCCATGTTTAATGGATGTTATTTATCAGTTATCTCCTGTTAATTTCCCTCTGAAAGTTCTCCACTGCCTTAACCAGGTATTCAACTCACACTCTTTGGGTCCTGTCACTGGATCTAACCAATGCCTTTATCCACTGTGCCATGTCCTTGAGGACATCAGTGTATGCATTTCTGGGTATTATAAACCTAATGTCTCATAACCATTTTTACCAGTGCTCATATTGCAATTTTTTGCTGTTATCATAGTCCGAATAATGTAAATAATGTACATAATACCTCATCTCTGTTAAGAAGAATTATTGAATAAACCATTGTTTAAACCTTAAATCTTGTTCTGTTATATAAAACTCAAATGAAACCCCACTTCTGTCTTCAGATTTTTTTATTCTGGTATGCTATCATCACTTCAAAATGGTGTAATGGTTAGCAAGTTTGTCTGAACTACATCAGTTACATCCGAGTACTGAATTTGATCTTTACTCTATGTGTCATACTTGTGGTACATCTCAGTAAATCTCTATTCTGGAATATTAGACTGTGATTAGTACTTTTTAGTCATAAAACTTTATTAACATTTCTTTTGTAGTTGTAGTGATGGCAAAAATAATATAGAAGACTGAAGCTTCAAAAAAGTAGAAAAATTTTGGAATCACAAGGCCATGAAGTTATGTTTCAACGAACTAATTCGAAACAGTTCCAACAAAGATAATTCCAGCAAGCTAATCAGAAATAATATCTATTTCAAACAGGATATGACATCATAGCAAATGGACCAATCAGAAGCCAAGAGGCAATTTCTAAACAGATTATTTTATATCTGTCTATATTTCTGAGGTGAAGTATTGTAATTATTTACACTATTTATATTGTTCAGACACAAGGCCCAATGTTAATAAAAGTGTTGGTTGAAATAATCCAGTAACAAGACCCAAAGAGTTGTGAGTTCTATACCTGGCCACAGCAGAGCTGGACAAAAAAACTTGAGTGTTGAGTTACTAAAGAGAATTAACTGAAACTAAGACATCTTTTTCTATTTCCCTGCAGAAATTCCAATGTAAACATTATAATTTTTCTTATTTTCTTTGGGGGAAATGATTGCTTGATATATAACTGATATATATTTTATAACTATATAAATATAGATCTGCATTTGCCCTCTACTGGACAATTGTCTTTAGATCTACAATTACAAGTGGGTTCAATACCAGGGTTGTTGTTTGCCCCATAGAAATTTCTTTAAATATGGTTATTGTGTGAATTAATAATTTTATACATGTTGTTGGTACAGGAGTAGGTAATCTTAAATGTTTTCCTATTGAAGATTTATTTATTAACTTTAGAAAATACTGTCCGATATTAATATCGTTCATATAGGGCTTTCTCACTCACAACATGGCAACACATCTGATGGGTTTAACTATCTATTACCAAGTCAGGAATACAACAACAATAAAACAAGGGCACACAATTCGGGTCATCCAGATGTAACAAGGATCAGTAATGAACCGCCATTACTGTTTTAACACAGTAACCCTCTATCTCGAGTGGCTCCGGGCCTTGTACAGCATGAACCTGACTGTAAAAAGAAAAGAAAACTTCCAAATTGTTGAATATTACCCTCAGTCGAGTTACTTGAAATGATGCACTACAAAAAACGTTTTCGAAGGAAAAAATTGAAAATAACTTCAAAATAAAAACCTATTCTAAATCGGTGCAAATATGCAAAATCGTTAGATTTGTTATTAAAAATAAGCATGAAAACATAAGTAAACATTTCGACCGTTGTGAGGGACGGAGGTCACAACGGCCGGTACATTAATGTAAAAATGTAACAACAACAAAGATCAGGACAATAGTCCGCACGTAAATAGTGTAGATAATGATAATTCCTCACTAAGAAATGCAGACTACAGGAAACGTAATTTATAAAAAACTAAAGTCTAAAAAGACAAAAAAATCAAAACTATTTTGAAGTTAGAGATTTTTTAGTGTTTGATTTTTAAAAAAAAAATTAACAATGCGACAAGAAGCATTTTAAAATGAAATGCTTGTCGCATTGATTATAAATGATTTAAATGAAAGCTTAAGTGTTGTTATTTGTTGTTACATTGGTAAAAAAAAAAAATAACTCAAACTGATTTCCGATCAATAACATCTTTATTTTGCTTTGTCAAATAACGGAATTGCTTGATATGATTGGCTTTCACATACTTCCTAGTAACAGAATAAAAATATGATAACCTTGTTGATTTTAATAAACAAAATACTTTTTTCCCCTTAAACGAAAATGCATAATCAAAAAAAAGATGAAATTGTAAAATTTATGCACGAGTCAGACTGTAACTAAAATTCGTAAATCCAGTTTTTTTTTGTATTCTCGCTTGTGAAACACGAAAGTAGTTTTTAAAATTTTCTACATAAACATACAAGTCCATATTTATTTTACGCTGATGCAGCCATATATTTAAAAAAAAGGAAAAGATTATTAGTAGAGAGAAAGAATGGGAGAAAAAAATGAAATCGATATTTTCTCAGGTTTTATAAATCAAATAATGTCTATGGACAGTAAGCAGAAATGTAAAGTTCATAATATTTTATAAAGTAAAACGGTAGAATAAACCCGAAAACAACTAAATAAACCTTCAAAAATCATACTGTATAGAAATATATTTTGTTTGCCAAGGCGCATCCATAGATAAAAGAGCAAGGGAGAAAAATGAGAGAAAAGTGGAACGTTAACAGCAATGAAAATGTCACCAGGATTTTCCGGTGTTCGACGCGCACCACGTGACTGACGCCTGTCATGTCGACATCGTCCACGTCTTATTTTGGTTTTGCATGTTTGCTTTCGGTCTGGGCATGCCAACATTATTACAACCACGAGGCCTTTGGCAGGCCTAAAACATTCATACCGCTTATTTTTAAAGTGTGACTGCAAAACTGCTTCCTTGATTATTTAGAAAAAAATACAAAAAAAAAAAACCGCATTTTTTTTCTTGTAAAAAAAACAGGATTGTAAAATCAACAAAAGCAAAACACTAGTAAAAAAACTGATATAAACATTTATTTTTTTAGCCTTAGAGATAAATAACGAAGAAGAACAAACAATAATGACAAGAAGAAGAGGGAAATAATAGAAACACTCTTAGAAAAATTTAAGAACAACACAACATACTCTGTCAACACCGAAAAGTGTTTTATTAAATTTTTTTTTATTTCCTAATTTATTACAAAATATCAGAGCGAGTGATTTATATATATATATATATATATATATATATATATATATATATATATATAGAAAAGTATTACTATTTTTCTCTGCATTTCAATTTGGAAATTTACATAATTCTTATTGTTTAGGAAAGACCATAAAAGAAAACTTGTCAATTAATTTATTTACTCGACCCGAACGAAGACGACGGTCACGTGACATAATCACTGAAACTCTTTGGGAGAAGAAATAAACATTAAGGAAGAAGAGAATCGATTTGAAGAAAAAGGACAGTGGGGTATGAAAATTAGTCGGATAATTCAAAGAAGAGCGAGAGAAAACAAAACAAGAAAAGCAAAGGTAGAGTGGTCGTTTTTTTTTTCTTTTAGAGTATGTCATCATCATCATCGCACACGCATTTTGAGACGGGAACGGTCAGTGCTTCTTCTTCAAGTTCTGGGGCCAGCGAATCTGCAAGTGCCAAAGCGACATCTCTTATGACGGATGGGGCTTCTTTGTCGAAAACCACAGGTAAGTATTTAAAAAAAAAAATGAAATTGCTTCTATATTTTTAAACTCAAATTCCTACCTGTTTATCGCAAATCCACATTCTGGTCCTTAATGACTATTTTTATTAAAAACTAAAAAGACTAGAGACTCAAAAGTCAAATTGTAATTGTTTCTTTTCTCTTTCGTTTTCATTTATTTGTAAAATTTAATTAAATACTAGTTGATTCTTCTTGAAAATGGCTTTATTTTGTCAAAAATAAAACTTTAAGATTTAAATTAGCTCTTTTTAGGTGAAGAAAACCACTTCCTTTGCCAGAAGAAACAATTTTTATGAAGTATTTCAATTTTAAAGTTTTTAAGTAGTTAACTACATTTTTTTTTACTTTTGCTAAATTTTTAAAATAAATCAATTTAAATTGCTCAATGACAGGCTTGTTCTCTCAAAATCTTTCAAGTGTGAGTTTTTTTCTAAAACAAATTTTAAAGAAAGACTGCTCTACAATTTTTTTAATCTTTTTTAATTAACTGCTACGAATTCTTTAAAATAATGTCAAAAGTAGAACTTTAATTAAATTTTTCTTGGTCGTGCCACCACAATTTTAAAGAAAATAAAATTAAAAAAAATAAAAATAAAAACAGCAGTAATTCGAATTTATTATGCATTTTTCAGACTGTTTCTGTCTTGATTTCAGTTGCTTTTTATTGCATCTTTGAGATCATTATTCTGCGATCGCTAAAAATAATAGAGCTAAAAAAATTTTTCTTTGTCAAAGCCATTCATTCATTTTCATTAAATTCATCGTTACTACGATTACATTTTTTTAAAATACACTATTTGAAAATAAAAATCTGTTACACTACAAACAGTGACACTTTTTACATGTCATAAAACAACTGAATACATGCAGTTTCAATAACTGGCAAGTTTATCCGTCCTCTTCAGTAACAGTTTGTAATTTTCTCAGCAATGTTTTTAATTTTGTTTTAGTACAAAAACTGAGAAATAGCAAAAAAAAAAAAGTAAAGTTAAAACAGTGAAAAGTACTTATAATCACGTGTGTACTTGCTTTTTTCTTGGACTAATTTTTAAAAAAATGAATTTACTAAAAAAAGTCTGATAAATTTGAATTGGCGATTTTTGTATCCTTTTTGCTTGTCTGTTGTTGCTGTATAGCAGAAATGATACTTCTCAACATTTGTACTGAACTGGTAACGACAGTAAACATGACAATATATTGGAATTTGCTTAAGTTATCCAATTACAAGAAAGTGACATTAATTCTTATAACTTTTCTTTTTCGTGTACCAGAAGACAACCTAAGCTTATTTTTTAATTTTATTAAACGAAACCAGTCAATAAGGACAATTTTGGTGCTAATTTAAAGACTCGCTCCCATACCGCTAGAAAGTGGGAAGATTCGAAAACCAATGCCATCTGATAAAGAAATACTAATGTTTCTGGTCAGTGACAACAAAATCTAATTTATGGTGACACTGCCAGTTTTGCAATGAATTTGTTGATGAAATTTCAAAGAAGTACGTCGAGCTACAAAGTTTTTTGTTTTTTTATTTTTCTATTATCAATAATCTGCCAAGAAGATGCTAAGTTTAAATTTCCTAGAATTGTTTGATTCAGCATTCTGGATTCCAACTTGTTAGTCCCCCTCCCCTCCCAAAAAACTGCTTGTTTCCTGCATTTATTTTTTCTGCTTAAAAATCAGATTGATACAACAAACTAATCTGCCAAATTAAAAAAGAATTTATCTTTTTAAATTTGTCATGAGTTTTTTGCGCAATGGGCATTTTTTAAACATATTTTTATTTTAAAATAATTAAAAAGTCTTGCATTGTGGCCCATAACGTTGTTGACGTGTCAACATTTAACAGCGGGCAGATGTGACAAAAAAAAAAAAAAAAAATCAAACGTAGTCATTAAAAAAAAGTCGATCGGTAACATTTTTGGTTTGTTTGAGGCTAAAAAAATCTCATTGTGCAACTTGATTAGACTTTTTTTTTTTTCTCTTTTCTCAAGAAAACCTTTTTAAAGTTTTCTCAGGTTTGAAAGGAAAATCTACATTTACTATCAATTGGTCTACTTTTCACATTTTATTTTTCTCCTGAACATATATTATTATTGTTGTTGTTTCTTGAGTGGAACAGATTAAATGTCTGTTTTTGTTTTCTACAAAGTGTGATTTAAAAAACAATTATGTTCCCTGTCCTCACTATTACACACAATTGTACAAAAAACACTCCTTGTTTTTTTATTTATTTTAAAAAAATTTTTATAACTCCATTCGCGACGTGATGGGCGGTGTGTGTTAAAAAGAAAGCTTTGGCCTATTGACACGTTTTCAAGTGCAAGTGTGAAGACATAAATAAAATAGTTGGTGATAGTGAAAAATAAATACGATATTTGCTTACATTGTTTGAAGTAAAATAGATCTCACTTTTTTTCTTTTTCTTTTTTTTTCTCCTTAGCTCAAACGAAAATAGACAAATTAAGGAAAATTAAATCCTTGTTATTCTTGTGTGGTTACTACCGTCTACTCTAAAATTTGCTAAGTTAAGAAGAGATTAACTAAGGAACAACCATAAATTCTGTAACATTGCATTACTCCTCTTCATTAATTTGCTTGATTAAACTCACTATGATATAAAAGTTTTAACTACAAGGAAGCAAAAACGAATAAAAACATTGGCCTGGTAAGCATACAAATATTGTGAGTTATTGTGAGAAAAAAATAAGAAAAAGTATAATTGACTAAAGGGATAGGCAGAGGCTGTTTCAATCACACTTAGGGTCAACAATATATTTTTTTTTTGTCTCATGATCATTCTTCTGATTCATACCTTTTCATGAACAAGGTCAAGTTTAATTCTGTAAAAATACTGGCAGTATCCGATAACATAATAACTCTTATTTTTGTTTTAGAAGGCTTGATTTCTTAGTTGTTTGCATTGCATTTAAATTCTTGGAAACTAGTTCACTTGTTGAAAGCTTTTCTACAACTGGAGATCAGCTTGTCAAAAAGTTTTGGGTTCCCACCAAATATGAATCTTATTTTTTTTTTTTTTTTTTGTTGTTGTTGTTTTTGTCACATTAATACATTCTTTACACTAATAGACCATTCAAATGTAACATCAAGATCCCGTTCAAAAGCCATTGTTTCTGTCATCATATCTTCAAGAATAACATTATGAAAGTAGTTTTACTTTTAATCCATTACTCCAGGGAGAGTGAGCAGGCAAAATGGCACTGTTGGCAGTGAAAGGAAGTCAAGCGGGCCCCCTGGGGTGAGGATGGGCAGTGAAAGGAAGCCAAGTCACAACTTAGCATTCCAAGTCTTGGTGATTTACACTACACAGTTTAGCTCCTAGCATACAGGGATGCCACATTTGTCAACTTTGGTGATCATGGTTCTCAAGGAGGATATTGATTCTTTCTAATTTTAGGAGGAATGGAAATGACTTCATTTTACACTGACAATCCAAAATAATTCATTGTCTAGTTTAGCATACCCAGGCTGTAGATCCCTTGACCAGGGTCAGTTTAGAAGATGCCTGTGTTTTCTACAAATAGTTTATTTGTAATTTACTTCACATGAATAATTCTAATTACCTGTCATTTGTGATACAAAGTTTTGCATTACATAACTCAAGACACTCCAACATTCAATATTTTTGAAATACATAATGTCTTCATCACATTGTTGATGGACTTGTATAAAAGGGTACAACGTTTTTCAAGATACTTTGTGATCTGCTATGCACCCAAGTATCTTCAGTGTAGTTTAAGACTGGAAACATATATGTATACAAAGTTCTAACAAACAAAAAAAAAATAACTGTATTTTGTGCTTCAGATTTACAAAGAAAAAAGGAGGAAAGAACTTCTTATATCATAAAATATAGCTTTATGGTCTGCTATCTTTGAGTTAAAGTGTAAAGTGCTCAATATCAGGGATAGAGCATATATCAATATAAAAATGGACACTAGAGCTAACACTGAATAGTGACAGTCTTTCATGCTTGAAAATACACACACACAAAATTACTTATGTTATTTTAGTGGATGCCCATGTTTGAATAGATGCTACATTTTTTTAAACAGTATCAATTATGTCTATCGGCTTGTACATTCAATCGACTTAATAAAGAAAATGTGCTCTGCAGGGCATCTACTCAAACATGAGTATCCATTACAATAATGTTTGGGGTAATAAATAATATATAATTAAAACATTAAATCCATTAATTCCTTAGAAATATATTTGTGTGTGTATATGTTGGATATAGACAAATGTTTTTCAAATGCCTTTTAAAAGGTATGAAATGGCAGTGTGTAGAGTCATTTCTAGAGATTTGGATTTTGTTTTTAAAACATTAGTCTCTAATGTTCTGAAGATTAGGCCTTAGTCTATAATTTTTAAATGTTCAATCTATATTAGGAATACCAAAATAAGTAAGTAGGAGAAATTTATCCCACCAATCTACTGCAGATTCTATTGAGAGACCCATCCACTTGACCAATTACGATATCCAGTTTTTATAAGTAAACATGTAAGTTAAAAATGAACCTGATTATTAATATCAAGTCATTATCTCAGTAGGGTTATTTGTTGGATTGTGTTCTGAAATTTTCCCTGTATAATGCTTGATTTTAATATGATTAAAATTCCTCACTGAATTAAGTGCATCACCAAGAAAGATATTTTGTGTAAAATAATTCTTTTTTTCTTTGTCACTGATTTAAGGTAACTGAAGACCAATTTGATCTAGCTTTGGTTGTAAAAAGAAAAGAAGTCTTTGTATAGAATAGGCAACATCTTGTTGATTAGATTTGATCTTTTCAATTGACAGTACTTTTATTGCCATTTCTATAGTTTGTATTCATCATAACCTTCATGGTTACAGTTAATACATACATATATATATATATATATATATATATATATATATATATATATATATATATATAATTAAAATACATTTCTAAAATGCAACGGTAGAGATCATCAGTTACCCTGGCTTCATTATGGATTTCGGGTATTGCAATATCAGATCCGTTCTGCCAGGTACCCCGAACTGTTAACAGGCCGTCTCTCCACATAATTTGCTTCACAATGTGATTTTTAACAATAGAAAATGTATTAATAATGAGGAGGTAGATCTTTCTTTTAAAATGGCAACATTATAAAAGAAAGATCTACTCTTGTTGCCATTTTTTCATGGTTACAGTTAATATATATTCATATATTTTATATGCACAGTACTTATTGGAAAGTGCTCAATATCAGTGATAGAGCTAACATATTGAGTTTGTCTGACAATCACAGAAAGTGTGAAACCCAAGGTCACAAACCCATATATCTTTTAAATGTTATTTTTAGTGGATATACATATTTAAGTAGACACTACATTTATTTATTAAACAAAAGGCTGAATAGTGCCTCATAAGTTGATTGATTGATTATTTAACCAGTATATGAACTTCCATGGGTCACTCAATACCGAAATTGAAATATTTTGTATGAAATTTTATGGCTTCAACCACAGATGTTCAGTATGCAGTTTTATACTTTCAAGGTAAATGTATCTTTGCTTGTTTGTATAGTATGTAAGGCTTCATATGTAGTATGTAAGGCATAAGGGTATTTGTTGCAGGTTTTTTCTATGCAGTCAATTAGGATGTGCTTAAAAGTGAGCAATTGATCACAAGAGATGCACCAAGGTGCAGTTTCTGTTAAGTATTTGTAAGGTGCAGTTTCTGTTAAGTATTTGTAAGGTGCATATGTCCAATTCAGACTCTGCTTAGCACTATGTCCTGACTTTGATCAAGTAAAGATAATTAAATATGCTGTTTAATAAACAAACAGAAAGTCTACTGGAATATGGGTATCCACCAAAATTAATGTTTAAAGTGATAAAAACTGTTGGATTAATAAATAAACAATCCATTACTTCTTTAGAAATTGCTTTGTTTACATTCAGTAACAACTGAGCAGATATGAACTTTTGAGAATCTGGGAGAATTTCCGCTTATGTGGCACCAGTGCATTAAAGCCACTAAGATGCTAGGGGCTACTGGCTGAAAGTGAAATAAACTGAGAAAATGTTGAGGAGATAGGACAATAAAAGTCCAGGATTCAAAGCGTATGGTGAATGCATGTTGGTACAGATGCAAAAGAGACCCTGGATCATGTGTGGATATGTTTGTCAACACCATTTACATCCAGGTTTTCCCCCGTTAGCAGCAGGACAGCTTGGCATGTCTAAATACAGGCCTCTCTGCAACTGGTCAAGATCCCAGTCTTTGTAAGATGCCTCATGCTAATAAAAGCAACAGGAAAACCAGGAATTGGCATGATACAGTGGCTTGTGAAGTCAGTCCCATGGGCATTTTTTTCCTAAAGGCAGTGTTATTTTTTGTTTCTCCTATTTCTTTCCTCTCTCTCTGTCTATTACCCCTGTAGTTGCTGGGAGAGCAAACAGTTAGGTGTTTTTCCCAATCTCAACATGCTCTTTTCTTAGATTGCAACAAAGAGAAGAGAGTGATTGATGTAGCATTTAAATTGTTTGAAGATTATAGTTTACAGCAAAGCAAGAAGCCAGTTCCACAAGCAAAAAAAAATCCAAGAGAAGAAACTATTACCCTATAAATTATGGTCATATCTAGTAATTTCAGCTGTAAAATGAGGAGACCTAACTGCCAATCAAGTACTGCACTTTAATTTGTGAAGTTGAGATACCAAAGAGGAAAGCAAACAGCAAATATATACATCACAATTATGGAATATATTTTTATTTTAGATTCAAGTTTCTGATTATCAACTATGAAACTTTTTGACTGTGAATAGTGACAAGAGATTTTCCTCTCTCAATATTGAGAAAGTCATGGAAAGACGTTACTTTGAATTAAAAAAAAATAATAATAATATTGTTTAGAGCTTTAAGTGAAAACTTGTGTATGTATGAAATCTGTGGTCAGCGACTAAACTGATGCTGTCACTCCAATTTCTTGCGAGTTGTTAGCAGCCCAATAGGATGAAAACTCGGACCTATCAACAATAAAAAATCACTGTGGAGGAGGCAATGGGAAATCACTCTTTCAATTCCAAGAAAAATCCTGATTCTCAACAATATATTATAAAAGATAATGATGTGAATAACTTTAAGTCTATTAGAATTAACTCCTTGTCTGTTAAGTATAGACATGTACAACAGATGTCGCATGATTGTCATTCAGTAGATGTTAGCAAAAACAATGACATAAAGGGTGTCAAACATTTTGGAATTGATTCCTCATCCGATAAGGGAAGACTTGAGCAACTGGTGTCACTAGTCATTGTTCAGCGACTGTTTGCATCAAACAAAAAAAGTAATTCTTGGGAATAGTAGGACATCAATGTGGCCATTTAAAAAATATAAAACAGGAAATGAATCGGTTAAATGTTAATATTTAAGGTGTATGTGAAATAAGGTGGGCAAATAATGGAGATTTTGTCAGTGACAAACAGGGTCAATGTAATCGGAGAGAAAAATGAACAGTGGGACTGATATTAGATGAATACATGAAGGAATGTGTTCAGAGATACTATCAACTATTTGAAAGAATTTTTGTAGTTAAACTGAAAGGGAAAGCCTTTCAACATATCCATTGTAGATGTATATGCACTGATAGTACAGAAAAAGAATCTGTCTATATTTCTGAGATGAGGTATTATGTACATTTACATTATTCGGACTATTGTCTGTGTTGCCATATTTATTATGTTTCAGCCATTGTATGCTCCGGCCTTCTTCAGGTGGTTGGAATGTCAAACTGAACCCTTTATTTTGCTCACTGGGGTAGACTGTTCTAGTTCCACGTGCCATGTTTAATGAATGTCGGTTATCAGTTATATCCTGTTAATTTCCCTCTGAAAGTTCTCCACTGCCTTAGGTGGGTATTGAACTCACAGTACCCGGTTAAGGCAGTGGAGAACTCAGAGAAAATTAACAGGAGATTGCTGGTGTTCCAGTCAGGTCTACTCCAGTGAATGAAATAAAGGGTTCAGTTAAACATTCAACCACCTGAAAAACTAGAGCGCATGACAGAAATGTTGTAATAAATATGGTGACAAAGATGAGGACAATAGTCCGAATAATGTAAAGAAAAAGAAATTGAAAAGTTTTACTGTATGCCAGACAATGCCAAGACTCCATGTAAATTGCAAGAAATTACAATCATCATGGGAGACATGAATGCTAAATTAGGAAAAGTGAAATAGTTGGCAAATTTGAACTTGGAAGTTGGATGAATGTGGAGAAAAATGGGCCCAACGGTGCACCGCAAATGATCAAGTCGTAGCTGAAACCCGGTCTCGAGAACATTTAAGACATATATGAACATGGAGAAGCCTAGGAGGAGAAACAAGAAACTAAATTGACTATATAAATGTCTTATAGGAATAAAGTGTCACTGCTGACACTTGGGTTTGACCATAGATCACCAGAGAGCAAGCACAGTCAACCTCATCTTGAAATAATTAGATTACATGATGGGTAAAGGAAATATATATATACACATACATATTAGCACTGTTCAACCTAGTGTTGTTCAAAGGTGTTACTATTGTTGTATCTGTGATTTACAAAGTCTCTCCTACAAATGGACATTAAAAAAGTGGCAATGAGTATTCATTGAACTTACATGAGGAGCAACAAAAACTACAACTCCAATTACAACAACAGAAATTTTTTGAATTATTTACTAAAACTACGGAAGAAAAGACGTCAGATTCATTCACTCCAAATGCTGTTGCTAATTCGATCAGCAAATTTGTAAGGAATAACTTTCTCAGCTTATTATAGAAGATATGAAGGGAAAATATTTTGCTTAGTGAGTCATGAATTAAAAAAGACATGATCGCCCAAGTGTGTATCATGTAATGGCACTTGACTGACTGCTGCTGCTGCTATACCGAATTAACTAGCAGTATAACCCTGTCTTTGACCGGGTCTTTCATTACTGGGAATTTTTGCCGTTCAGTTGGAGAAGTTTAAGTTTAAAGTCAGCCCACCTGAAAATCAATATTAGTAACAAAAATTGGGTGCAACTGAGGAACATCCCCAAAGCGGGGTAACAATTTGAATTGGGTGTGACCCTGAAAAGGGAACTGTATAATAATAAATAATAATAATATAGTAATAATTTAAAATATTTATTTTTATTAAAGCTTTTATGAAAGATATATATCCAAGAACAGATAGTAAATAGTAAAACGTTGCTGAGAATTATAATGGACAGGAAGTAGTGGAGAGCCATTGTCACCAGCAATTTGGACTCAAAACTGGCACTGAAGAATTATCTATCAAACAAAAAAAAATTTCATCAAAATTAGATAAAAACTGGAAATGCATAAACAACATCCAATCTCCCCCCCCCACACACATTTTGAGAATTATAGATTGACTTTCATTTCATTAAGACTTAATCATACACCTAAAAAATAAATTTTTTTTTGTTTTTTTTTTTTCTTTATAAATCTACCATTCATCTGTGCATTGAATATTGCTGTCATATATGGTCTGGTGCTCCTGTATATCTTGAGATTCTTGACAAAATTCAAAGAAGAATCTGTAATGTAATAGATCATCATCTGGCAACTTTAGTCATTTTCTCACCAATGTGACATGGCTTCCCTGTGTCTTTTCTGTAAATATTTTCATGGCAATTTCTCAGATGAGCTTTTTTGCTTAGTCCCTTGACTGCATGAATTTAAATGTGCTACTAGATTGGCAATTAGGTCTCACTGTTTTACTGCTGAACTAGGAACATGGGACTGTCTCTTCTATTATAACAGTTTCTCCTCTTGTAGTTCTGTGAAATTCCCTTCTGATTTCTTCCCTGATAACTACAATGTTCAAAAATTTAAATGCAACATCAATCTCCACTTCTGTCTCCCTGAATCCTGTTCTTTTATTTTCCTTTCTTTTCTCGCTAAAGTTTTCTTATTCTCTTTCACTCTCTGTAACCCCCTTCATCCGAGTGGCATTATCATCTTGCTTGATTTAAAAAAAAAAAAAAATACCTAAGAAATTAAAAATTTTCTGTCATGCAGTCTTTTTACTAACCCAAGATATAAACTTGCTTTTGTTATTAAATTTTCTTAAACTAATATAGATATTTTGTCCCTACTCCAAAATATTTGAAAAATTTGGAATATAAACCCTAATCCAAAATATTTGAAAAAATTTGGAATTTTTTTGTCCCTACTCCAAAATATTTGAAAAATTTGGAATATAGAGATATTTTGTCCCTACTCCAAAATATTTGAAAAATTTGGAATATAGAGATATTTTGTCCCTACTCCAAAATATTTGAAAAATTTGGAATATAGAGATATTTTGTCCCTATCCAAAATTTTGAAAAATTTGGAATATAGATATTTTGTCCCTCCCAAAATATTTGAAAATTTGGAATATAGAGATATTTTGTCCCTACTCCAAGATATTTGAAAAATTTGGAATATAGAATATTTGTCCCTACTCAAAATATTTGAAAAATTTGGAATATAGAGATATTTTGTCCCTACTCCAAAATATTTGAAAAATTTGGAATATAGAGATATTTTGTCCCTACTCCAAAAATGGAAACTTGGAAATTTTTAAGAGTTTCCTTTTCTTCTTTTTGAGATGAAATGAAAAGCATTTTTGAAGAAAAATGGTGCCAGTCATTCTATATTGTGTAGCTGTGTCCACTGAGAGATTGGATCAAGTGTCATTCAAGTAGGGGGTGTTTTACTTGACTTCTTAGAAATGTCACAATGGGGGAAGAAATGGAAATGTGGAGGCTGGTTTAGACATTTGTAAGCCTTCAGACGATGTCAAGACTTTAGCTTTCAGTATTTTATGAAAAGTAAGTAGATAAATGGGACAAGGACATGGTGACAGGGAGGTAGGGACACATATAAAGCAAAGGGGGAGGGGAAATATATTGTTTAGTTCTTAGAAAATTGCCCCCACCACCTTAAAAAAAAAATGCCTCAGATAAAGAAAGCAATGCAGTAAGAATATTCTTATGGAACCCAAGCAAAACTTTCAGAAGTTTCTTAGGAAAGTCTTTAGTTATTTTTGTTTATTTATTTAGTTTTTTTTTTTTTTTTTTTTGCACACTATGATTTGTTTAAGGGCACATCAACTTCTTCATGGGTCATTTAATGCTGACATTTAATCTTCTTGGGAGCTTTTAAGTAATAAAGATAGGATATGTTATTCTGCTTTCACAGTTGAATACATGGTAGTAGATACTCAGCTTTTGAGCATATACATGTTTGTGTGAACATGATTGCTGGAGGAGCTGATATGTATGTTTTATGTTGCAGTTTTGTTGTACTTATATTTTGGAATACAGTTTGATTTCTTTAAGAAATTGTAGGATATTATATGGATTGATGTCAGGAAAGAGTTCTTTCATGTTGGTTGTTTGGTTGGTAGATTTTGTTTAATGGCATATCAACATCTCTATGGTTTATTTAATATTGAAATCTGAATATTTCAAATACCAAATAAATATATTTTGAACACAATTGTATGCCTTCAACTACAGATAAAATGTATTTTTAATCATTTTGCTATAAATATGTATTGTTATTTTTTAATATAAATATGTATTGCTGGTATTTTTACTATAAAAATATATTTTTATACTTTCCTAGAATTTTATTTTTGTTTGGGAATGGTTCACTATTTGCCTGTAGTTGGGACCCTAACAGATGCTACCACCCTGGGTCAAGGCAGACACCTGGGAACAGCAGCAATTAAGAGGTGGTTCCATGCTTCTCAAAATCTACAATCTTCTGATCAGAGGCCTTGCTGCTATATGTAGTTTATCATCATACTCGGAACTGGGAACACTATGAACAACTTATTAATAATGCTACATAAGATTCTTTTGATTTCAATGGGCATTTTCAAAAATTTCTTTGTCATACAAGATTTGAGAAAAGTATGAAAAAGTGGAAACATGTTGAAAATTTACTAAAAATATTATTGCAATTATTAAGAGGATTTAAACCACTTTTATTTTTTGTCTTAATTTCTAATAGCAATTTTAAATATTCCTCCACTTCTTCAATAGCCATTTTACTTTCAAAATCCAAAGATTATTTTTCTACTTGAACAGAACTTCAACAAAAAATTGACACTTCTTTTAGATATTGTAAAGATTTTTATTTTTTAATCATTTTGCTGCAATTAAGGCAATAAAGCCACTAAGATGCAAGGGGGTTACTGAGTTTTAGGGAATATGAGAAAGAAAAACTATTAGGAGTAAGAACAATAAAAGAATAGGAATTAAGAAGACAGAAGATAATGATTGACATTGCATTTAAATTTTTAAAGACCAAAGTTGACTAGGAAGCAGAAATGACGGAAGAGAGTTCCACAAGTGAGAAGTGTGAGAAAAGAAACTGTTAGCATAGAACTTATGGTTACATCTAGTCATTTCAACTGTAAAATAATGAGACCTAGCTACCAATCTAAATTCATGAAGTTTAGGTACCATCAAAGAAAGTTTAGCAGAACAATTACCAATTTTGTCTGTGGTAAACTGGCAGTGAAAGTATTATTTATTATTCACTATATGTAGTTTTTAGCTCTTCTTTCTCCAGTTATGGGTTGAAAAGAAAGACAGACTGGATTCTTTGCTTATTTTGAAGTTGGGAAAGATTTATATGAAGAAGTTGAAAATTACTATCAAAAGAAATAAGTTGTCCTCTTAAGTAATCAACTCTTATCAAATGGTCCCTGATAAATTTCAAAGATAAAAAAATTAAAGTAAATTAAAAGTAAAAATCTTTCCTATCTATCATGTCATAAAAAATATTTTATTTTTATTTAAAAAAAGTTTTTTTTTATTACACCAAAAATTTATTTAGATATTTGTAAGATTACTAAGTAACAGTTTGGTATTGTTTTTTTTTTTTGTTTTTTTTCACTAATATTCACCCAGTACAAGGCCCAAGAGCCACTCAGTGTGGAGCGTTACTATGTGGGATTATATTAGCATAGGAAAAGACCGGTATTAGGCATATAGAGCTGAAGTAGACTTGAGGAGGAACCAGAAGCCCAATCATATCAAGAAACAAAGGATAAACTTCTAATTTAAAAAAAAAAAGTGGGGGAAGGAGTTTGAACCTATCTACTCCTATATTTTTTTTTGTTTATTCTTGTACAAAATAAACTAAAGATGGAGAGAAAAATTCTCATTTGAGTAATGTACTTGTGCAGTTATCAGTGATGATAAAAAATAATTTTTTTCCAATAAATTTTGAAAAAAAAAACTTTTAAAAAGTTTTAATAAAAAAAGTTCTGACATGTAAACTTCAAATATTTTCAAAACTGACAAGTTTTAAAAATGAAAAATTGTAAGAAAATCCTTTTATTACATTTTAATACAAAATGTTTTATTTTTGTAAATATTCTAAATCTATAACTGAAAAGCTTTCATCGTATTTCTGTGCTTTGAATATCAATCACTGTTTTGAAGGTTTACTTGGTAGGGACCAACAAATATCTCTTACCATTTTCAAGAACATAAGAGCCCCCAACTCCCATCTGCTCCCCACCCTCAATTCCAGAAGGAAATTGAAAGAAAAAGGTGGACGGTACATTGAATGTTACTGGAATTTCATCTAGGTTTTTTACTTGTCCCAATTCAAATTGAGGCCATATTCATGCATAGAACACAAATGTATGATTTTATTTTTTTTTATTATTATTTTGGGGCCAGGAGAGAAAAAAGTGTCAGGGTTTGTTAACAAAGTTATTTTGTAATTGCATTTGTATATGATTATTAGTATACATTGAGAAACACATTGACTAAGAAAGTTTTTCTCTCTCTCTCTCTTTTCTCTCTCTCTCTCTCTTTTCTCTCTCTCTCTCTCTTTTCTCTCTCTCTCTCTCTTTTCTCTCTCTCTCTCTCTTTTCTCTCTCTCTCTCTCTTTTCTCTCTCTCTCTTTTCTCTCTCTCTCTTTTCTCTCTCTCTCTTTTCTCTCTCTCTTTTCTCTCTCTCTTTCTCTCTCTTTTTCTCCCTCTCTCTCTTTTCTCCCTCTCTCTCTTTTTTCTCTCTCTCTCTTTTCTCTCTCTCTCTCTCTCTTTTCTCTCTCTCTCTCTTTTCTCTCTCTCTCTCTTTTTCTCTCTCTCTCTCTTTCTCTCTCTCTCTCTTTTTCTCTCTCTCTCTCTGTTTTCTCTCTCTCTTTTCTCTCTCTCTCTTTTCTCTCTCTCTCTTTTCTCTCTCTCTCTTTTCTCTCTCTCTCTTTTCTCTCTCTCTCTCTTTTCTCTCTCTCTCTTTTCTCTCTCTCTCTCTTTTTCTCTCACTCTCTTTCTCTCTCTCTCTTTCTCTCTCTCTCTTTTTCTTTCTCTTTTTCTTTTCTCTTCTTTTTTTTTTTTCTTTTCTCTTTTTTCTTTTCTCTTTTTTTTTCTCTTTTTTCTTTTCTCTTTTTCTTTTCCTTTTTTCTTTTCCTTTTTTTTTTTTTTTCTTTTTTTTTCTTTTCTCTTTTTTCTCTTTTTTTCTTTTCTCTTTTTTCTTTTCTCTTTTTTCTTTTCTCTTTTTTCTTTTCTCTTTTTTCTTTTTTCTTTTCTTTTTTCTTTTCTCTTTTTTCTTTTCTCTTTTTTGTTTTCTTTTCTCTTTTTTGTTTTCTTTTCTCTTTTTTCTTTTCTTTTTTCTTCTCTTTTTTCTTTTCTTTTTTCTTTTTTCTTTTCTTTTTTCTTTTTTTTCTCTTTTCTTTTTTTTTCTCTTTTTTCTTTTCTTTTCTCTTTTTTTTCTTTTTCTCTTTTTTTTTTTTTTTCTCTTTTTTCTTTCTCTTTTTTCTTTTCTCTTTTTTTTTTTCTTTTCTCTTTTTTTTTCTTTTTCTTGTTTCTTTCTCTCTTTTTTTCTTTTCTCTTTTTTTCTTTTCTCTTTTTTTCTTTTCTCTTTTTTTTCTTTTCTCTTTTTTTTTCTTTTCTCTTTTCTTTTCTTTTCTTTCTTTTTTCTTTTTCTCTTTTCTTTTCTCTTTTCTTTTCTCTTTTTTTCTCTTTTCTTTTCAAGTTTCATATTTTCATGGCTGACTTGCTACAATGATTTTTTTTTTTCTTTAAATACATTATGTATTGTGGACTTCCAATAAGTATCTTTAAAATAGGATAAAGAACAAAACTTGTGAATACATTATATTCAGTAGAAGTTGAAAGTACATATGTCCTTCATTATTGAAAGTACTCTCTTAACCATTAGCTCTCTGCATTATAAATATTATTTCCTTTTCTATTGCTTTCTTTTTCAAGGCCTCTCATTTGCAATATCCTTATTGTTAGTTTCACTTAAACTTGTTTTCTGTTGCTATAGTAGGATACGACCACACAATTATGAAATTCAAACACCCTATTCTTAAGAGTTCAGTGACAGGGTAAACTTTTTGTACAGTGGATGAAGTCACAATGACAAAGGTCAAATCTCCTAAATGCAAATTATGTAACTTTAGTCTGTTTTTACAGGGAATGCCTTATCTCTTTATAAAATGAGATGAGTATTAAGATTCAGCCAGAAACACTTTTTACAATTTAGGTCTTTACTTTTTTGTCATCCTCCATAGAATGGGTTTCTGTACGATCACCAAGGTTAAGCAATGTTTAGACTGGTCAGTACCTAGATGAGTGATCACTTGGGAATACCAGATGCTGGAAGCTTGAATGTGTGGGTAATGTAAGGGATAATGGCCCGGAATTGTTAATTAGAGAGCTGAGTTCCAGTTTGATTCATTTACATGCAAATACTCTTGGGAAAAGTATGAATCCACCTCTTTCCCCCCAGCTATGGGTTAATGAGTAAGATTTGTATCAGTAAATCATTATCTAAAACAAAAAATTTTATGAAGAATTACTCTTCATTGATGATTACACAGACCACCTGTCCATCTACATGAATGGGTCAAAAGGTAATGATAAAGTTGGATGTACAGCTGTCCATCCCTAATGAAAATTAATAGAACCGCTTCAAGACGAAGAATTCATATTTAATCCTGAAGTGAAAGCTATTGAC
This sequence comes from Acanthosepion pharaonis, assembly GCA_903632075.3. Classification (NCBI taxonomy): domain Eukaryota; kingdom Metazoa; phylum Mollusca; class Cephalopoda; order Sepiida; family Sepiidae; genus Acanthosepion; species Acanthosepion pharaonis. Next base: position 1,085,336 of record CAHIKZ030002225.1, on the reverse strand, counting down.
TTGGCCCTTGACATAAATTCAAGTAAACATTAAAAATTGATTATATACACTAACTCCACTAAAAAAACAAAAAAACCAGGCCCACTTATCATTAAACTACTTGACAGGATCAATAACTTAAATAGCGATGTCTTTTGCTGGATACCAAGCCATATTGGCATCACAGGGAATGATACAGTGGATTCCTCAGCAAGAAAGGCATCTGCTATTAGGAACACATTGGACATCTTAGATAGAAAAATCTAATATACAGACTGATGTTTTCTGATAAACCCTGAAGAGTTATCTAATTTATTTTTATAACTTTTTAAAATTGTACAGTTAATATATGGACACACTGTGTGTGTGTGTGTGTGTGTGTAATATATATGATAAAATATAGTTTTAAGGTCTGCTATATTTATGGGGAAAGTGATCAATATCAGGGATAGAGTATGTAAATATAAAATTGGACATTGTGGTCAACACCCAGCAGAAACAGTTTGTTTCATGCTTAAACACACTCTTCAGGCCATGTTCATTTATATATATATATATATATATATATATATATATATATCCACATAGGTGAAAGCTTGGTAGGTTTATCTGGCTTTTTAGGTTTAATTAGGTTTACTCTGAGCATTTTACTTAGTTATTTTACTTACTTGTATCGGGGTTTTTTTCTTTGGACTCTGAACTTGGATGCTAGACGATTGCCTTCGGCTGACGTACATGTTCTCTGTTCTTTCTTTTTTTTGTACTTTTTTTTTCTCTTGGGTATTGGTCTGTTTAGTTACATATCAAAGTGCACAAGGTTTTCCAGACGAATATAATTTCTTATATTTATAAGATTATTACTATTAATTTAGCTGTAGGTCACAGAAAATACATTATCTATTATTAAGTGTTTGCAAACTAAGCAACAAGGTTTGTTACATTTGTAATTTCCTGATTGGTTTGTATTGTTTAGATATTTGGTAGAAGTGAGGATAGCTGATAGGTGATTGTTTCTTTGCATTTATGGGTGGTTTATCGAAAATGTCTTTGATCTTTTTGTCTAACTGGAGGTTCTTGTAACATGTAACATAATCTACTATTTTTTTTGCACCTTATGTCCTAATAGTGGATATATTGGTGAATCTGCAAATAATTTTAGATTTCGCTTCAACAATCATAAACAAACCATATGTCAAAACAATCCTTACTCCCCCATAGCTGAACACTTTAATCAATAAGGACACTCATTAGAAAATTGTAAATGTTTATTGATAGATTCTGATTTAAGTTCCACATACACACGCAGAAAAAAAGAAAAATACTGGATTTTAAGATTAAATACATATAAACTAGGGTTAAATAAAGACTTGGGTATTTTAAATCTTTATAAATATTTCACTAGTTAAACATTTTTTAGATATAGTTAAAATTTTTTTTTATTTCTTATTTTATTTTTTTTATTTTTTTTATTTTTTTAAACAACATCTAAGATATTATTACAGTTAGATTTACGTTAGGAATATCTGTTCCATATCACGTGATGTCCGCATCCTGCGACAGACGCTACTTGTAAACAAACAGTTATTTCTGAAGAAAGATTGAGGCCAATCTGAAATATCAAATATATATACAAATATATTGTGTTATATATATATATATATATAATATATATATATATAGTTAATATAACAGATATATATATATATATATATATATATCATGTGCCATGTTAAAAATATATATATCAAATATATATATATATATTGTCTGTTATATTTATATATATATATATAACAATATTTATATATATATATATATACACACACACACACACACACACACACACACACACACACACACACACACATATATATATATATATACGCACCTTCAATTAATGCATATAATTTTATATACTTGTGCCATCAATTTAATGATAATAAATGAAAACAGTTCTTTTTTTTTTTTTTTTTTTTTTTCTAGTTACTGAGTTTATACATTAGCCACACTAATCAAAATGATTTGAAAGGAATATATATATATATATCAATATTATAAATATATATATATATATATATTTATGTATATATATATATATATATATATATATTGTATATTTGACAAAACCTTATATAAATTTTTCATTAAAATGACAAAGAGTAGTTTTAATATATTTATTTAATTTTCAACAGCCTTTCTAACTAAGCTTTTTCTGGAAAGAATGAATAAAACTGTCCAAATGTTTTATATTTCCGATAAAAAAAATAAAATCTGGTATCTTCATCAAATTTGTAGCCCCCAATATTTATTAGAACTCATTAAACATTTTAATTAATTGATTGATCTGTTTTCTATGACTTATCAACCCTTTGCAGGTTATATAAAGGCAGAAAATAATTTTAGATTGTAAAAAATTAGGGGGTTGGTAATAATTGTTTTGTGATACAAATCTTATAAATTAATCCATAGCTAGAGGAGAGAAGAGGTGTATTCATATCTTTCTCAATGGTATTTGCAAGTAAATATAATGAAGCCAACTGGAATTGAAACTCAGCTCTCTGATTAAAATTTTTTATCAATTACACCACCTTTATATCCAAGCTTTCAGCACCTGGTGTTCTCAAGCGGTCACCCATCTAAGTACTGAGCAGGTTCAATGTTGCGTAACTTTGTTAGATTATCAGAAAACCAGTAAATTTGAAGCTTAACCGTAGTAAGCTTGTCTGGTGTTTTAATGAAACATGCACATATATATATATATATATATATATATATATATATATATATATATGTACAAAGTATAATTATCATTTCCAAAGTTCCATGGTAATATGTCCTGTTTTCAAGGGAGTTAATCAGTTGCCCAATGAATATCTGTTTTTTCCCAATTTTCATATTTATATATCTTTTTTAACTCTCTTAAGGGACTCACATATCCACATGTTTTTCATAAACATAACAGTTTTTCAAATGGATATTTTGTCATTCATATACATAACTGTTGTTCAGTTGTACATTTTATAATTTTTATCTTTTTGTTATTTTTATTTGTATGTGTATTGTGTTTAACCTTATGTTATTATTTAATTTATATTATTTTATTTTCTCTTGTATATTCTCTTGTTATATTATGTTATATTAATGTGAGTTGCAAAATATATATATATATATATATTATATATATTGTATATATATATATATTATATATTGTGTATATATATATATATATATTATATATATATATATATATATAAATACCTATACATGTATATTTTTTGAATAAAAATTCCAAGAGTGATAGAATACAGGTGAACTCCAATGTCCAGGACAGAGGCTTAAAAAAAAGCTTAACACTAATATTTATGGTTTATGGTTATTCATTGAATCGTAATACGATCCAATTCATCAGACCTACAAATTCAAAAAGAAAACAGAAAAAACAACCTGAAATAAAAACAGAATTTAGAGAGAGTGTAAGCATGAGGGTAACATATAGAGAATGGGGGAGATTAAACTTAACAGAGAGAATTTTAGGAGAGGTGAGTGAAGGGTTAGTATGTTTTAGTAGGTTTCTAGTATGTTACCCCTCATACTTACACTCTCTAAATTCTGTTTTATTTGGAGTTGTTTTTTCTGTTTTTTTTTGAATTTGTAGGTCTGATGAATTGATCGTATTTACGATTCCAATGGAATAAATTATGACCATGGAATATTAGTGTTTAAGCCTTTTTATTATATATATATATATATGAGATAGATAGATAGATAGATATAGCCTGATGATTGTGTCCATGCAGAAAAGACAGTTGCCACTGGTTGTTCACCTCCATACATTTTTATATTTAAACTATCTCTGATATTGAGCAATTTAACCCATAAGTATAGCATGCCTTAAAACTAATATATGTGTGTGTATGTATGTATAATTAGAAAAAAGGAGACTATTTTCGTTGTTTCGTACAGTGAGAAATCAAACAGGTAACGGATTTTTTTTCCCAAATTCCACTTACAAGCAAATTCTGCCCACCTCAAAAAAACTAATGTTGGATAGTTTCCACCATCACTCTGTTTATTTCTCACATCTGCTGATGAAGAACACAGGCGTATTTGAAAATTCCAAAGTTAGAACCTCAGTCTCCATGCTTCATTTTTGTCACCTGTTTAATATTAACAAATGTTTTTCCTACTGATTTCATAGGCACCCTTTCATTTGACTTTGTTTTATTGACCAATTTGTCTACTCTACTTTACATATATATATATCTTCAGACAGTGTTTCTGTAAAGGGAACAAAATGAATAATGAAGGAAGAGGCTAAGAATAGTTTTCCTCTTAACTTTTATATATCTATATGTGAATCTTTAAAACTTAACATCTGACTTAGTTCCTTATTTTTAATACCTGGTTTAGACCTCTGACTTTTGTGGTACTATGCCTGGATCATTTGAGTTGAGGCCACCCATTATAATACAATTTGCCTCCAATCAAATATACAACACTAATTTGAAACTGACATTTACTAACACTTTCCACTTTCATCTTCTCCTTCAATAGCAATTAATAGAATTTTTTTCTGATTAATATATATAAAAATTTATGAAAGAACAGATTATATGTATTGAAATTGGTGTACTTGAGAAAAGGATATTCAAGCAGTAGCATTGCTAGATGTGGGTGGTCTGCCCCAGGTGACATATTTATGGGGCGGCGCTTTTGGATTTGTTCTATAAGCTTGTCTTGAAATAAGTGTGTTTTAATATCAGGAACACTACTCAAAGTTGAAGGACCTTTTTGATTTTGAGTAGATTGAGTAGACTGTAGTATATGTATTTAAGGGATTATTATCTTGGCTAAATGATAAATATTATCCAGTGATGTATTCAGGGATCTTTGATAACAATGTGAAACCTGTGAACAAAACCAGGATGTGGTTTTTTTGTTTGTTTATTTTTTTAATGCTACAGCACTGGTGTGTGTGTGTGTGTGAGTGAGTGAGTATCTTAGTTGTTATCCTATAAATTTCAGTTATTTTCCTTGACTGAAGTTTGTTTATTGCCCTATTTTCCTCTTTATTTTTAATAGTTTGGTGCTTGCACACACACACACACACACACACACACACACACACACACATATATATATATATATATATATATATATATATATTGTACTTGGGTTGAATAGACCACTTTAAGGTTCCAGATGGAACCTTAAAGTGGTCTGTTTTTATTTAAATTATTTGCTCTGGATTTTAAACATTGAAGTCAACACTTAGAGGTGATAGGCAGTTTCATGCTAGATGCAATCATCAGGCCACAAGTGTTGTTTTTTTTTTCTTGGCTATTTATATATAGGGGTCAGTGGTGCATTGTGGGTAGTCTATTTTGGCGGTTATTTTGCTGGAACACAACACTCATGGTCTGATGATGAAACAGCCTGTCACCTCTAAGTATTGACTTCAATGTTCATTTTTATATTTACACATGCTCTATCTCTGATATTGAGCACTTTATCCCATAAATATAGCACACCTTAAGAGTATTTCTTTATATATATATATATATATATATATATATATGCACACTGCAGCAATCTTTCTTTCAAACATCTTTCATTAAATATATCAGACAAAGAAGTTTTAATTTTTTTAGCTTTTCATTTTTTTTTCGAGTGTGTGTGTATATATATATATATATATATATATATATATATATATATATATTTCTTGTCTTATTTAATTGTAATATACAGAAAAATATTCATGAATATGAAAGTATCTGTCTATATTTCTGAGATGAGGTATTATGTACACTATTTACATTATTAGGACTATTGTCCTCATCTTTGTTGCCGTATTTGTTACGTTTCACCCGTCGTATGCTCTGGCCTTCTTCAGGTGGTTGGAATGTCGAATTGAACCCTTTATTTTGCCCAATAATAAAGGGTTCAGTTTGCTAATCCAACCAGCTGAAGAATGCCAGAGTGTACAACGGCCGAAACGTTGTAATAAATATGAGGACAATAGTATGAATAATGTTAATATGAAAGCATTATGATCAAAATAAGTAGACACAATGCTTGTAATTTATTCAATCAGACTTCTCTGAAATAGAATTTGCTGCCTAAATACACACACACATTATATATATATATATATATATATATATATATATATATGAAGAAATATAGTCTTAAGGTGTGCTATATTTATGGGATAAAAGTGCTCAATATCAGAGATAGAGCGTGTAAATATAAAAGTGAACATAGAAGTCAATACTTAGAGGCGACAGTCTGTTTTACGCTATATGCAATCGTCAGGCCACGTGCTGTTATTTTTCCGCTATTTATACATATACGGGTCAGTGGCATTGTGGGTAGTCTATTATGCCGGTCATTTTACTGGAAGTCATTTATTTATTTGGGTTAAATTATTTTGCTTGTTTTTATTTAATTTTATTTTTTGTTTCTTATTTTATTTATTTATTTATTTACTTATTTTTTGATCAGTGTTTTTATTAACATAGTAAAAATTTGTTTATATCACTTATTTAATAGTTTTGTTTTGGTTTGAGAATTTAATTAAAGCTATTTGTTTGGTTTTGGGGTTAGTTGTTGTGGTTTATTCTAACTATTATTTTGGCAGGAACCATTTTTAATTTGTGTTTATTTGGGTTGATTATCTTTATTTGTTTTTTCTAACGGTAACTTTATCGGGATTGGTTATTTACTTGGATGAATTTAGGTCAATTTATTTTACTTGTATATTTTCTCTTTTTGGTTTTCGATTTTTAAGTAACGTAGTATTTATTTTTTATTTTAATTTTTTTTATCGTTATATAACAGTTATAGTTTTTTTTTTTTTTTTTTAGTCTAACTAATATTTTGGTCATAATGGTTTGCTACTTTGTTTATTATTTACTTTATTTATTTAGGTTCGTTGTTTTATTATATTTCGTCTATTCTAACAGGTGTGATTTGGTAATTTGTTTGGATTAATTAATTTTGCTTATTTTATTGTTATTTTGTTTACGTGTTTATTTATTTGTTTTTATTTTATTATTTCCGTTTTCAATTTTTAAGTAACGTAGTAAAAATTTGTTTTCATGTCTGCATTTTGAGATGAGCTCGGATCTTTTATCTAATGATTTATTTTGGTCTGGGAAAGTAATGATAGCTATTTTTTCCTCCAAGCAAAGTTTGCAAGTTTTTGATTGGTTGTTGTAGGCTGATGATCTTTTCCTTATTTTCCAAGATAATTTTGGTGTAATGTGCGTTTTGTTTTTAATTTCCCAGATATACTTAGAAAGCATTGTACTGTTCGCATATTTACTATTTGTGAAAGATGTTTTGTGTGTATAATTTCTTTGTTTCCAGGGTCCTTCAGTTACTCCTATGTATACTTTTTCTTCATTATCTGGTGATTTTATCGTGGCTTGGTATATTACATTGTTTTGTAAACAATTTCCATTTAAGGGACATTCGTTTTTTATTCTTTAGTTTAATTTGTTCGTGTGGCTTGTTGATACTTTTCCTGTTGTGCTTTTTTATTATTTGTGCCATGTTCTCGGTGCAGCTGTAGCTGATTTTACTGAGTTTTTGTTGAATATTTTGTGTAGGGTGCTTGATTCCGGGAAGTGTTAATGTAAGAGTTTGAAGAATATTTTCCTACGTTTGTTTTTACGTTTTTGCTGTAACGGTGGGTTGAACCATATGATATTTCTTTCTCCTGTTGGTCTTTTTTTTGTGTTCTGTGTGAGTATGTGAGTGTTGCAAAACTTACACTTATCTTTATCTTATATATATATATATATATATATATATATATGTATGTAATATGTATATATATATATATATAGGAAAGAAGGAGGGTTCTTGAAGATTCTTATTGGTTTTTTTAAAAAAATAGTGCTATGCTCTGGTTGTATTGAATCTATTTTTTTTTAAAATAATAAATAAAAAATTTTAAAGAACTTTTTGATTATTTACCTAATGAGTTTTTTCCCTTTTTATAAATTTTTCTTATTATTGGCTTTTCAAATTAAGGTTCGTGTTTTCTGAACCTTAATTTTAAAATTATTATATATATATATATATATATATATATATATATATGTGTGTGTGTGTGGAGTGAGTGTGAAGGAGTCACTGTTCAGTATTGTATTTGGGATGGGGAGAAACTCCAGGGCTACCCTGGGTAGATCATACTTCCAGTTTCACTACTGTATTTAAATTATGAAAAAAAACTAGTATAGATTTAGCAAAACTAAATGGGGTCATAATGATTCAGAAAAGAAGTATGAATATCTATGTAGAGGAAGGAAAAAGCAAAAGTTATAAATAATAAAATTGTGAAGGCAGAAAAGCTGATAAAATCTCTAAAGTACTGTAGATGTAATCATAAAATCTATAAAATTGCCTTAGGTTTCATTATCGAAATTTGGTACACAATTCCAACAGGTCTTTTTCATGTGGGATGTTTGTTTTCACATAAAGATGAAATTGTCAAAACATATGCATTTAAAAGCTAAGAATTATTGTTCTTGTCAATAATTATTTTTTTTTTTTATATCTAACTGCATATTTCTTGTATCTTGGCCAACTGAGCTGTTCTTGTTTAATAAAGATTAAAAAAATTATATGTTCAGCTCTAAAAATCCAATTAAAATAAAAAGATGTAATTATTTTCTTATTAATTTCCAATCTGGACTTTTGTGTTCATTATTAATAAGTTTCTTAGTGTTTTTTTTATAATTGAATTATTTATCAAATTAAGCAATTTTGTTCTGAAATTTTTTTATTTTTTTTTTTGTTCACTCAGTAAAAGGCCCAAGTGCCACTCAAGATAGAAGGTTACTGTGTAGTGTTCTATTAGTTTAAGAAAGGGTAAAAACTGAAATTATTGGGGCTATGCAGCAAAGATAATGATTAACCTTAGACTTAAAGAGGTCAAGATTATTGTGATTGGGAAAACAAGTGAATGAACAGAAGGAACTGTAAACCCACTTGTAAACAAGGAACAAGAGATAAACCTTAACTCCTGCTTCAAAGAATGGGGAGGAGTCTGAACCTAGTTGATAGGCAAACCTATCTACCTTATTGCAGGAGAAGAAAAAATAATTAGTTCAATCAGAAGTTTAGAGTTAAAGTAGACTTTAGAAGGAACCAGAAATCCAATCCTAAACAGGAAAGCAGGGATAAAAATACTCCTGTTCAAAAGAATGGGGAGGAGTGTGAATCTGGCAATAGATGAACCTATCTACTCTATTGGTAGTGACCTTGACATTTTAGATCACAATTTAGTCCTATAAAGGGGACCTAAATCTACTGAAATTTATTAGCCCACTAGAGTACTCGTGCTTTCAAAATGACATCGTTGTTGATAATTGGCTTCACTGAACAGAAGATTATTTACCCTGTGAATTCTGTTTCATTCCATTTCTCATGGCGCCAGTTTTTCTCATTCCTTCTCCAGTTGTGTTGCTTTTCCGTTTCTTATTGAAGACATTCCGTTTGCATCGTCATATTTTCTCTTCTACTGTTAGATTCTTCCTCTGTTTCATTTTGAATCCTTTCAGCTACACCTTCTCTTATATCAGTTCTTCTTTCATTATCTTCTTCCTCTGTTTCATTTTGTCTTCTTTGCTCTCTTGTAGGTCTGCTTTCCTTCTATTACCCTCTTCTGTCTCATTAGTTTGGCTCTGAGCCTCACATATCATGCCATGTGCTTTTATTGCTTTGTGATGTTCCTGCGATGCTTGTGAATATCTTGCCTATCATGCCTGTATCTGAAGGCAGTGATTATGCCTGATCCTAAGTACCTCACATAAAAGGCTTGAACAAATAAAACTGCAATCTAAGAAATGTAGGTGTAAAGGAACTGATTAATTAAATGGTTCATTTTACTCGGGTATTAATTTTATCTAAATACACATATTTGTATAAATTATTAAAATGACTAAGAGAAGTAATCATTCATAAATTTCAACTTAAGTTGATTTACCTCCCTTTCCAGTACAGATGGGACAAGAAATAAATAAATACACATTGATAATTATTATATGGTTTGATGATTTTGAAAATCTAAGAAATCTAAAATTTTATTGCTGAATTTTTTTTAAGCATTGTTAAAAAAATAATAGAAGTGGTTTAATTTGCTTTTCTTTAATAAGGAATTTATTTAAGTTTATTTAAAGAAAAAGAAAACAATTTATCATTAAAAATGTATAACCCTTTTTTTTTTTTTTTTCCTTTTTTTTTTTTTTTTTTTTTTTTTTTTTTTGCATGCAAGACTTGAAAGGTTTGAATTTTTTCGGTTCTTTAATTGTTTTTTTTTTTTTTTTTCAGATGCCACAAAATAAAAAAATAGAAACATAGAAATAGAATATTTTGAAGTTATGTATGTTTTCTTTTAACTATACTTAATTTTTATTTATTTAGTTTTTTTTGGTAAAATGTGAGTAGAACAAACTATAAATGAAAATGAACATTTTAATCCAGATTAGAGGTTTTGTTATCTGAAAAATGAATTTTATTTTTATCCGTGAGTTTTAAAACTTTTTTTTAACATTTACTCCCTTTTCCAATTTAAAAGAAAAGCGGGGGGGGAAAAAAATCCCAAATTTGGAATATCTGGTTGGAAAGATAAAATGATAAAATCAAATTAAATTTTTAGTTTATTGATGTACCTTTTTTTTTTATGTGGGTAAATTCGTTATTGTAAAATCTTTTTATTATAAAAGTGTAGGACATCAGTAATTTATAATGCATTTAGTTAATCACTTAATTTGTGTCTAATAATGATGAAAATGATTGCCGTTATTTTGGAATTGTCAATCGCTGTACAAAACATAGATTAAAAACTTTAATCCAGAATTAATTTCTGCTTTAAACTTGAGCTAATTTCAAAAAAAGTAAACCAGGCAGGTAAACTAATCTCAAGCCACAGGGATAAGCTAAATGAGAAAAACAACGAAAAACTTTAATCACAATTAAAACAAAAACATTCCTTTTTTTTAAAATAAAAGTATTTCCTACTAATGTCTTATAAAAATTTAAAAATAAATAGTTTGGTGGTCAATAAGGTTCACTTTAGTACAGGAAAAAAATAAAAAGCTTTCTTTTTGTGAAAGAATCAGTTCAATTTTTTGACATTGTAGTATTACCCTTAAAATCTGACACAGGTTTCTAATGAGGGGGTCAAGTTTATAGTCAAGAACCATTTTGTTTGCCATTAGTTTTAGTTCTCATCAAAAACAACAATTAAGAGAGTGCAGCAGTCAGCACTCATCAGCAGGCAGGCTAGGTTTAAGGCTCCAAATTCTCCACAGAGAATCCACTAGGCCATTGTTTATAGGGACAACAGCCTAGTGGATTTAAAATGTTGGGTCATGAATTTGGTAAATCCCTGGGTCTGGTTGAATAGATAGGCTTTGTGGAAACAGAGTGAGCAATAGCTGAGCATAGAAAACCAAGAACAAGGTGAGACATCCCTAGACATAGGGAGTGGAACGGGAACAGTCTACACCTGTAGATTAAATAAAGTGTTCAGTTCAGAATTTCCTGTAGTTTATCCAAATTGATATACACCTAATAACACCAAAGATTAGAACAATAGTCTGAATGTAAATAGTGTAAATAAAAATTCAGAGAACTTTTAAACTTGTTTTTTACTTCAAAAATTAAATTATCCCGATTTTCATTGAGATCTAATGTAAATGTCTACAAGAAAAAAACTGCCCTAAAACAGGTTATGTATGTATGTCCTCATTATACAGCAGGTAATGTTGACTTTCTAGTTTTTATTCAGTCCAAGCCAATGCTAATACATTGTGCTAGTTTGAACTAATTGATTTATTTACAAATTGTTTTGAATAAATTCCAATAATGAAAATGTTATTCTAAAGAGTCAAGATGTTGATTAATTCTAGTGTAGTTATTTGTATTTTAAAAGATGTAATTGAAATATTATTTGTTTAACAAGCAAATGTTTTGCAAGTATAAAAATGGTTTTGCAGTTTGTCCTTTTCTCTTTTTCTTAAGGTCAGTCAGAAAAAGTTTTAACTCTCTAATTGGTGTTAAAGTTGTGTGTGTGTGTGTGTGTGTGTGTGTGTTATATATATGTGTGTGTGAAAGAGAGGAATGTTGCTGCTCTTACAGGGGCTAAATTTAAGATTCATGTTTAGAAATTTTTTTTCTTTCTCCATGTAAAAAATGAAAATTAATGAATTATATATGAGAGTTTGCTGCACAAAACAAATAACCATATTCAACCTTTTGAGAAAGTTGGTCAAGAATGAGTTGTTCCTTAATATTATCTCTTAGAACAAATAACCATATTCAACCTTTTGAGAAAGTTGGTCAAGAATGAGTTGTTCCTTAATATTATCTCTTAGAACAAATAACCATATTCAACCTTTTGAGAAAGTTGGTCAAGAATGAGTTGTTCCTTAATATTATCTCTTAGAACAAATAACCATATTCAACCTTTTGAGAAAGTTGGTCAAGAATGAGTTGTTCCTTAATTATCTCAGAATCAATACAATTATCCCTTAAATCACACCAACTGCTCTTTATTTTATGAAACCCTTCAGACTGAACTATTTTTTTTTTCATTTCACCCAGTTTCCTTTGTGGGTCAGGGACATAGAATATTTGAGTAAAGCATGCTGTGAAGACAGTCTTGGAAATAATAGGTCCCATATTTAGGGTGGCAGAGGGATTCTTATTAATATCAGGTTTCTAAAAGGGTCATTGGGTACAATGTGATTCTTTTGCCAATTTATGCTTATGTAAAGATGGGTGTATGTACTTATTATTGTCATCACCCATTTTCTTTTCTTTTTAGAGAATATCATTAGAAACCAGCTTGACAATAGATCAAGAGCTCTCAAAATGTGGCCTTGACCTTTGCTATACTTAGTGATTCTTAGCTAATTTTCTTGCCCCCCCCCAATGCATAAAATAAACTTTTCTAAATTCTGATAAAATGATCTTGACTGTTTTGTTTAAAAATAAAATTTGTTGAACATGATATCCTTTCAAGATTTTTTTTTTTTACTAATGTTCACCCAATACAAGGCCCAAGAGCCACTCAATGTAGAGGTTTACTGTGTGGATTTATATTAGCATAAGAAAGGACAAGCATAGAAGTAGACTTTTAGGGGCCAGAAACTCAATCTTAAACAGGAAACAAGGGATAACCCTCTGCTCCTGTTCAAAAAACTGGGGAGGAGTGTGAACCGGTCATTAGTAGAACCTATCTACTCCTTTTAGATGTAGGTGATTATGATTGAAAGTCTTAAGGAATTGGTTGATTCCAGGACTGTTGATTTAAAAAAGAGCAATTAGAAAAGACGACATTCTTTACATGTTCACCCAATACAAGGCCCGAGAGCCACTCAGTGTAGAGGGTTACTAAATGAGGTGGTTGTATGGACACAGATGAGGAAGTAAGTTCAGATTATGAAGATATGTAGGATAGATAACAGTTGACCCTAGACATGAAAAGGTTAAGATTGTAGTGATTTGTGGCGGGGGTCCATAAAATAGTTGCTCTTAGGAAAAGGCTGTACAAATGGAAATTCCTCCTTGTGAAGGGAATGAGGACGGTTTGCCTCTGTGGCATTGATGGGGCTTAGCTGTAAAAGTCTGAACTGGTGGAAATATTTGCTGAATTGGGTTTGTTTCTACCGATTGATTTTGCTGTGGTCATGTTTAGTTATATTTGCATATTGTAAAGGTGAGGAAATCCAGAAGCAAAACATCAGCACCTTCAAATAGTATGTGCAAGAACTGACTGGTTCAGTTATCAATGAACAAAGCCATAACTGCACAGGGCATTGAAAGCTTCTGCCAGGAACTACAGAATGGTCCAGATTCTATTTAGAAAATGGCAATACAGCAGCCCAAACTTAAAGAATGAATATTTTCAATTCAACATTTTGCACAAAGTAGCTGATTGATTGGATAAGAATTCAGTGGAAAATGCACTGGATTTGTAAAACTGAGTTTTTTTTTTGTTTTTTTTTTTTCTTTTCAATGTACAAATGCTCTATGGGGACAAAAACTGGCCCAAGTGGCATTGAGACACTTTGTCTTTCAAAATTTACTTTAGTCATCAAGAGCTTTGGAATTCTTGCCCAAACAATAAATTACATAAAATAAAACCAAAGCTAGGAATATGCCAGAGCTACACACCCTGCAGAAAAGAGGTGATTTTGACCAGGTTCCATATAGGACACACATCTACCACACACTCATACCCTACTAAAGTGAACTAGCTTAAATCAAATATTACCAAACAAATAACCTGAAAGAAAACTTTATTAGGATCAATCCGGATAACCATTTTAAATTCTTAAAAGAAACACATCTATTTTACCAAAATCTGAAAAAAATGCCTTTTAACATAAGTACAGTTTATAAAAAACTAACTACAACTTTTGATACGACTATAATGATAAAAAAAAAAAAGAAAAATGTTATTTTCACTATGACATAATAATGCACAAATATAAAACCTCAACCTTATTTGCTTTGGCATTAGATTTTTTTTATTAAGGTTAACTCTTTACAAGGCTTGGAGTCCACTCAAGGTAGAGGGTTATGTTTGAAGTGTTACGAGGATGCATTTCTATAATAAGAAAGTCTCAATAAGGTTAAAATTTATAGTAAGGGATTCTACTGAGTTCTACCTGTTAATACAAAAAAGTTTTCTTTCATGAAGTAAATATAAAATAGGGAAATTTGAAATAGAACGTTTGAAAGATTCTAGATCATTCCAGTATAAGAAGAATCTAGATGATTCGAGAAACATCTAGAAATATGCAAATTAGGTGTTAGCCCCCCCCTATAAAAATGGGATTTTGGAAAAAGGTTGTCAGTTGATGAATGAGAATTTCTGCTGTTATCAACTCCTGCTTTTGATTCGAGGACTATTATATCCAGCCGAAAGAATCTCTATAAAAAGTTGCCGACCAACAAAAACCCAAAAGAGAATTTCATGGAACAAATTTGGTAAATAGAATTTTGACTAATTTTCATTGACCAAACTAAAAATTAATATTTATTTACACACCTTTGTGGATTTCCAAATATAGCACTTAGATTACTTTGCTAGCCCTAAAGTGATAAAGATATTTGACACCTTCCTCCTCTCTCGTAACACTTCGCCAGTAACTCTGTGTTTTCTGCTTTGTAGGCCACAATTGTTTATCTTGTATATATTTTATGTTGTGTTTTAGTAAATTAAATATTTGTTTGTGATTTAGCTCTGTGTTTTGGTAAATCATTTTCTTTTCCTTTGTTACAATTATCAACACGTAACAGAAGGCTATTTGTTTGTATAGGAGTGGAAGACTCAGCCTTTTTACCTCAGCCTTTAACAGGTGAAGATTGTAGAGATCAGGGAAACATCCTATTGGGACTCGGGTTCTCCAGGGCAGTGGTTTGGGGGAAGTTACTGCTTGACTGGAACTTACTTCTCACCCAATAAGATACAGAGGAAACTCGTTAGTTGATATGCCATTAAGCAAAACAAACTTTAGTCATTTGGTATCTTTGCAGCCAGTTTCACACCCAATTGCCAAAAACGTTCTCTAAATGACTCCCTCAAATTTGATTGTTTTTCAACAGGTTAACAGCCTCTGATTTATAACTTTGAAAATTTTGAAACCTTTTATTTTCTAGAGAAACTTTAGCTTTTGCTGTGTCTTGATTGTTTTTATTTGATTCATTACTGATGACTTATGACAATAATTTTACAATGTTTTACAATGTCCATGGATTCTGTTAGGCTTGACAACATTATACATTGTATCTGTACAGGTTCACCTCTCAACATCATATTATTATGACTTATTATAAACTTAAATAGTAGCATACAATGAAAGACATAAATATGAAATCCTGAACTATTATAAAGGATGAGAGATTGGTACTTGTAAAATATGCCATGTGCAAAAACTATTAATTTGAGTTTTCTAAATGTGGTTTAAAACAGAGTTTGGTACAAGGTCAATAATTCTGACTTGATTACATTATCCATGTCTCACACACACACACACACACACACACCTCCAAACAAGTTTTGTTAAATTCAACTGAGAAATGTCTGCCTGTTGTATTTTTTTGGAATAAGCTATTGTACATTATGATCAAATTGTGGCTAAACTGTCCAAAGTTCATTTTTTGTTCAAGTAATTTTAACCATCTCAGTCATTATCAAGAACTAGACTTTGTCAGTATGATTGACAAGATTTTGTTGGCAACATCTTTTTTTTCCTTTTAGTGCTGGAATTCAAATGTTAGCCAACATACCATTACTATTTGTAAACAAGAGAGATCTACTTTTAATTAATACAGAAAATTGGCAGAGTGTACACATATATGCTCTTATTTGTATACACGTTTATAATGGGTGAGGACTGCGGAAAAATTATTCCTACTTTTCCAAACACTAGAATTTGTCCCTTCTTGATCTGGCTGAGAACTTTTCAGTGAACTGTTGTCAAAGGAAACCAATACCTGAAGACCTGTGAGCATTCTGAATTGTAGCTTTGTAATTTTGAAGAACACAGTGACTTATATATGCTATTTATATTGTTCGGACTATTGTCCTGGTCTTTGTTGCCATATTCACGACGTTTCGAACGTCATATGCTCCAGTTTTCTTCAGGTGATATTAGTTGGAATTTTGAACTGAACCCCTTATTTACTCCACAGGGGTTGATTGTTCTAAATCTATTAAAACAATGTACCCCCCTGAATGAATTTCTAAAAGTGTTGTGTAATTTCTGGATAAATTTCTGAGATGAGGAGTTATCATTACTTTCATTATTTACACTTTTATCACAATATTTTAGCTGTTGTGCCATCTGGCATTAATCAGTTACTTTTCAGTCCAGGTAATATTCAAGAAATTTTAAACTGAACCCTTCCTTTAATCTACAGAGGTAGATTACTCATGTTCCACAATATGTGCCTAGAGATATCTTGTCTCTTTCGTCCTGGGTATGATGATAAACTACATCTGGCAGCAAGGCCTGTGATTGAAGATTGGAGGTTTTGAGGCATACTGAATCACCTCTTAACTGTTGTTTCCAATGAAAGTATAAAAATACATTTTTATAATGAAAATACCAGCAATGTATTTTCATACTACAAATATTACCAGCAATACATTAAAAAAAAATAAAAATAAAAAAAAATTACCAGTAATACATTTTTGTAAAGAAAATTACTAATGCTCCCAAGAAAATTAAATTCAGCATTAAATGATCTATAAGGAGTTGATATACTGCTAAACAAACGAATATCTCATCTCTCTATTTTTTTTCTTTATTTTTTATGGTCTTTATTTTAGTACTGATATTGTTCTGTGGCCCATTAGACAATAGCCTAGTGGATTACAGCATTGATTTGTGAATTTGGTAACAATGATTGTGAGTTCAATCTCTAAGCTAGGTAGTGTAGACTTGCTACTCTTTGGAAAAGGGGTCAACAGTGACTGATCTGTACTAAATAAAAACAGGATGAGATAGTCATAGACAATCTACACCTGTAGATTAACTAAAGGGTTCAGTTTGAAATTCCTTGAAGGTTACCTGGCTTGACAAACACCTGATGAAGGCCAGAGAGCACAATGGATGAAACGGAAGAACAGACAAGGACAATAGTTCATGTCTTGTAAATCTGGCAAAATCAGATATATAGTTGATATCTATCTATACAATAATATATTCCAATGTTTTGTCAATTGCCTTTGTTTTGTATCAACTGTGTGCAAGATTACAATAGTGACTTTAAGATTATTTAAAGGTAAATCAAAAGCCACCTTAACTCTGACTTATTTTTTTTACACAAAGAACAAAAAGAAATCATGGATTGTTTGCAGATTTTTAGAAAAGCCAGACATTTACTAAATCAGATTTATATAAAATGTCCAAATGTAACAGCTGTTTCATCTTTTTATTGACATTTTACATGGAACTTATAAAAATATTAATATCCTATTTATTTAGCTTTTATGTCAATGTATAGCTTTGCGATAACAGCTGTATTGTTTGATGCTTGGAAAAATAATCTGTCAATGTTATTTGCATCTGTAGGCAGGAATGAAAGAAAAATACTTGAGACTATGTAAAATACTCAGACGTTGAATGCCTTTTTGCCTTTTGAGGTTAGGGACAACAGCTTTTACATCTGAGAATGTGATCAAGTATTATCACTTTGGGGGGGACACACATAAAGAACCAAAAAAAATAAACAGGTCAAATATACTTTATGACTCAGTGATAATCAAAGTTGAAATGGATATCTGTAAGGCTAAATAAATAACTGTTATTTAAATAAACTGGTAATTATAATAATTAAGGCCCAAGAATATACTTAACCCTAGAACACAAACGATGGGTATAATATACCCAGCGCAAATTTTCCTATTTTTAATTACAATTTTCAGTACCTTTTGTTTTTTTTTTACTTAAATAATGTTTTCAATTCCTATTAATGTTAACTCAAAGTACAAAGTTTGAAGTGCCTGTATGTAAAATATTTCAAATAAAGATTTATATTTAATATTTTTTTTTGATATTTTCAAAATCGAGTATGATATACCCATGGTTAGTAGTGGTGTAACTTTAATTGATGGTTAGTGTTCTAGGGTTAAAGAACTTTATGGAAACCATATTTAAGATGCAGAAAATTATATATATATATATATATATATATATATATATATATATATACACCTATAAATTAGAGAAATTATTACTATTATTATTTTTCTTAAGAATTGTCTCCTCTTATAGCTTTTTTTCTTGCTTATAGATGAAATTTTGGGATTGTTTTGACCAATTCTACTTAGCCATTTTTTTTGCTTAGTAGTAAAGAGAGGAGGATTTTTTAATATGGTTTGTTTATTTAAATAGCCGGTACTGACTTGATTCCATGCCTTTTGGAATCCCAATGATATTTTTGTCTCTTTCCTAATCATTTTAGTGTATATATTTCAACTTAGGTGGCAAAAAATTAGAGATATCGGTACACTTAGTTTCACTTATGCTCACTTGTAAAAATGAACTTGAGTGAATGATTTAATAGGTAAAGAAGTAGTGTAGCTGCAAGAATCATGAAACACTGACACAATTTAATTAAAAAATGGTACATTGTCTGAAATCCTGCCCTAGTTCAAGTCTGATTCCATTCAACCCCTCAGTTCATACATTGTACAGTATATGCTACATTTCATAGGATTTTGTAGTCCTTGGCCAACAAGGAAACCGTTGCTGACACTATGGCTTCAGTTAGTGCATCTCTACCAGAAAACACTGCCATTAGACTGTAGATAGCTTTTATCTGGTCAGATGAATCCTATTTCCAGATTTTGTGGGCAGATGGTTGGGTTCATGTATTGATGAAACAACATGAAGTTATGAATTCTGTCTGATATCTGGGTGTTGTGCATTCTGGTAACATACACACATGCATACACACAATTTTTTTACTCGATACAAGGCTCAAGAGCCACTCAAAGTTGTAAGGGCATAAAGTGAGGAAATAAGTGCACATTATGAAGATATGTAGGATAGATAAAAGTTGACCCTAGACTTTAATTGGTTAACGTCATAGTGATTGGGGAAAACTCTGTTCGAGTGGAACTTCACCTCTTTATGCTCTCCACATTTCCCAGAAGGGATTATTAATTCCAAAAGATAACATGTGTGGGTGACATGAAATTCATTCTGGGAATGCTAAATTGATTTCCAGGTACTTCAGTAACCTTTTGTATTCACCAGATTAAAACCCCATGAACACATAGGACATTTTGTAGACTTTGTAAATTCCTTGCAGAGGAAACAGAACTGAGTTCTGAACAACCCTGAAACATGGTTGGATAGATATGTGCAATACAGCAGGGCTTGATTTTTCACGTTTTTTTTAGAAAATCAACATCAAACTTGGTGTGAAAGCTGGGCTTTGATGTGATAAGTACTAACATCAAAAATTAAATTCATAGCTTTTATAAATTTTTGAGTATTTAGTTTTAAATATTATCTGAAAAATGAACCCAATTTCTGCATTATGAATTACCACAAGCAAATATATATATATATATATATATATATATATATATATATATATATATATATATATTTTTTTTTTTTTTTTTTACTGTATTTGATAAGTAAAATCTGTGGGGAAAAAATTGTAAAATAATTGTAAAAAAAGTCTACTCAATGAATAAGATTTGTTAGATCATAAGAAATCAAAACAAAAAAAGTGTATATAACACCATTAAAATACTGTTGGGAACAGAAGATAAGACAGAATATTTAAAATTTTCATTGTTTATTGAAAATCACATTAAAACTACAACACTTTATAACGTATTACATCATAATATATCTAAACTGTTCTGTATAATTTCCCTTTGAATTAAGTAATTTGATAGCACAATAATTTAGTAATAATATTCTTGTGTAGGAAAAAAGCTTGTCATACATCTTAATTTGTGAAGCTTCAGTTACTTATAAATGATATAAGGTTGTGTGATAAGGTTTTTCCTGATCACTGGAATGAAATTCCAACACTGATTTTGAGCCTAAACTTAATCTTCAAACTCATTTCCTCAAAAAAATGGTAATGATTTGGGGGAAAAAAATATTTTATGTCACTAAATATTCTTGTCAACCCCCCAACTTTCAAATTGAGTGCAATACCATGGTTTCAAAATCAACCTGTCCTACTGTGTAATGACTGCTATTTTGTAAATTTCATGCAATGTTACATGACCACAGTTATCCAGAGGAAAAAGAGGTGGTGCATCTTAATAAGTAGTTGTCACTTTTTGTCATAAGTGTAAGATTAATATTTTTTATTTTTTCTACACAAGAAAATAATTGTTTTTAATGGCTCAAATGATCAGGCAAAGGAAGAAAATTCTTGAAAAACTGCAAATTAGTGAAATTTTGAATCCTAAAATGGCCATATTGTTAGAAAGATAAAAAAAAATGTCATATCTGAGAGTGCTTTAATATCTTTGTGAAAACGTGATAGAAACATTTTTTTATCTTTTCTGGGCTGCTTCGATGTTTCAAAAGTAAATTTTTCTTTCTTTAATGGTGTGCCTTTTTCCCAGTAACCCAGTTTTGTCGTGTACCTCTTTCAGTGTATCAACAGACTCCAGACGTTCTATATTACTGATCCTGCTTTACACTGGCATCTCCATTTTCTCCAGGTACTTTTTTTTCTCTCCTGAATGTTTGTTTGCTATTTGCCAATATTCTTCCAAAGTCCTGTCTTTTAGTTGCATTCCTCAACTGCTTTTTCCTTCAATGGTGGAACCCCCCCTTTTTTTTTTTAAATTGTCACTAAAACTGTTTTCAAAACTTTGAAATGCCTCAAAGGAGAAATATCACAAACATATACAAATGCACACGTTTATAAAACTTTATTAAACACATACACTTAACTGTGTATACAAAGGTATAAAGCCTCATTCTGATACTGTGTTGTGTGTAAATTTTTCTTTCATAAGTTTGTATATTTGTGAATCATAAAAACATCAAAGAATTTAATGAAAATGCTTAATTTACTGCATGTAAGAAAAAAAATGATAATTAGAAGAATTCTAATTTGATGACCAACATAAGAAAAATGATATTATTTAGTGTTCTTTATAATTTTCTTTCCTTTTTCCATAGCATAGAAAGTTTTCAGAATCTTTTGAATGTTTCCATCTGAATTTTTTTTTGAATGTTCTCAGCTTTAAATTTTCAACACCTTTTGTCATTTTTCATACAGGGTCGCCTTCTCTACGTTTTGCTTTTAAAAGTTCTAAACGCAATGCAAAAATAACTTTTCTTATTTTCTTTATCTCTCTCTACATTTTATATATATATATATAGAGAGAGAGAGACAAAAGGGAAATCTATTCTTTGCTGACATGTTTTGTCCTCTGAGAGACTTTATCAAGGCAAATATCTCATCACATTTGCCTTGATAAAGGATACTATTATATAACCTACTTCTGTCTTGGTGCTATTATATATTGCACACACACACACACATACATACATATATATATATATATATATATATATATATATATATATATATATATATAATTAATACAAATAAAATTTGTCACTTAGCTGATTGATTCAGTACCTCGGCTCTGAGTTTCATAGATGAACCCTTTTAGTAATTCTTAAGTTCACTCATCAGGAAGTTTCAAAATAAAGAATTAACTAATGCAGCCAAGTTTTAAAAAAAAATTATTTAAATCTCAAATTTAATTTCTGATTTTTTTTTTTTTCATATCAGAAGATTGTTAATAGTTTTAGCTGTATTTACTGTTTAGCTAAAGTTACAACTAGTTTTATGATAAAACGGTTGCTACATGATTGAAATTTATTGATCTTCATACAGAGAGAGAATAAATTCTGTTTGTTGAACATTAATGAGCTGTTCTAAGCTTTGTATAGTGGCTTTAGTTTTGGTAGAAAATAAAGAAAAAAACTGCCCAATGTTTGGATATATTTTTATTATGCTGGTTCTCAATCTAAACTTTCAGCCCGCAGGAGCCATCATCAGAATGGTTATATAGACATTACAACAGAGATGTTTGTCATCAAAGATGACAATGACTTATGTTTACATAGAAGTTTGCTATGCAATGATAATGGTCACAGAATATCAGATGCAGGTCATAAATTCTCCCAAAACTAAAGCCACTA
Organism: Acanthosepion pharaonis; assembly: GCA_903632075.3. Classification (NCBI taxonomy): domain Eukaryota; kingdom Metazoa; phylum Mollusca; class Cephalopoda; order Sepiida; family Sepiidae; genus Acanthosepion; species Acanthosepion pharaonis. The sequence goes on along the minus strand of CAHIKZ030002225.1, from coordinate 1,062,618 downwards.
TACGAAGCTTAGGACATCTCATGATCAAACATAATAGATATTCGTTGTCTGTTATATTTAACAATATATGTTTGAATAATGATCTGCTTCTATGGTCTCACACATATATACACACACACACACCTCTTTCCCCTCCCCCTCCCTCTTATTTTAGCTTCAAATTGTCTATGGTGTATGTATGTCACCACGAAATGTATCTTTATGCATTAGACATCCGTCGACATTCATTCTCTTCTCTTAATTAAAACCCTTCCCCCCACATCTCCTAAAATTCTCTCTGTTAAGGTTCAATCTCCCTCCTCCTCATATATACACTTTCTCTAAATTCTGTTTCCACTTCCGGAGTGGGTTTTTCTGTTTTCATTTTGAATTTGTAGGTCTGATGAATTGATCGGATTTACGATTCCAATGGAATAAATTATGACCATGGAATATTAGTGTTTAAGCCTTTTTTATTATATCCTTACTCTGTCCTAGACATTGAGTTCTACCTGGATTCTTCCTCTTGGAAAAATTTTTTTCTGAAAATATACATGTATGGGTATTTATATATTTTGCATATGTATGTATATTTTCCACTAATATATATATATATATTATATATATATATATTCAAACATATTGTTAAATGTAACAGACAATGAATGTCTATTATGTTTGATCATGAGCCATTCTAAACTTCATATAGTGGCTTTAGTTTCGGGAGAAAATAAAGACAGAAACTGTCCAGCATCTGGATATTTCTTTTATTATGCTATTCCTTGTTCTGAGCTTTCAGTTCCCATGAGCCATCATCAGGGTAATTATATGGACACTACAACAGAGATGTTCACCATCAAAGATGACAGCCTAATATATTTACATACAAATTTGCTATGCGACGAAAGCAGACAGAAGTTGTAAATTTGTAATGCGGTTTTGATTCATATAGAATTGAGATTTTTCAGATCCTTTTGGTTTTTTTTGTGGCTTGTGATTATAAATTTTGCTTCTTCTGTCTCTCTCTCTCTCTCTCATACATATATATATATATATATATATATATATATATATATATATATATATATATATCCAATCCCTATTGCAGACGTTCACTTAGGTACATTTGTGTTTGCTAAACACCCACAGAGCCAACCTGTGGTTTATACTGCAACTATGCTGAGCAGACCTTAGTTACAGTTTCTGGAGAGAGTGTGTTATCTAGTGTGATTAACAATTTGAACAAGGCCAGCACGCTCAATCCCTTGGTCACAATGGCTTGTGACTTTGTGCTAGCACAGCTATCGATAGCCCTCAAGAGTTCCGTCTACCCGATTTCCCTCACAAAGCTTGAGTCAACCTGTGGTATGGTTTTTCAGGCACTTTCCAAAGGTGTCACATGCTGGGATTGACTTTGGTCCATTCCAATAACGTCAGGAAGTCTCCTTCCCTGACAAATCGACTATGGTGAGATTCGAACCCAGATCTCCTGGTCAGAAAGCGAACGTTCTAAATAGAGATTGGTGGTTTAACAAAAAAACTGCCTTTTTCAATTTGTTCACACCATGAAACTGCATCAAAATTTTTTACGAAACTAAAATTGTTTGTTTTTTTTTAAGTGCTATCACTGCAGAGTGACCATATCCAAAGAAAAACTATTGAAAAAGACTTTCAGTTTCAGATGTTAATAAAATTAAATTTTATCAACATTTATACCATTGTAAGAGAAAAAGATTGAACAAAAATGTTAAAAACATTTAACTGACTAGTTTTAGGAAATAAATTTGAAATATATTTGTTTACAAAAGAAATAAAAAAAAAAAAAAAAAGGAAATGCAACATGATGTCTGAAATCTATTTGTTTTGGTTTTCAAAAGAAAAAAAAACAAAAACTTTGCAGTATTGCGAGTAAAAATTTAAAAAAATAGTTGCTAGTTTTGTCTTAATGTTAAGTTTTATGAAGTCAGTTTTTTGTAAGGGTTTTAAGCCATTACACCAATCACAAAATAAAGTTGTAAACAAGAAAAATGAATGAAGAATTTTTTTTTATATTTTTATTTTTTTTTTAAATGAATAAATTTGTTTTTTTTTTATCTAGGGAATGTACCTAAATTATTAATTAAGAGTAATTAAAATAGTTCTTAATTTCACTTTTAAAATGTGTATATTTCCAAATATGTGAGTCTCCAGTGTAATAAAATTGTTTTAAAATTACTAGCGAATACATGTAAAATTACATATTAAATAAATAAAGCAAGTTTTGATCTGTTTTAAAATGTGTATATTTTCAAAACTGTTTTTAAACTCAAAATAAAAATTATTCTTTTTTACCCATTAGTCAGTGTCAAACAGTATGATTTTAATGTTATTCACTGATAATCAAATAACATTGTTATGCGAAATATCTTGTATTGTTTACATTTTATGTAATCTATACATTACAATACACTTATATCCATTGCTAACCTAGAAGGATTAATAAGTACATGTTTTGATTATGAAACAGTTGCTTGAAAAACCAAACTAATTTTTCTTTCTTTAGCTGAAACAATAAAAAAGAGAAATTGAATTTAAAGTAAACAAAACAGGGATACTAAATATTTAACGTTTATCATTCTGTGACTCCATTTGTTGTGCAAATGTTTATCTGGTCACTGAAGATAGCTCTGATCTCCGAATTTGAATTTCATAGTTGTGTTGTTATATCCTGCTATGGCAACAGAAGACACCTTTGGGTGAAATTAATATTAAGGTTACTGCAATTGAGAGGCCTTGAAAAAGAATGCAATGGAAAGGGAAGTGATATTAATTATGCAGAGTTCTAAAGGTTCTGGTCTATGTATCTTGGCACCTGGTTTTCTATGGTTTATCAAAAATTATATAAATGCCTGATGCAAATGCTTTCAGAAAGAATTTAAGAGTTCCAATTTTAAAAATGTTCTCATGTGGTTAATTAAGACTGTTATTTATTTTATTTTCTGCCAAATGAAGTTTTGTCAACAGACTTTTTGAGTCGTCAGCATTATTACCAGTCAAAAGATTATTTTTATCTTTTTTTTTTTTTTATTTCCACACTCATTTCTTTGACTGGTTCATTCTCTTTGTTTTTCTGTTGTAGGCTATTTATATTCTGTTCTAATGTTACCTCTTTGGCCAGCGTACCCTGACGATCTGCATAGGTGAAACCTAGGTAGGTTTGCCTGGTTCTTTAGGTTCATAGTTAGATTTGCTCTACTTAGTGTATTGAGCACTTAGTTATTTTTATTTTACTCGTGTCAGAGGTTCTTTTCTTTGGACTCTGAGCTTGGATTCTGGACGATTGTTTTCGCCTCAATTACATGTTTTTAGTTCTTTCTTTTTTTATTCCTTATTTTCCTTGGGTATTGGTTTGTTCATTTACAAGCCAAAACACCTAAGGTTTTTTCAGACAAGTATACTTACTTATATTTATAAGATTATATATATAAATAAACAACATATATTGAACAGTCACTTTCTTTTTTTGGTAATTTCTTCCAAATTCATTAATCATATTATTTCATATATACCCTCTCTGTGTGTGATTTAAGCACACCTGTTTGCCCTGTGTACATGGTATGATGGGTAAATTGTCACCATTTTTAATTTTCTGCATGTGTGTTGTTTGTTTTTGATTCCTGTGCCATTGTGCATATCTAGATTTTAATGTGAAATAAAAACAAATCTTGAAGACCTGCGAAAAAAACCCGAAAAAACACTTGAAGATGATTTGGGAATCAACTAGAAGAAAGTCTTGTGATGCTAAAAATTCAAAAGAATAAGCAGTAGGAAAAAAGTTATTCCTTTTTAAGAAATCACTTTTTATAGTAAAAGTAATTATGTAAATCTTTGTTGCTTCATCAAATCATTGCTCAGATGATTATCAATTTCTTTGAATCTTTTGATTTAAATTTGAATGCTTGAGCTTTAACCTGATGAAGGTCAGTGACTTGGTTGGCTAAAATATATAAAGAATAAATATGAGGATTTTGGTCCAAATAACTCCTTGAATAATGTTTTTTACATTACAAAGGAAATAGTCTTCAGAAACAGCTGCTGTTACTAAGAAGATGTGATGATTCTCACTAGTTTATATTAATGAACTAATTTATTAGTAATTCTGTAAGTGAAGATTCATTCAGGTCACCAAAACATCAGCAGCTAATACCAACTGTCATCAAAACGCCCAGCTGTAAGGACATGCATAACCAACCAGTGTGTTTGTTGCTGGTACTCAAAGGCTCCAATTTATAGAGACACCCAGGATACCTATGGTTGGTCAAATCAAAATTTATTTGTCATGATTTCTATGTAAAAGAGTTAGAAACACAATTCTAGTTTTCCTTTTAATTTTCAGCAGAGAATACATACAACTCATGGTCATTTCATTCAATGAATCAATTGACTACTTTCATTGCTACAATGCCTAAATAGAAGACAACTTTTGCAAATTTGTTCTAATGTAATTGAAACGTTATTTAAAATGAAGAATTCAAATAGATGACACGTTCACTGTATCTCACTCTCAATGTCTTCTAAGATGTCTTTCTAGTTCTAGTTTGTCTGTTTGGGTTTTTTTTTCTATGTATTTGTGATTTGTCTATTAAAACTTGGTAATGGATTAGAAAGGGGGTACTGAAAAGTTCTTATCCTTATCAAGAAGTCCTCTCAAATAAAACTGTCATTTGGTCAGGTTTCATGAGAACTTTGCATTCCTTGGAAATATAATGATTCTTCCTCATCTTTATTGCCATATTCACTACATTTCAGCCATTGTGTGCTTCAACCTTCTTCAAGTAATATATATTTGAATTTCAATTGGATAGATTGTTCTAATTCCATGCCTTTTTTGGATTACTCAATTAAAGGGTCAATCTATTGCCATTGACTAAATAAAGGGTTCAGTTTGAAATTCCAACATATATCACCTGAAGAAGGCCAGATCATGCAACGGCTGAAACGTTGTGAATATGGCAATAAAGATGAGGGCAACAGTTTGAACGATATAGTGTAAATGGTTACAATACCTCATCTCGGAAATATAGATAGATACTTTGAAGATAGATTGATAAGTCTGTAGCCTGATGCAATTATTTGTTGCGTTTTGATTTGAAATGTTTACAGTGTAATATCCAGTATATAGTGGAAAGTATTGGTTTATAGTGAAAAATAGATATTGCAGTAAAATATATTTTTCTTATCATTAGGCTATAAAATTAGTGACAAATCTATGTCCATCCTGGAATGTTCCTCTTATTTTGTGCAATGGAGATTCCAGTTTTGGTTGCCACCATTGAACATGCAAGTGATAAACATTGTCAAATTCTGTGCTTTGGATCTGTCTGTTTTGTCTTCCTAAGAAAGTTCATCCTTTTTAAAATGGTTACTGAAATCCTTTTGGGCTGATCAAATAGATTTCTAAAAACTTCTACTATTTGGTCACATTTTACAAAGTGGGTCGAGTTGAGAAATTTTCAGCACTCCCTTCTCTTGTACATAAATTAGGGCTTAATCTTTTCTACTCTTTATCAGTTTTGCAATTGTTTACTTCTTGTCTCACAAGGAAATTTGTTTCTTTTAATGGTTATTATATGTAGAGAAAGAATCTCTGACCTTTCTCTTTGTGTTGTCTTACCCTCTCTTCTGGGGTTGGTCTTGGTTAACAGGGGTTGATTTGATCACAAAGTTGCCTTCTCTTTCTTGGCCACTGATTGCCAGTTGTTTTGCTTGGAGATAAAACTCCCTTTGGTTGGTGTTGCTTTTTAACTTACTACTTTATTAAACACATTGATGTGTACATTTCTAACTAGCCAAGTGGGGTTGCTCTCCAACTCCACTGAGGAGGAGTTTCTAGACATTATTTTCACACATCTACATTGTTTGACATGTAAAACAACTCTCTGAAATTACTTTTTACATTTAACATTGCAATGCTAGCTTCAGGCAATCACAATTGACTTCCTTTGTTTCCTTGTATCAGACCTCAAAATGAGGAAGTCAGAAGAGAAATACTAGACTATTATTCAACATTTGATCAAGTGGCTTGACTTTAAAGATTTGGATTTATTTTTTCATTAGAGAACTTGATTGCCAATGTATTCAGATAAACTCCTTCCATCAGCAATCATTTTGCTGTTCTAGGTCACACATAAGCAGATTTGTTTCATCCATAACCCAGCTATTACAAAACTGGAAGCAGGGTATTGCAGAAGGTTTCTGATGGTTTTAAAACCTGTTTTATAATGTTGTTATGAATGCGCATCAGTACAGATGCAAAAGAGGCCTCAGATTGTATGCAAACATGTTTACTAACACCAGTTACATCTGTTTTTTTTTTAAATTGTCAGCAGCAGGACAGTTTGGCATGTCTATATACGGGCCTCTCTGCAGCTGGTCAAGATCTGGGTCTTTTGTAAGATGCCTCATGCCAATAAAAGCTGGGGGAAAAACAGCCGTTGGCAAGACACTGTATCTTGTGAATTCAGTCTTGTGAGCATTTTTATTTATCAAGCTGCTGTGGTTTCCGAGGCAGTGTTATTTTTTGTTACATCCTGTCTCTTTTCCCTCTATGCTAATTACCTCCATAGTTGCTGGAAGAGTTAGGTGTTTCCCCCAACCTCAACACATTTTTGTTGTACATTACTACAAATGTCCACTAATTAGATATTTGCTGAATTTTTGGCAGCAGGCTATTTTTATGGAACAATCTGCAAGAAATAGACTCCCTAGTGTAAGTGTAAAACTCTAACCCCTGTATTGTGGTAGACTTCAGCTTCAATTAATGATTAAATAAAAATGACTTGAAATTTTATAACGAATAGCTAGATGTTGTATTTCTGTTCTACTGAATATCCCCTGTTTGGGATTCACTTGTACAAAAGTGAGCTGAAAAGTTCTCAGTCCAACAGACTTCCTAGAATTTGACCAAACATTTTCTTTTCTGTTTTTTTTTTTTTTTTTTTTTTATAGCTTCTTTGCTGGATTGAAAAGTTTTCTATATTCCTTTGGAGATAAATGTTAAGATGAGAGATTTTAGTCTAAAAATTTTAAAGCTTCTTTGTATGTCTTATAGTTTTGTTTCTTTTTTATCTATTGGTAATATGCTCTCTCTCTCTCTCTCCCCACAAAACAATATTTCACAATAGTCTTAATATGTTGACTTGCCAACCCTGAAATAATTTATAGTCAATGTGATAATAAAAACTGACGACCATGAGTTATTTTGTACTTACTTAGCCTTTTATGATACATTTTCATCTGTGGGTGCCAACAAGTTTATTTGTAGGATTACTTTAGTTATGAAAATAATGTTGTGACTTTAGTTGAAGTTATAAATCAACTAATAAAAATTTTTAATTACCTGAGTTGACTAATATAAAGTTGGTGTTTGACGTCAGATTTTGTAATTGACCTCTCATAGGTCAACGTGTTAATGACACTTTATAACAAATTTCATGACCTTAATTTTTCTACTCTATATTTCTTGGAGGTTTAACATGTAACCTTATTTGGCAACTTCTAAAATGGATGAATTGTGAATGGAGTGCTGGACTGTCAGTGGTGGTGTGTGTGGGAGAGATCCCTTCCTAGGGACCAGATCATTGTATCGAATTTGTTAGATTTAATGAGGTATATGGAAAATCTTTTTGTTTTTTCATAAAATATCATAATATTTTGCATGTTTCCTGAATATCTTTTTTTCTGAGACCAAATAGCATTCAAAATTTTGCCAAAAATTTTGGTTGTCAATTTGGCTGTTTTTTTGCAGGCAGCAATTTAGATATTTAAGAAACTGATGTGTTTATTTATCTGTTTTTTCTTCTTTTCTTTTACTTTCTTCTTTTTTTTTTTTTTTTTTTTTTTTTTTTTTTTTTTTTTTTTTTTTTTTCTTTTTTTTTTTTTTTTTTTTTTTTTTTTTTTTTTTTTTTTTTTTTTTTTTTTTTTTTTTTTTTTTTTTTTTTTTTTTTTTTTCTTTTTTTTTTTTTTTCTTTTTTTTTCCTTTTTCTTTTTGCATTTAGAAAAAAAAAAACATGCATTTTGGTTAATCAGATGTTTTTAATAAAGCATGCAACTTATCAATGTTTTTCATAATGCATGAAAAATCTTTGTTCTAATTTATTTCAATGTCTGTTAATGCATGGACAATTGCTGCTTTACCTCGGCAGTAATTATGAAAAGACTATCAAGTCACAGTTGCTTCCATTTCTCCAGTGAATGTGTGGGTGGTGGAATGAGAAATTGCAGAGCTGAGTTCAAATTCCAGTCAGGTTCATTGTATTCACGTATGTGCAAATACCCTTGGGAAAGATATGAATCCATTTATGAATTAAAAAGAATTTGTATCTAGAAAAAGTCATTGTTAATGTAATATTCACAGACCCCCACCCAAACGTTTTGGCTTTTAAATAATGTACTAAAAGTTGAATGTCCATAAAGACAAACTAATCACCAATTCCATTCTTCCAGAAACCATCATTACTAAATAACCAAACTTATTTTGACTATTGAATATGTAATGTTGCAGATGACACCGTGTTGATAGCAGACACAGAAAGGAAACTACAATATCTCCTACAGAAGGTAGCAAAGGAAACCAAGAAGAAAGGACTAAGTATAAACTACAAGAAGAGAGAATTCCTGGTCATCAGTAAAAGGATGAGACCAAAATGCAAATTACGGGTTGGGGATACCAAAATCAAATAAGTACATAAATTTAAATATCTTGGAAGTGTTCTAACAGATGTTGGAATGTCTGAAACTTAGATCAGAATATGTATTGGTATGGCTAAAAAACTAAGCAAAGTCTTAAGAGACAGAAAAATTTCATTGCAAACAAAGAAAAGGCTACTGAACTGTTACATGATATTTGTCCTCCTGTATGGCAGTGAATTCTGGACAATCTCCTCAAAGATGAAGAAGAAACTTGAAGCAACAGAAATGTGGTTCTACAGAAGGATGCTGAGGACACCATGAACTGAACATGTGAACAACAAGGTTTTAAAGAAACAGGAGACAAGAAGGAAATTTAATATCAGGAAGAGGCAGTTGAAATTTCTGAGGCACATAGTGAAGAAGGGGGGGGGGGGCTTGGGAAATCTGATCTCATGTTTTCCATTCATTTTTTTTTTTTTTTTGTGGAATGCCACTAGTATGCAGGAGGTTACAGAGAGTGAAAGTGACAGAAATAGACTGGGTATGGGGGTGGGGGGAGATTTAGGAAAGGATAAAAGATGAACAGGCTTCAAGACAACAGAAGATGGCGATTGACATTGCATTTAAATTTTTGAAGATTGTAGTTTCCAGGAAAGCAAGCAAACAGAAGGGAGTTCCACTGTCAGGAGGTGCGAGAAAAGAAACTGTTGATGTAGAAGTGGTGGTTATATTTAATGATTTCAACAGTAAAAGGGTGGGACCTAGATGCCAGTCTAATAGCGCACTTAAATTCATGTCATCAGGACATGAAGGAAAAAAAAAGCTTGTCAGAGCAGTTGCCATAATAATATTTGTAGAAAAGACAGAGAGAAGCCATGTCACATTGATGGAAGTTTCCTTTCTAACTTTATTTGAAATAGTGTGGAATGTCAGTATCTTGATTAGTCATTATTTTCTCCGAGTTAACATGTGCTGTTGCTGCTGTCGAATGTCCTCAAGTGATGTCAGAACCGTTATTTTATACACGGTTCTTTCCGGTTCTGTATTGCCAATTCACAAGGTTCAAAGAAGGATGATCTTCACTAAGACCAACTGGTATTGAACTCACAACTCTAGTCACTGGATCTAACCAACGTCTTTATCCACTGGGCCATGTGACCATTGAGTGGATAAAGATGTGGGTTAGATCAAGTCACTAGACCCAAGGAGTTGTGAGTTCAATACCAGGCCACAGCAGTGATGAACTAAGAACTTGGAGAATTGAGTTAAACTGAGACATCTGGAAGATGTATGGCATGTGGAATTAGAACAATCTGTCCTGGTGGACAAAATAAAGGGTTCAGTTTGAAATTCCAATCGCCTGAAGAAAGCTAGAACATACAACAGCTAAAACATTGTTAATATGGCAATGATGATGTTATTCTGTTACATATGTATCTGTTGTGGTTTTCCTGTAAATACAGATGTAGGTGTATGTATTGTGTGGCTTGGAATGAGAAATTGGTGAGATAAGTTTGAATTCTGGTCAAGTTTATTACATTTGCATAATTGTTAATGTAATATTGATTTGCAAAAAGCAAATCAATCAATAAACTGAGTGACTGCACTTTACCAAACAATAGAAAAATTCACCATGTGGAGAAATTTCAATAAATTAAAATAATGCCTAAAGATTAAATCCACTTTAGCAGGAAGGGAGACAAGCTACTGCCATTGCTTAGAACATATCCTTTAAACTGAGGAGTGGGAGTCTAATATTATCAGAAATTTGTTAGCCAAGGGTGGTTAGTTCAATCCTTGGTAGGACCACTAAATTCAGCATAGTTAACAGGATGCATTATTTTCAGAGTACAACAAGGTACAATGTACAGGGTGTGTCAGAATGGTAAGACATTAGTAGCAGTTTTCATCTAGCTAATGCCTTACCATTATGTAGTGGGGTATTTCTGCTGCTCTTTGTAATTTCTATTGATTATTATCCAATAATATCTTGATTTTAATTGTTGACAACTTCAACTGCTTTACCTGACCATAAAGCATTGTTCAGGGAGAAATCTCCAACAGGAAAATTTGCAGACTATCTTTGACAAAATCTTTTATAAACTGTCCAAAACATTTTGAGATGCATTTTACTCTTAAAATAAAAAAAAAAAAAAAAAAAAAATAATATATGCTAAAAATTTTTTTTTTTACCCCCCCCTCCACAAAACAAATTTTCTTTAAGTATTAGAATAAGTAAACAAAATGATTGGAATTTTGACTTTTATGACCTGCTTGTGACAGCTTTCAAAATACAAGAAAATTAAACTTAATTCTGCTATTACCATCTAACAATAAAGTGAAGAAAACTTTGGGGCCTCTCAGTGTCTGAAAGATGTTGGGTCCTAGATTTTATTTTTAACTGAATGAGTGAAGATCAATAAGACCACTATCTGACATGTTAGTTAAACTGTGATCTGAAATTTTCATTGTATAATGTCTATTTTATGTGATTCATATTCACCCATTGTCTATTGACAAAGAAAGATTATATTGAAAAATATTTCTTGTGTAAAAAAAAAAAAAATATGCTATTTTTTCTTCCAACTTTTCATAATTTATTTTTCTATTTTCAATCACCTGATCAGTTTTTATAAGAAAACATGGAAAAAAATTCTTGCTTTGCTGAATTAGTTTCTCTAAACATTTTTTTTGTTCATGGAACTTAGTTTTGAGTTTTTTTTTAGTATTTTTTAGTATTAATGTTTGACTGTAAAGTGAGCTGTCAAAAGCATTACAGATAAGTCTGTTGGATGGTTTCACCATTCCGTTCTTGCAGAAATGATATCATGTAATAAAAAGTACATTATTTACATTATTGTCCTCATCTTCGTCACCTTATTTATTACAACGTTTCGGCTGTTGTACGCTCCGGCCTTCTTCAGGTGGTTGGAATTTAGAACTGAACCCTTTAGTTCCACGTGCCATGTTTAATGGATGTCAGTTATCAGTTATTTCCTGTTAATTTTCCCTCTGAAAGTTCTCCACTGCCTTAGCCGAGTATTGAACTCACACTCTTTAGGTCCTCTCACTGGATCTAACACCTTTATCCACTGTGCCATGTGTCCTTTGAAGAAGGCCAGAGCGTACAACGGCTGAAACGTAATAAATATGGCGACAATGATGAGGACAATAGTCTGAATAATGTAAATAATGTACATAATACCTCATCTCAGAAATATAGAAAGATAATAAAAAGTAGTGTAGCTGTGACAGTCATGGGCAGGAGGAGACAACATTGTTTGACCATCGAATGATTGTTGGGTTTAAAAGATGAGTGATCTATCTCTCAGAGGTCTTGTGAGGTCTTTGTTCTGTTGAATTTCATAATAGTCTGTCTTAATAGGCATGGCATATATAGATCTTGTTGCAGACTATCTACATTTTTCCTGTGGGTGGACATTTGAATCCAACACAACTCCTCCCATATTGTGCATGACATGAAACTGGTTCCAGAAACATACTAGATCTTACCAGTTTTAAGTCCTATTTAGTTTAAATTCTCTGCAAAGACATCCAAGAAACCTGTAATTTACATGAATGCATATAATGGTGCAATGATTTCATCTTGTAAACTCCATGTCATATTGTATAGCTACCATTATTAATACAAAGGAGAATCTATATATGTTATTAGGTGGTTATCTCTAATTTTTTGGCACTTCAGATATATATTCAAACTTTGTGTTTAAGGGAGAAGGAAATCCTGTGTATAGTTTTAACACCTGTCACAGTTTATGTATATGCTCCCCCCCACACACACACACACACACTTTGATATCAAATTATTTATATTTGAAAAGCAATCTGTCAAACAAAATCATTCAACAAGAAAAGAAAGTCAAATTTTCCCATTGTTCAAAATCACTCGAGACTGACTTTTCAGTTGCAACTATTTCAAAAAGTAAACATTTATCATATTCATATGATCCATGATCAGCTTTTGAAATTGGTACCCTAAGCAAATTCTTTCAGCATATAATCATCGATGATGACACTTTTTCTGATAATATGGGGCTTATCACATTGAAACACCTGGTTCCCCCTCCCCACTTATGGTCACCAAAGTTAAGCAATGTCAAGCTTGGTCAATACCTGGTGACTGCTTGGATGTGTGGATGGTGTAATAGATAATGGTTTAGAATTGTTAATCAGAGAGCCAAATTTCTATTCCAGTCATGTTTATTATATTCACTTACATGCAAATACCCTTGGTAAGCGTATAAGTCCACCTCTTCTCCCCCAGCAATAGGTTAATTAATAGAACTTGTATAAGTAAATCATTATTATCTTCAAAAAATTTCTAAGAATATTTTCTGGCTTTAAATAACCTTCAAAAGGTTGATAAATCATAAAAAATGAATGAATCAATCATTTTCTCATCATATAAGGAATATGGCGTGAGTTTGACAGAAGAGAATTTTTAGATAAATGTAATTTGAAACTATTTTAAATACTTAAATTATAAATGCCAATATTTTATGTTACCTTCTGCATATTTTATAACTGTTGAAATTTTAAAAAAAATAATTATTTAATTGTGCCAAAAATTTTAACCATACAAACTATTATTGAAAAAAATATTTGAAATTGCTAATTGATTCATATTAGTTCATTTTATAATATTGTTAATTTTATTAAACTGTTAAAATTTCTTTAAGTAAATAAGTCCATAGTATACAGAGGATTTAACCCAATGATTCCTGAGTAATTCTATAAATCAAACAGTATACATTGAAAATGTCAGATCAAAATTCAGTTAATAATACTGTCATCTGATAATTTTTTGATGCACGGACATAATTAATGCAATGACAAAAATACGTTTTAACTTGTGGCCATCTTCTTAAAAGCCATTTGTGTTTTTAAAATTCATCTACATGATAAAATAGGAATAGAAGATTTGACAGATTCTATAAATTGGGGTAAACATCTATCAAGTGGTTCCTGTCCTCATGGAATGTTCCACAAACCAGGTACGAATAGTTCAGAATATCCTTTTAGGGAGTGCTCAAAAGTTTTCTAGGTATGACTAAGTAGGGACTTCATCTCTTTTTTTTTTGGTCAGATTTTGGGAAGTGAGTTAGGCTAAGAACTTTTCAGCAATTCACTCGTATAGTTTTGTCTTTTGATTTGTAATATAAATTCCAGGCAGAAAAAGTTATTGCTACTAGTTAAGTATTTTAATAAGAGAGAGAGAGAGAGAGAGAGAGAGGGAGAGTGTGTGTGTGTGTATATATATATATATATATATATATACATATATATATATATGATATGTTATGTTGGCTTAAGTTGTTTTGAGTTAAGTCATTTTTGATGATATGCCAATTTTTCTTAAATATTATATGGAAAAATAAAACTTACCTAATGTCCTTTTACTAGTGTTTACATTTTCCATTAAAAATATTAGAAACATCAAAACACTAAAATAACAATAAAGACATACTAAATCATATTTAAATAAATTTAAAGAATATATAATCATAAAATCATCAAAAACCAAAAAATTAGCATAATAAAGTATGTTCAACAGATGTTCTTATTTTCAGGCTGTGTGCACGCACATATGAGACCGTGGAAAAGTTTTTATAGGCAATATATTCTGCCTCCTTCTGAGTATTTTGTCTAGAGAAGCTTTTACAACTTTGTTTCATTATTTCCATATTTATTCAGGTAGCATTTTAAATTCTATTAACATCAACTTCTATATAGCTAACCGTGTGTGGAATTTAAAAATAAAAAAAAAATACAAGGGATCTGATTGTAACCTGGAAAATTTTACAAAGGCAAAGCTTATAACAACCACAATAATATTTACAATCTCTGCGAAATGTTTCTGGATCCAAAGAACCTTTTTAACCAAAGCCAAATTACCAGAGTCCTTGCATACATACTAAAAAATTCCTCTTAAGCACTTATGAGGTGGGATAAAAAAAAGAAAAGAAAATGTACATTTCAATTACCCCCCCCCAATACATTTATAATATCTTTGCTTTTCTTCTCTTCCCTCCTTCATTTTTATCACACTCAATGTCATACGTTTGTTTATTTTTTAAAAATAATATAGTGTTCATTAGTTTTTTCTTTGTTTTTTAAAATAAAGAATTGGGAGGTCAATTGATATAAATCGCCTGATGATACCATAAGGTTGAAACCAAGGTAATGAATTCAACTGATCTTCTAATTTTTAAAGTATATATATATATATAATGAACCTAAAGAGCCAGGTAAACCTACCTAGGTTTCACCTATATGGATTGTCAGGGTCAACTGGCTTGAATTCTGGATGATTGTTTTCACCTCAATTTCATGGTCTTAGTTCTTTCTTTTTTTTTTTTTTTTATCCCTTATTTTCCCTTGGGCATTGGTTTGTTCAATTACAAGCCAAAATACCTAAGTTTTTTTCTAAATGAGTGTATATATATATATATATATATAACAAATGAAAACTACAGAAAAAAGTTCATTTTCTCCAGCAAGCAGAGATATTTCTTCTCCTGATGATGGCCATTTTGGCCGAAACTAGTCAAAGAATCTAAATGAAATAATAAAAATGAAAGAATATTAATCTATAACCCAGTGTGTCTGAAGATTTTAATTTTTTAATATTTTTTCTTCTTCAAAATATATATATATATATATATATATATAGCTTAATATAAAATAATGCTGCCTATTGTTATACATAAAATTACATAATGTATATCAAGGTGAACATTATTTCTGCCAATAAATTACTCGGTATTTGTGAAGAGATCAATAATAATAATCAGAAATAATAAAATTCAATATATATAGGTGTCATTTCTGGGTTTTGTAATTTTACCAATCATCAGGACTTTCCATAAGTTTCTAACTTCTAGCTAAGTGATACCTATATCACAAAAGCTTTTATTTATCTATTTACTTTTGCTTAGCAGGTGGCCACTTTGAAAATCTTACCTTTTGTTAGATTCTATTGTCTTGCATGTACTCCTAAAATCATTGGACACCTCAGGCTTAAGATTATTTCCTGTCCACTTCTATATAAGGCGTCTCCTGAGGCAAGTTCTATTGTGTCACATACCTCCCTACAAAAATATCAATCACTCCAAGGTCCATAAAAAAAAAAAAGAAATTAATATTATTTTAAGTACAACTAAATTCATTTTTTTTATTTTTATTTTTTGGGTTTGTTTTATTAATTTCATTTTTCCTTTGGTTGTTTTAATTTCTCTTTTTTTTTCTTTATATGTCACGTATGATTTTAGTAGAACTTTTGCATGTCTTCAGGTTTTTTTCCTTTACTTGTCTTTTATGTGCATGATTTTTATTTTTGGGTTTCTTTGCTCTGTGTGTTCAAATTAAAATTCTGAGGGATTTTCCTTATTCTTTTTTGATCCTCTTATGGCCTCTCTCTTTGTGTATGGATCATTCATCTCTCTCCTGGATTGAAATTTTGGTCAACATTGCCATTTGTACAATGGAGCTCTCTCTCTCTCAGTATTTCACTGACAGAACAAATCACCCCCATATGTCCTCATGAGGTGTCAGTGTGCATAAAAACTGAGAAAGTTCTATTGTGCGTTCACAATGAAATGAAAGGTGAAAACATTAACATGGTGAGAAATGAAAAGATGAATCCTCTGCCATTTTTAATAAATTTCATCCCAAGCAAGGCAATAAAGCCACTAAGACAAAAGGAGTTAATGAGTGTGAATAAGAGAAAGAAAAACATTAAGGAGAACTATAGAAGAGGAATCCAGAAGACAGCAGATAATGATTTGCATTGCATTTAAACCTTTGAAGATCAAATTTTGCTGGAAAGCATGGTACCAGAAGAGAGTTCCACAATCGAGAAGTGCAAGGAAAGAAACTGTTAGCAAAGAACTTATATTTACATCTCATCAGTTCAACTTGTAAAATGATGAGACCCCCTTATTGACAATTTAGTACTGAGCTTAAATTCATAAAGTCTTGATAACATAGAGCAAAATTGATCCGAACAATTAACATGATAGTATTTATAGAAAAGGCACAGGGCAGCTATATTATGTTGGTGGGAAAGTGACTGATGCCAGGTCATTGCAGATTATTTTATCAAGAATCTCTAAATATATAGCAGGATCACCAGGCGAGATATGACAGCAATATTCAAAGCAAGGATGAATGGTAGACTTATAAGATATGTAAGATAGATTCTGAAAAAAAAAATCTCACTTGACACAATGAACCAACTTTCCTAGTAGCAGATCTAACAATTGATTCAATATAATCTTTCCACATCATGTCAGCAAAACAAGTAGCCAGAGAAAATAGAAGTTACTCTCTTGAAGGTTAGCATCAGCCATACTGATGAAAGGTAGAAAGGCTTCTCTCAGATGATTAATAGAGAGCAGTTTTGTTTTGGAAGCGTTCAAATTAACAACCCATTCCTTGTCCTAGTTAGCAGCAGATTTTAAGTCACTTTTGAGATCTGCTGCCAGTTTGACCTTATCGAACCAATCAGATTTACTGTTAAGACAGGAGTAAATAGTTATTGTCAACATAGATACAGAATTGAAAGCTGAAGCCATCAGGAAGGTTATTGATGAAAATTAGGAAAAACCTAGGTCCAAGGATAGATCCCTGGAGGGATATCTTTATTAATGATAAAAGATCTAGAAAAGTGACAGTTCATGACAACTTTTTTTTTTTTTTTTAATGATCTGATGAGAAAGACTGAATTAGTTCAAAAATTTGCCCAGAATGTGTAGAAGAAATCCACTTACTTTCAAAAAGATCAAGGATGTGTGCATGTCAATAATATTGGCTCCATGCTACAAATAAAAACCTGAGCAAACACATGCCGTCATTTACAAAAGAAAACAATTAATGGAATAGCCTACCTGTGCTACCTACAGTATTGATGGAATAATTCGAATGTTCTGTCTACAGTTTATCTTTTAGTGCATGTAAGGTCAATGGGAGTGAACGTGTGAGAAGCTAATGAGATGAATGAGCATATTTGTGGCTATTTGGACTTACAGCTCTGTGAATTGGTGACAGTTTAGTACACAGAAATGACGTCACTTTTTATGGGAGTAAGATACAGTCAAATGCATTTGTAAGATGTAATAATTCCCCCATTATGATATTTCATCGTCTTTATTTCTTAATGAAAAAAAAAAAACGAAAAAAGATTCCTGCGCAGATCTTGAGAACCTAACATTTAATTGGTAAATTTATATTTTTGATCCTTTATCAATTTTGTTATATTTACTTGGATACCAAGGTTTCATGCATTTAGTAATCACCAGGCGCAGTTAATTTGATAGTTTATTTAGACAATCATCTCTTTGCTTTCAATTATTTATGTTAATGTTTTGACAAATGATTTGTCAGTCTTGAAGTGAATGGCACGCACATCTGACAGCCTCATAGGTAAGTTTGAGATTTAAGCGCAAAAATAATATTGCTTTTTCATTTTTGTTTCAGAACCACCAAGTACAATGAAGTACATCAGTTTGATATCATTGACTCTCCAGAATGCCTTACTGGCCCTTGTCATGCGCTATGTGCGTACCCGTTCAGGTGATATGTTCATGGCAACAACAGCTGTGGTCATGGCAGAGTTTTTAAAGTGTACTACTTGCCTCCTAATCATCCTTTTCCAGGAGGGAAGTCTTTCCAAGTGGTTAAAACACCTCCATGAAAACATTATCATGCAACCTGTTGATTGTATGAAAATTGCCATTCCTTCCTTGGTGTACACCTTACAAAATAACTTGCTTTATGTGGCAGTCTCAAATTTGGATGCAGCCACGTATCAGGTGAGTCACTTTTTTTTGCTCCCCACATCCAAAGAGCTTCTTTGGGAAATTTTCAGGTTAATAAAAAGGGTAAGAGTTAAACTTTTTTTTTTTTTTTTTTTCTTACATTTAAGAAAAAAATTTGTTGTTGCCTAAATAGTTTGAGAGAAACATAAAATTAAGTAACTTTATTCCTTATAATGTCTCTAAATATTCTTTGATATATAATATTGGAAAAGCAATCATTTAATTTATAAAGGATTATATAAAACGTCCTTATAATTGATTTTTTTATTTTATTTTAAATTGATATTTACAGAAGGCCATGAAGTATAAAGCCCTCAATAATGATCAAATTGGCTGTAGTAGGGATAGTTCACAAAAACTAACAGTAAATAGCTTTTTAGGATATTAATTTTTTAAAATACCATTAATAACAAATGTTTTATCATTTATTCATATCGTCATGTTTGACTGTTATAAAATGCTTCTTAAATCCTTGCACATTTTTTTTTATTTTTTTTTTATTTTTTTTATTTTATTTATTTTTTAATCATTTCACCTGAAGTAATGCAATAAAACCACTAAGACACAAGGGGGTTACTGAGTCTGAGAAAATATGAGGTAAAAAAAAAAACATTAAGGAGAACAATAAAACAGAAATTAAGATGATTGACATTGCATTTAAATTTTTGAAGATCAAAGTTAACTTCAAAAATGTAAATAAGTTGTGTTGGAAAATCACTGACTGTACATGTTGAATAAAAATGTGCACACCATTAATGCTCATTGGTCTGCAGCCGAGTGATTCTACCAGGAAGCATTATGCTCTCTGTGTTCCATTATTATAGGAGGATTGCAATGTTTGTGATATTTATGATGGCTGATAAATTTGGGCAAAGAAATTGCATTGAATTTTGTATAAAAACTTGAAAATCTGTTACAGAAAAACTTGGAAATAATTTGTCAGTAATGGGTTTTTGAGCAGCGTATGCATTTCACTGCCAGGGAAGTGTCAACTCAAGTGTTCAGGGTGCACCATTGCCAGCAAGAAGCTAGAAAATATGGAAAACTGAGAACTTTTAATGAACAATCCATCAACTCTGATATCAACCTGACAGGAAATTAATATCAAAACTGGAATGGTCATCATGATAGGATTGCTGTGTAAATTCTCAGGGAAACAATTTCAAAAGGAATAGAGACCTAATTCAAATGATATATGAAATATAATATTTTAATATTGTTAAATTTGAAAAAATGTTCCCAGCAACTTTCTGATAAAACTTAATATTTACTATTTTATTTGAAAAATCCCGATTTGTTTCTGTCATTGTTAATCATGATGTACAAAACTTTACATACAAACAGGTATTGTGATTGCAAATAAATGAAAAGTACAATTTTTATCTATTTGCCAACATTTTAGAACTATTTTTAAAATGATTCAGTTTTTCTTAAAGGTCTGTTCCATTTTTTTTCTCACTTAGTTTTAAGAGTTCTATGTTCAGACAGATATCTGCATATATCATCTGAAAACTTGTTTTCAACACAGATATTGGGGGTAAGGGATTTTTTGTTAGTGGCCTGTGTGTGTGAAATTGAAGTATTTTCAATTAATTTTTGTTTTCATATTTGTTTTTATTTATTTTATATTTTGGCCAGTCTTTTTTCTAACCTTCTTCAGGTGCAGATGAGAATAGTATTGAAAAAAAATCATTGAAATATTATTTCTGTCTGAATTTCTGTGACGAGGAGATCTCTTTATTTGCATTATTTGCAGTCAGACTAATATCTTTCTTACATTTTTTGCCATTGTATCCTCCAGTCTTGTTTAACATCTTGTTTCCTCTTGAGGGTTAAAAAGCATTGGTTCATAAATTTCTGGCTTGGGCAGTACATTCAAATGAAAACAGAAACTAGCAACAACTGAGCAGTATTAAAAAAAACAAAAAAACAAGATGATTTATCTGTAGGCCTGAACAACAGAGTGAGAATATTTTCCTTGGTAAATTAAATCAAGGATTCACTTTGAAATTCTTTGAAAGTTATATGGATTGATAGACATCTGAAGAAGGTCAGAGTTCACAATTGTTATTCAACAAGATCTTGGTAATAGTAAAATGTTTCAAATCTGGGTTTCTTTTTTTTGTGTAATATATACAAGGTGGTTATAAAGTCACTATACAGTTCTATAGATGGCCACTTGTATTTGAGAATACCTGTTTACTAGGGCAGTTAGCCAATCCCTATTGCAGACGCTTGCTCGCGAACATTAGCGTTTGTTCAACACCCACAGAGCCTATCTGTGGTTTATACTGCAACTAAGCTTCTAGGAAAAGACTGTATTATTTAGTGTGATGAACAATATGGACAAAGCCAGCATGCCCAAACCCTCAGTCATGATGTCTTGTGACTTTATGCTAGCACAGATATTGATGGCCCCAAAGGGTACAGTCTACCCAATTTCACTCACAAGGCTTGGGTCAACCCATGGCATGGTTTTCAGGCCCTTTCCAAAGGTGATGCACGCTGGGATTGCCATCTCCAGACATCAGCTATCAACACACAGCAGAGGGAAAGGGGAACTCTAGCGTATTATTTTTATGAATGTAAACAAATGCCACACACACATACAAACATATATATATATATATATATATATATATATATATATATATATATAATTAAGTTTGGCTGTTTAAATGACATCACCTTGAGTGATTTTAAATTGGTTTTAACAAACGAGGGAATGCCTTGGAATTAACCAAAAGTAGTTACATACACAAAACACAGTCCTTGAAAGCAAATGTAGCAACATTAGAATGTACTTCAAGAGTAGGGATAAAATAGAAATGAACTTTGTAAATTTACCTATTACAAAAAAAAACAAAACTAATTCGGATGTTTGAAAAAGTTAATAAAATTTGGATAGACAGAACTTGTCAATATTATTCAACCAAGCTTTTTTGCAAGAATTCTTGCTGCCTAAATTTGCACCTTTTCTGCTATTTAAATATTTAAAAAAAAAAAAATCTAAGGGAAGTAACTCTTATCCTCACGTAAAATTTCTGCTAAAGATAATCGAATTTAAAGCTTGAAGTAAGAGTTGTCATCTACTGTTAAAATTCAATATCCAGAGTTATGCCCCTTGTGCAAATGAATCTTCTACTGTGACCTTTTGTTACTGGTTTTCTTTATAAAAACGTCTTTATCATCAAATATATGTTGAAGTTAACTTGAATTCTAATGTATGGTATGAAATATGGGCAATAATTCCACTTTGTAGTAATCAGCTATGAAAAGACTTTTATAAATCACGATGAGAAATGTGATGCTTTGTCTGTCACATAACCACAAACCTTTGTATGAAATTTTTTTTCTTAATGCAGTTTTAGTATTTTGAAAAAAAAGCAGTTTCTAGTTAAAGGTAAATTGTGGGTGTTTTTTTATAGAAATTAATTCTTAAAAGATCCTTTTAGAAAATTTATAATATGCTAGAAAAATTTAAATACCAAAGAGCAACTTCTTAATAAGAAAGCAAATGTTTATAGACATTGAACTGAAATTCCACATTGAAATTTGCTTTTCTTGACATTATTTATTATCTTTTCTCTCAATGATGTGATTACATTTTCTTTCTCTGTTAAGAATATTGACTGAAATGAATGCAAATATAATTTTTGTTTACATTCATAATTGTATGAACTTTTGACATTCTTAAGTTCCCCAAAAACATAATAGAAATGAACAACTTGTCTGATTTTTGTTAAAAGAAATAAAAAAATAAATGAACTCTGGTTTTTGTCTTTCTCCATTTTGTAATGGCAAGAATTATAAGAATAAAGAAGAATGCTTCTGTTTCTCTTAGTCCATTAAACATACAACACAAGATAATAATAATAATAACAATTCAATATCATCACAGAAGTTTGATATTCAGAGAGATTTACAAAACTATTAAGATCCAAGTTGCAGTAAATGAATAAGCCAAAGATATTTCTTAAATCCCAATTCTCTACATATTCATTTTTAAAAAATTTTTAAAAGATGGTTGTCATTTGGTATAAGAATTTCTGAAAGAATTTTTTTTTTTTTTTTTAAGCATTCTACAAAGAATCAACAGAGAATTTTAAAAACTTTAAAAATTGGCTGGAAATCAACAAACCAGTCTAGTTTCTTTATTTTTCTTCCTAAAGAAAATTTCAAAAACCACAATAACGGTTTAAATGATGTTTTAATGGTTTAAAAAAATAATGGTCTAAATGATGTTTTAATGGTTTAAAAATATAATGGTCTAAATGATGTTTTAATGGTTTAAAAAAGTAATGGTCTAAATGATGTCTTAATGGTTTAAAAAAAATAATGGTCTAAATGATTTCTTAATGGTTTCTGTTTGAACTTATATAATCCATTTTGTTTTAAGACATTTTTTATTTCACTGTTTTTTATATTTTTAAAAATTTAGAAAAAAATGCATTTTTATATGAATTTATATTTACAATATACTTTGTATATTTTATGCAGGTAACATATCAACTGAAGATCCTCACCACAGCTATGTTCTCAGTGTTTATGCTAAAAAAACAACTCAGCCGTATGCAGTGGTTGTCTCTGGTTATTCTTTTCATTGGGGTTTCCTTTGTCCAGCTGCAATCAAAAGCTTCATCAGAAAATGTCAGCACAGAGCAGAGCCCGCTTAGGGGTTTGATGGCTGTCATAGCTGCTTGCCTAATGTCTGGCTTTGCTGGTGTCTATTTTGAAAAAATCCTTAAAGGGACCAAACAGAATTTATGGCTGCGTAATGTCCAGCTCGGATTTCTTGGAACCATCATCGGATTGATAACAATGGAGATTCAAGATGGGATTAAAGTTCAGGAAAAGGGATTTTTCTTTGGTTATGACATGGTTGTGTGGATTGCCATTTCATTACAGTCGTTTGGCGGTCTTTTGGTAGCCGTGGTAGTGAAATATGCAGACAATATTCTGAAAGGATTTGCAACATCGGCAGCCATCATTATCTCGTGTGTGGCGTCTATGTACTTGTTTGATTTTCATCTCACGCTACAGTTTGTGATTGGGGCTTCACTTGTTTGTTCTTCTGTGTACATGTACAGCAGATTTGCCCTTAAGATGTAAATGCAATTCTTTATTGTTCCTTTGAATTGTATAGAAGCAATTAATTGGTTTGTAGCATATTGTGGAAATGCATTTTTTTTTCTTAATTCTTTGATGTAATATTTTTTTTTTATCAAAGACAAATATGAAAATAAATCAAAGAACAAGCCTTATAAAAAATGAATATTTATGATAACAAGAAAAATTTATAAATTGTAAAAAGATTTTGAAAATTGGCTTCAAATGGAATTGTTTTTCTCTCCTCAAATTTGAGAATCTCAATACAACTACTCACTGAAAAGGTAATGACAGGATTTAAGTTGAATCCATTTAAAAAAAAATTACTATAAAGGGTTTTTGGAGAAATTACTCCCTTAAAATATAAGAATTGATCTGTGTACTTAAAATGTTTAAAAACTAATGTGTATCCACAATATGACTTGCACCAAAGATTGGCCATTCATACCCACATGTACTGTACTTGTTGGTAATCGAAACTGCTGGTTGTAAAGGGCACAACCTCTTGAACAAGAACAACTTTAGGGTTTATGCAAGTTAATATTCCAGTACTACTATCCTCATTGGGGATAAAAATGTTTGGTGCAAACAAATATAAAAGATCTTTGGGACTGAACAAATCAGTTGTTTCAAGCACGGCTAAAAGATTTTTTTTTTAAATTGACGGAATCTTGAAGAAGAAAAGTCGAAGCCCATAAATTGTCGACTTTTTGGATTTAGCCAAATCTTGGCTTTGGTTTCTGGAGACTGTTTTGGTGGAAATCGCTTTCTGAAATTCGTGTCACATATTGGTTGCTTATTGAATATTTATTTTCTTTGAAGCAGCAGAAGCTTTAAAGATGTGGGTGGGGAAATGGTTGTGTACATCTGGTGGTGTTATTATTGGAGCAGCAGTGGAGAGGAAAAAAAAAAAGTTCCTGGTGGCAACTTTTGGGGTTTTAATGATTTATATTTATTTTAATCTTTATTTTTATTTTATTTATTTTTTTTTAACATTTCATTCTTTACTTGTTTTTGTAAGATTGAAGAAAAAAAAAATATTAGAAATATTATTTGATGAGAAAATAATCTTTGTTCAATCTTACACTTCATCTTTTTCTATTTCCATTTTTCCTTTAGTTATCTCTCATCTTGGACATAGTTAAAAAGAGACAAAAAAAAACTGTCACGTTTGTATTACAGGACTGTTGTTGGCTGGTACCCCCCCGCTCCCATTCTCCCTCCATTTTTGCCCAACCCCCACAACTGTCTCCCCTCTGTCCCTGTTTATTAGTGACATGTTAATCAGCAATGTTAAATCATTTTTTTTTTCTTTATTTGCTGCTTTGTAATACTTTAATTTTTTTTTTCAATATTTTCCTTTGGCAAAATAATCTTGTTTGTTGCATTTTCTGTAAGACAGAAAAAAAGTACATCATTTGTATGTTTATTTCCAAAATAAGGAATTTTCACTTACCCTTCTCGTGCCATCATAAAATGAACCTGGCAAGCCTTGCTGGTGTCATTTTTGCACAAACCTCAAAGTCGGTCATTTTCATTTCAATGGATGTTCTCCATGATGGGAAAAGGATGGCAAAACTGAAACACTTCGTTACTTTAATTCGATTTCTGGTCCAGTCCCCAAAGATTATTATATTGCAAGACTAACATTTTTAATTATTAATTCAAGATAATCAAGAAAACAAATTTATGGGTTATTAAATATAAAGATGAAATATATAATTTCAAAGTATTATTTGCATTCTCATCAGTGGGAATATGTAACACTTATTTAGTTTATGAAGATTTAATTAATAAAAATTAAAAACATCTGGAAATTCCATGGTGCATCTTTGCAATTTTGGAAAAGGTCACACTAAGTAATTCCAAGATTTTGACATACACAGAATGAAAACCTTTTTAAAATTGGGCCTCATCATTGTTTCCAGGAAAATGCTACAAACAGTAACAATGTAGATATTGTAGTTTGGTGTAGACCATTATTAAATTTCTGGATATTAAGATATCTAGCTACAGATCCAGGTGATTTTTTTTTTTTTTTGGAGAGGGGGATTTCTGGATGTTAAGGCATCTAGCTACATACAGATCTACATTCTGTTTGTTTTTTTGTTTTTTTTTGAGTTGGGGAGTATGTAAAAAATGTTATGTACTCTGTAGATATGTAACAACCGGGAGAAGAATATAAAAAAACAAATATTGCTTGGGGTTTTATAAGTTAATATATTTCAGTAGTCATTATTAAGATCAGCCAAAAAAAAAAAATGTTTTTTTTTTATTTTTTTTATTTATTTTTTTTTAAGTTTGATTAACCTCACATATCAGATAATTTTATTTGGGCTTAATTTCTAACTGTGGTGAAAGTTGTTGGTAATTTAATAAATTTATAAGTCTCTTCATTTTGGAAAAATAAAAATGTGCTTCATTTTGGATTTTTTTAAAAAAAGATGAATTTTATTAGATTATTCATATTAAAGTATGAAAATGTAATCAATTAAAAAAAAAAAAATAGTTAAAATTTGATAGGCATTTTACTTTAAGAGTTAATTTGAATATTGCACCCCTCCCTCCTACAATAGTAAACTATTAGATTAGGGACTTGCCAGTGTCATGAAAGGTTTTAGATATTTTTCAGCATGACAACTAACAATTTATCACACATTCATATATAGAAAAAGAAAGTAATTAAAATTAATTAATATTTTTAAATAATGGCAAATGAATTTAACAATTTGATAGACAAAGAGTATTGGATCCATAAGACTTCTTTTTTTTTTCTTCTTTTGAAACCTCATTCTGTTGCTGATGTCTTCAGTTCTTTACCTGGATCTACATTTTTAGCTGAATTTTCTTTAAGACCCATTATGTTTTGATTCAGCTTCTTGTCACAAAATGTTTTCTTCTCACAAAATGTTTTCTTCTAAAGACGACCATGGCAAATAAACTTAAATAAATAACAGTATTAAGGTAAATTATCATTTAACAATTCGGTCCCTGTTAAATTCTTAAATGTATCTAACCCCTTAACTGTGGCAAAAGTTTCCTTCCTGTTCTGTTGAGCCATAGAACTGTAAATGTTGGAATATGAACAATCACCAATTGTTTTGTCTGATTCAGACATTTGTCCAATCTTCTGCTAACTTGGACATACGCCTCTCTTTTCGTGTGGACTGGAAAAAAACATTTCTAAATTGAATATCTTCTTTTCTGAAAATGGTGGTCAGAGTTTTTAAATTTGTATAAAGCTGAAAGAGAAATTCTTCTCATTAGAAGAAGGTAAGAAAATTTGATATTTCTCTCCATTTATTTGTTTGAAAACTTCAGACTTCAACTGAGATCTTGTGAGTTGCTGATAAATGTTAAACAATAAAAAGCTTCCTTCTATAAAAACTGTTTCATCATTTTCATTTGATGTCATCAAATCTTTTAATATGCAACCAAATCACCATTGGGCAAGATGCAGCAACGAATCCCCCCCCCAGGTACAAGCATGTCATTATTGAACATTTTAAAGTTAAACAAACAAACAAACATACATACATATTTCCCCCCCCCCCCAGACGTTCTACCTTATTAGACTGCTTTACCTAGCCTCATATTCTGAGCAGAAATTCAACTTTTGTAAGGAATAAGTATTTCATTTATTTATGGAATAAATGTGTGCTCAGAATATAAGGCTAGGTAAAGCAATATAACGAGGGTAATTTAATATTTCATATATTTACAAAAAAAACAAAAACAAATAGTTATTTTAATATATCAACATGGAAAATATTCAAACATTAATGTAAGTTCATGAACATTTCTTTAACAACTCAAACAAAAAAAAAATCTCATTGCATTTATGAGCCATAAAATCACTTATTTCTTTTTCATCCTTTGTTAATAATCAAGTTTGGATTTCATTAACTGGAAACAAAAAAAAAATTCAATCTTAAATGCAATGTAAAACTAAGTAAACTTTATTAAGACAAATTTTGCTTAATTCTCTTCAATTTTTGTCTTGATTTGCTAATAAAAAAAATGTTAAACATTCTTATGCTTGTACTTTTATTTCTAAATCCAAATTACTTAAGAAAATTTATTTTTCAAAATCCACTTTTGGTGATAAATGATGAAATGGTTTGGCATTAACGTAGGCTTCATTGATGGATGTGAAATAGAGGAATTTCTGTATTTGTTAGTTTTGTAGTTAAAGGAACATAAAAAAAAAATGAAACCGTAAAAGACACACCTATAATATTGAACTTTAAGAATAATTGTCACAACTTAGTTACTAAAATGGCCTTTTCCTAGGCCTTTTGCAATGTTTTTGACATGACAAAAAAAAAAAATACAACACTGATATTGAAACCTGATAGATTTTTGTTTTAGTTATGTGGTCTCTACTTAATAAAAAATTTGTTGTAGAATGTTTATGTGCACACTATTTTCCCTCTTTATTTTAAAAAAAAAAAAAAAAAATGAAATTAAGTATCTTTTAATGTCTGTTGATATTTCTAGGATGAGGTATTGTAACTATTTACATTGTTTGAACTGTTGTCCTCATCTTTATTGTCATATTCATGCCATTTTGGCCATTGTACACTCCAGCCTTCTTTAGGATCTGTTTATTTCTGAAATGAGGTTATGTAATTTACATTATTTGGACTGTTGTCATATTCATTGGATGTACAATGGTTGAAATGTGAATTTGACAACAGTCCAAATAATGAGAATCTTTTGTTTTTTGTTTTTTTTTAGACATTTAATGAATGATTTAATAACTTTAATAGCGCATTCCCCTCTCACTACCACCATCACAGGCACTTGTTGTCTTCTGGCTACTCGAATTTTAATTAAACTTGTTCACTAGTTGTCATTGTGTGCAATGAGGAAATTCTAAAGAAAATGGTCACTAGAAATACACTCCAACTTAAAATCAGAAAGATGTTGACATTTCTAGGGCACATGAGGAAAGAAAGCTTGGAAAATTTCACACTCACAGGACATATTGAAGGAAGCAGGGACAAAGAGGAAACAATGAGTGACCTCCTGCTACAATAAGAAGATGCATTGTGGGTGCCTGATCTCGGGTGTCAGCACTGCTTAGAACAGCCCAGGCTGAGAAAGTGTTGTCTCTAAGTTATGAAGTAGAAGCTTGAATATGATGATCACCACCAGTTGAAATATCTAAGAGTTGGGAGGATATAAAAAGAAAAAAAAATTGTCTGGGCACTAAAATGCTTAAGGCTCACCCTGGTGTAAAATTCGGGTGGTTCAACTGCACAAAAAAAAAAAAAAAGTATAAAAAAAATAAAATAAAACTGGGGTTGATAAACTAACTCTCTTTTTTTTTTTTTTTTTTTAAATTCTTCAGAAAGGAAAATAAATTTATAAAAAAATTACCAAAAAAAATGTTTCATTTCTCCCTCGACTCAAAGGATTTTCCCTAGATTAGCTAAATGTGTTTGCCTCGATTATGAATGTATAAATTAGGACATGTATTGTAAAGGTCAGTATTACTCGAAGTATAAAGCTCTTAAAACCCAAGTACCTCTTCCATGGAGGTCAGGCGGGAGTTAACCTAAAGGCAGACGAGTGCCAAACTTTACTCTATCCCATTGTAAATAATTCACACCCCTGTAGTAACTCGAAAGGGAAGACTTGTAAGCGTCGGTAACAACCAGAATACTCCCCCCTGTTGACCTTTTTTTTTTCTCTAAGGGGACACAACTTCCAGTAATTTATTATATCTCTTCCTCCCTCAGCTGAAACTACTTAAAGTGTATTTTTTTTTTAAGAAACTACCACTACACAATTTGGAAAATGTTTTTTTAAACACTAGTTCCAAGATTTGACGCTTTCTTGTTCGCAATGCACAGCTTCCTACTCAGGACGAATAATTATTGATTGAGGGCTAATTTTTTTTTTTTTTTTTTTTTTTAAATTTACTTTCTCTGGAGTTTTTGTCGGATTACCACCTCCAAATTTTCGAAACCTCTACCAGGGGGCGCTTTCCGGACTGTAAATACTCGGCGATATAATATTTTATCCCTCTATTCTTACATGACGTATAAATGCAAAAAGTAAGTCTCTCACAGAAGAACACTTACCCTTTTGAGAAACGCATGAACAAATATATATATATATATGACACACACACAAACGGACGTACGCACGCACGCACGCACATTCACTCACTACATATACTTTGGACCAAAAACGGTTTTCTTTCACATTTATTTGTTACACACATTATTGTCTATGTCGCTTGTATACTTTTGTTGTTAATACATTATCATTTGTTTGTACATAAATATTGGTTCTTTTTTATTTATTTATCTGGACTCACATCCCGAGTCTGCCATGTTTGTTGTGGTTATTTCAGGAGACACACGTGTTTATCTCTCAACGCCTACACCGATCAGCAACACTTTCTTCACATGTGTAGATCATTGTAAAATCTGGACTGACAACCCTCTGTCGCCAGGCATTTATGGGCTTTTTGTTGTTAGGGAATAAACTTAAGCTTTTTCGCTGATTCTGTTAAATTTGTTCTCGTAGATTCTCGTTCTACCTAAATTGCAAAACGGCGGTTCCCACCGGGCAGGCGATACATCGGGGCTTTTTAACCACAGGTAGGATAGAATTCTTTGGTCTTATTTGACCACCCTCCCTCCTGATCACAAAAAGCGCAACCGGCCGTTTCCGCTTTGGTTGTCTAGGAGTTCGTAAGGCGCTCTCGTTTTAACCCGCCGGACGACTGGTGACAGGGAGATGACTTCGTAAAGTTGTTTTATCTACAAGTGTTTTTTTTTTTTGTTTTTTTTTACTTTGTTCTATTTCACCACACAGCCCACTTTCACTACACCCACCCAGCAACCACTGATTTTTTTTTATGGTGTCACAAACGCCTAATATTTTTATGACTCTCTCTCTGTCGGTCATGTTGATCATAGGTTTCTCCCTTCTGTCATTGTTGTTGTTTTTTCCTTTTTTCCATTTAGATCTAACCAACGCCTTTATCCACTTGAGGACACATGGTACAATAGATAGTTAGATCCAGTGACAGGACCCAAAGAGTGTGAGTTCAATACCCGGTTATAGCAGTGGAGAACTTTCAGGTGGAAAATTAACAGGAGATAACTGATAACTGACATCCATTAAACATGGCAAGTGAAACTAGAACAGTCTACCCCAGTGAGCGAAATAAAGGGTTAATTTCGACATTTCAACCACCTGAAGAAGGCCGAAACGTTGTAATAAATATGGCGGTAAAATGAGGACAATAGTCCGAATAATGTAAATAAAGACAATTACATTGTAATAAACGCTTGCTAAGGCTAAAAATGACGCTAGGTTAAAATATTTTAGCAAAAAAAAAAAAAAAAAAAAAAAAATCTTCCAATGTTTTGAAATAAATTCAAGTATTTTGCTTATTAGAAATATTAAATTTAATCTATTGATATTAAAACTAAAAAGCTTCAAGAAATATTTTTCATTTATAAAAAAAAAACATTTTAACTCTTCGGTATCGTGAATTATTGGAGATACCTAGTTATACAAAATTGGTGTATTATTGAATGGGATTATTATTATTATTATTACTACCACCACCTGCGAAAATGCAGTATTTTGGCACAGGTTCAGATTGAATGGAGAGAGACGATTTCTTATGGTGATTGTGTTATTTCTTAAGAGTGAATGGGTCGTGAATCGAGATATTTTAAAGGAAAACATGCCTTCTCCGGGCAGAGAAAGTAAGAAGTGCAGTTTTTCAGGATATGTAGGATAAATAACGGCTGACCCTCGACTTGAAGAGGTTAAGATTATAGTGATCGGGGAAGCAACTTCTAGGGAATCGGGTTCCATACTGCAATGGTCCTGAGGAAAGAAGCATTGGAACTTGCTCTTTACAAATGGACTGAAGAGAATGAGTCGGCCCTTTGTAAGTGAAATGGCGGGTCAGTGAAGGTCTAGACTCGTGGAACTAAGGAATGGTGCTCGTCTGAACATTTACCATGGAAATAGCGATAGGCTTACAATGTTTCGTGTATGGAAAAGCAGTTGTAGGATGGGAAATCATTCATTAGCCACAAGGTTGAGTAAACCATTTTGAACTCTGTTATGGATTTGAAAATAAGGCTAACGTAGCTATAGCCCAAATATGGCAGCAATACTCTGATCTAACTCTTGTAAAGATAGATTATGGTAGGAGGTGTCTGGTACTTCTTGGAGCGGCACACGAAACCATTTTCCCCATTCTCTTTAGTATCGGGTCTAAAGTGAAGCTGAGTCCTAATAGCCGTTCCAGGCAAGGAGCTTCATTGAAAGTACAACGATTCATTATGGCAGGAAAAAAGTCGGGTTCTCTTTGATGATGATGAAACGTTACTAGCATACCTACGGACGATAATGGGTATCTTCCCATTCGCGTAAATACTGTATGTTGGTTTGCAATTGGAGATTTCTCTCCGGATGTGCTGGTCAAACTGTCTGCCTCCGGGCAGTGTGGATCCCCAGACTAGGCTATGACGAAGGGCAGACTCTAGTCTCGGGAAACAGTTACCCGGCCCTGTTTTATACGGGGAATTTTTGGCCGAGCTTACGGGCTCGGATACCCCACATTAAATTCGGCCTTGTGCCACATCTGACCGCGTGGGGCGGTTGGTAGATATCCTGCAATTGGAGATTCATCGTGGAATTCACTTGACTCACTTCTAGCAGTTGACTACTACTACTCACCGC
Organism: Acanthosepion pharaonis; assembly: GCA_903632075.3. Classification (NCBI taxonomy): domain Eukaryota; kingdom Metazoa; phylum Mollusca; class Cephalopoda; order Sepiida; family Sepiidae; genus Acanthosepion; species Acanthosepion pharaonis. The sequence goes on along the minus strand of CAHIKZ030002225.1, from coordinate 1,030,294 downwards.
TGGCGAATCTTATATGTGTTGTTCTTGTCCTAAGTATCATCGTTCATTACAAACCTTCGTGTGATTATTCTATTCAGTAACATTCTCTAGGTTACAACACTTGGTTTGGGGGGGGGGCATCGAATGATACAAGTCAGTCTTTTCCCCCATTGAGGTGTGAAGGCTAAGGTCAGAATAGAGGTCAGTTACCAGGCTCTGGTCGTCTTCATTTTTGGAGGTGCTCCCATTAGATAGTGCTATTGTCTACAAAGATATTTATTAATGATCTGATCTTAGGCATATTGTTAGTATAAAGCAGAATGAGGATCTGGTCTAGGCGTTTGAGGCCGTCTTGCGATGTGCCAATAAGCACCTGGCTATTCGGCTTTGAACCGTTGCTCTTCGAAAAAAAATCTCATGCCATTTTCAAACACTTCGATAGCCATTTTGGATCAGCCGATTAGTTGAAGGGCGGCTTATGGAGATATACAGATATGTTTGATGCAATTCTTCTCCCTACATGTATTGAAAATTTGCAACATTGTCGTTTGCTATCATTTCTAGGGCACCATGAAACACGTGCAATTTCTTTGACTCCCATTTACACGTCCATCCATTTGAAATAGGAGCCAATAATTAATAAGAACATCCGTACCATGAATGTGTAGCCTTGAACAAAGGTGTAACGGCAAACATTTTTCGGTTTGGCTTACCATGCAACAGCATCTTTGTCCTTCATTAAAAAAGGTAAGGAACGGGTCTTAACAAATTTTGCGAGCCTAGTTCTTGGTTATTCAAATTCTTACGGTGTAACTGACTGAATTTGTTGTAAAGAACCTCGGGATAGTTTCCTACTATCTCTACCACATGGGGCAAATTTACCTCCAGACCATTGAGCCTATTTCTGTCTGACAAGGGCGATCCGTTGCTTTGGACGACGATCAAGGGCAACTTTACTGATGCTGCCTTAAGCTCTGCCTATATCCAGTGATGCCACTTTGACTGAACTTCACCGGTAAAAGAAGTTCGAACAGAATTGATCCACCTTTTGATAACAATCAGTTCAATCAGGATTGTTTTCACTTCCGCTTAAAGACTTCTTGCTGCTTTTATCCTTGTGCATCCTATAAAATTTATAATTATTTCTATTCCGCTGGGATTCTTAGTGAGTTTCTTGAAATACTTGATCTTTTGACCTGACAACATTTATTCTTTTGGGATTGCCTGAATTCATGGCGTTATACCAAGCTTTCCACGGATCGGTTAATGATTTCCCAACACTACATTTCAATTTTCGATCTCATCGATGTGTACCGAAAACTGGGAAAGGGTCCGATGCATGCTCACAAGGTGTCAAGATGAAAAACAAAAAACACCACGTCGAGAAATAAGAACGCGAATCCTGTTTCCCATATTATATGCAGGTGTTTTGCTCAGGGTGTCGCCTGCTTGTCCGGGTGTAGGTGTGTAGGTGATATTTGGGACAACTTTTTCTATACATCACAACGTCTGGCTGGCAATACAAATCGACTGTACAGGAACCACACGATGGGCAACTCCGTCTCCCGTCAAGGGCGGACCAGAACTCACCAAGCATGACTGTTAATATAGACCAGCATCCGGATATATACTATTTCCGGTTTTGTTGCCACTTGATCTCCAAAATCCCTTCATCCACCCCTTTACTTCCCGTTCCACTTCGGTCAAAGCGAATGCCGCCGAGAAAACTAGACTCTAAAAAGAACCACCTGCTAGCTATTAAACAGAAACATTTGAGATGGATACCCACCTCTTCCGTTTCTGTGTGGGTAACCACAGTATCGCAATTGTTTGACATGTTGTCAACCCTTTGGCATTCATAATCTTTTCACATCCGTGTAATACACGACTCTGGAAAATGGTCATCACCCAAACGACGAAAGCTTGTTCGGTGGGAATGTTGAGACCTTGAAAAGAATTTGTTCACTATGGACTCCGTTTCACGTTTTGGTGTCATTTGATGTAACGCTAATCATCAAGCCGACCATATCTTTTGTTGCAGCTTCTATTCCTCGAGTTATGTCTTGATTAGAAGGCAGTATCTTGTCTGACGTCGAATGTGGTAGTTGCTTACAACGCTGATTAATCTCTCAACATCCATGTGAAGGTTTTTCCTGATTAGCAGTGTTCCGATATTTTTTCGTAATTGTCGCCATGTAGGTGGTAATTGTTTCATCCGCTTGCTCTCGGAATTCCGTATTGATGCTGTACGATGACCTAGGATTTCGGGTTTTGATGTCTGGACATTAATTTGCAAAAAACTGAAAAATATTAAGCATAAGTATCTTCGTAAGCCGTAAGATGTCGCAGCGATCAGTCAGTTATGTGTTATACGTGATACACGCTTAGGCGATCATGTATCTTTCGATACATGACAGACGAGGCAGATTTTTTCCACACAGTAGGTTGCCATTTCTTTCTGCGGTAAACCAGTTGCCATCCAACCTGGTCTGTCCTGCAATTTATCCATAGCTGTAGGGAGAGGAAGATTCATACATTTCTCAAGGGTATTAGCACGTAAATAAATGTAATATATGGAATTCGAACTCGGCTCTCCGATTCGTCAATCCGAGCCGCTATCCATTACTCCACCGTCGCAGCGATGCTAGTTTGAATCTCGGTACAGCACGTTTTTCTTCGGCGTTATCGATATCATTTGCTATAAAATATTTTCCACATCAAACTCTTCAATTTTACCCAAATGCGCATTTTACATTAATATATGAGAAATGGGAAGAACTGATAACGTGGACTTAAAGAACGACCCAACCTTCCTTTGGGATGTGTTTGTTTTTTTTTTTTTTTTTTCATCATTTCATCCTCCTTGCTGAATATGTAGTAACTTCACATGTTCACTTGAAGGGAGATGGGCGTCTTATATCTGTTTCGCTGGCAACGTTGGGCGTAACCCTTGTTGGCATCTATCTCTCAAGGACAGACTAGACCCCCCCGCCAACCAAGCAATTACGACGGTTGCCAAAAGTGGGATTAATGCCTGCGAATCTCACTTTAAACTCAGTCTTGTCTCATATTCCGTTCCACTGAGCGTTCCGATAAATCACTAAAGCCAGACTTTGTCTTCTCTTTGGTGCCATCCATTCTTTTGATTGTTTTTTCAATTATAAAATATACGTTTACCAAATAATATTACAAATATGGAATTTGTCAAATATTTTTAGTCGTTTCCAATCAGCTTCATTATTTTTACTCTTTTTGAAAGAACAATTTGAATCCATTTTGTAAAATTCGGCGTTGCTTAATTCGTCAGATTTATCATCCGTGTTTGGGCCATTCGCAAATGAAGAAGAATACGAGATACGTGAAATAAGCGGCTTTAACAATCATATTCATGGATTGACCCGATAAGGACGACTTGGTAATTGCTAGGACTCTTTCAGAGATATCAGAGCTGGAGAGTCTGTATAGCAACCCCCAATGCTACACTTTGTCAAAATCCTGTGAGATATTTAAGGCGATCGTTCTCGTGACAAATTTATTATCGAGCGTCTCATTTACAGAACATTGCTAACCCGATCCCGCTGCCATTTTTGTTCTGTTCTGTTCTTGTTATAATAGAGAATGCTAGGAGGAGTCAGGTACAAGAAACCGATCATTTTTTTCCAGCCATTTTAGCGATGGTTCATTTATTAAGAATTCTACTTGGGGTCTGGGGAGAACTTTAATCCCAATAGACATTCAAAACAAGGAGCCTTATCATGACTGGATGAAATTTAGAGGAGAGATAATCCTGGTTTAATATTTTACAATAATGACTATTTGAAGCAAGCAATAATGAAGACAATAACAAAAAAAAAAAAAACTCAGAGAATCTAATTATGTATCGATGAGAATAAGAAAAGAAGGAACAGATTTCAAAATAATTAGAAGCCCTAAAATGAGTTTGGAGAAGAGTCTAGGAAGATTTGAACCCGAAATAAACCAAATAGAATTCATTAAGATTTAGTAAGACTAATTGCCCCCCCCCCACAACTTACCCATTTGCCAAGTATGACAAAATTTAAGGTCTTCTAAAATTTCCCGAATTCCAAAGGAGAATTTTTGCTGTGTTTATCCAAATTACTATCGTCACCAGAAACATATTTTACCAAATCCGAAGTTAAGGAGAATATCAGGTGCTTTAAGCTTGTATGTACGGGTGGTGTAGTGGATAATGGCTGGGAATTGTTGATCGGAAAGCCAAGTTCCAATTCCAGTTGAGTTCGTTATATCTACTTACGCGCAAAGACTCTTGGGAAAAAGTGTGAATCCATCTCTTCTCCCAGAGTTATGGGTTAAATAGTAAGACATCACTAAACTATTATCTTAAGAATAGCATAATACTCAGCGAAAGTAAGTGTCGATGAGAATAAGAAAATACATTTATTTTTTTATTTAAAGTACTATTAGACACACGAATCTTCCTAATGTTACCAAAAATTCAGACGAAGATTTTGGTTTGACCGCATTCCAAAGAAGGTTTTGGCTTGACCGCATTCCAAAGAAGGTTTTGGCTTGACCGCATTCCAAAGAAGGCCATCTGTAAGTGGACAAAGAAATGTCATAAATATCTTACCAAATAATCAATCATTAAATCAAAATCAGAGGTATGGAAATTTCCTAATATTAACTAAAAAGGGGAAAACCAGAAACAAACGAGAAACAGGACCAGATAGACGATATAAACCGCCCTCTCCTTTCGATGTTACTGCTTCTACTCCTAATGAATCCATAGATATAAGCACAGATAAACGAAAACAGGACCAAGGTCTCTCAAATTATCACGAATTACTGCTAGATTAATTTTCCTACCGAAAGATTCTCAAACAGGCTACATAGAAAGATTAATAATTCTTTACTCCTTGTGTACATTTAAATTATTCAATTTGTTTTCATTAGCTGCCAAAATAGTTTTTGGTGTGTGCTGAGATTATTGGTTTACAACAGTGATAAAAAAAGTTACCACAGCCCTGAAGATTTCACACCTTAAATCTCGGCAGAATCAGAGCGACAGTTGGACGAGATCCGCTTAAAATCTTGTTTCCTTCCTGTCGATGTTGGTGTCCGTGAAGATCAAACATATTTGCCAAGTGACGATGACAAGAATATTACGTTTTTGGTAGCGATGGAACAGGGGAGGACAAATCGATGAAATGAAAGTAGTGTAGGGAGTTATAACAAGGACGAGCTAAACCAGTGCATACGCGTGTCATAAAATGTACCTCATATTGCAGTAAGTAAAACATCCTTTCTGTAGAAGCAATAATAATTGTCGGCAAAAAGAAAACTTTTTTTTTGTAATGGTTGGTGATGATGTATTTGTAATTTGAAACACGGGTTTTAAAAGTTTATAGGAATTAAATCGTGCGTGTATATATATATATATATATATATATATATATATATATATATATATATATAATCTTAAACCAAATCAGAAGATGTGTTTGATAATCATTACTAGGGCAAATACCACTAAAATACTTGCGGACGTAGTTGTAGACCTATTACGTGTTATTTTTTTTTAACCATTTAGAAAATAAGTAGTAACTCTCTTCACCACTTCCGCAGATTCGAGAAAAGATTTTTTTGCGAGACAGTGTGAAATTATTTTCTAAATAATGAAAAGCTTCTATTAAAAAGTTCACAATTCTATGTGAAATTATATTTAGGATCTCCCATACGGATATAAAAATAGAAGCTTCTCAAGGTTCAAAAGAATTTCGGAGGCCAGTTTCATCTACATATGCGTACACATACACGCACCCACACACATGCACACAATAGATGATGCTAAGGTCTTGTCTACATTTTATTGTTATTGTATATTTCTAAAAAGAATCTAGAAATGTTATTTCAACTGACGTTCTGCTTCTACTTTTCTTTCAGAAAATAACGTTTTTTTTGTCTCATTTAAAAGATGTGCTGTTGTTAAATGTTTGGAATCCCGACACTCAGATAAAACGAGAAAAACTTGGGTAGACGGATCCCAACAAGAAATTGAAAGTTACTTGGAATAGCAGTGTAGTAAAAACAGAACCAGTGAATAAACTTATACCAAAGCTTTATAGCGCTTTACTCTGACTACTTGCCTACTGACAGATATTAAAGGATGCTTTTTATAGCTCCTAGATCATAAAGGGAGGTAACTGATAATTTATCAGTCCAAGCAGATTAAGATCTATTAAACGTTCGTTGTAGAACGATGAACAGTGGCAACTTGGACTTATCAGCCATAAACTGGAGAATAAATTAAGAGTTTAGATATGAAAACGGACAAATAAGATCAATGTTGTTTGCCGAGAGAAAGTTAGAAAAAAGAAAGTAAAAAAAGAAAGGCAGGAAAAGAAAGGAAAAGAAAAACAGAAAAAGAATAAAGACAGAAAAAGAAAGGAAAAGAATGAAAGAAAAAGAAAGAGAGGAAAAGATAGACAGAAAAAGAAAGTTAAAAAGAAGGACACAAAAGAAAGAAAAAAGAAAGGAAAAGAATGAAAGAGAGGAAAAGAAAAACTGAAAAAGAAAAAAGTAAAGCAAAGAGAGAAACACAAAGATAGTCAAAAGGAAAGAAAAAGACAGAAAAAGAAAAAAATAGGAAAAGACAATAAAGAAAGAAAGAGGAAAAGAGAAATAAAGAAAAAGAAACATAGAAAAAGAAAGAAAAAGACAGATGAAGACAGAAAAAGAAAGAAAAACATGGAAAATAAAGAAAGACACAAAAAGAAAGAAAGAATAAAGAAAAAGAAAAACATAGAGAAAGAGAAAAGACAGAAAAAGAATGAAAGAAAAAGGAAGAAAGAAAGACAGAAAATGGAAGAGAGAAAAGAAAGAAAGAAAAAGAAAGACAAAAAAGACTGAAATTGAAAGAGGAAAAAACAAAGAAAGATAAAGAAAGATGGAACAAAAAAAAGAATAAAATACAAATAAAAAAATAAATAAATAGAAAAAGAGAAAAAACGAAAGAAGATGAAAGAAACAAAAAAAGAAAGACAGAAGATGAAAGAAAGAAAAAGAAATACAGTAAAAGAAAAAAAGAGAGAAAAAGAAAGAAAATGAAAGATGGAAAAAGAAAGACAGAAAAATAAAGAAAAAGAGGGAAAAAAACGCAGAAAAAAGAAAAAGAAAGAAAAAAGAATGAATGAAAAAGGAAGAAAGAAAATGAAAGTAAGAAAAAGTAAGAAAGAAAGAGAAAAGAAAACAAGGAAAAGAAACATATAAAACAAGGAAGAAAAAGAAAGAAAAGAACGAAAAAAGGCAAAAAAGAAAGAGAGAAAAAGAAACAAAATGAAATACACAAAAAGAAAGAAAGAGAAGAAAAGAAATAAAGAAAGACAGAAAAAGAAAAAGGAAGAAAAAACAGAAAAAGAAAGAAAAAGAAAAACAGTTCGGCAATTGGACGGCATCTTGACCCCGAATTCACACGCTCGTCAAAAAGCGACCTCCCATCCAAAGACACCGAACTCGACCAGCTCGTCAACGCCGTCACCCCAGTAAGTCACATTCCGTATGCCTCACCGGAGACCTTTTACAATTCTTATCACCCCCCTTTTTTATACGAGAGGCATCTACCTTGATTTATTGGCTGTTATGTTAATACGATTGTTTATGGCTTTAAATGTTTGTTGTTTTTTCTTCGTCCTGTCACCAGACGCTTAGTAACGCATAAAGACACGTTCATACCATAACATATAAATTACAAATGTATTTCGGGTAAGCTTATCTAGTCAGTCAGTTCTATGCCATGCGTGATTCACGCTTAGGCGATCATATATCTTTCGGTACATGACTGACGAGGCGGATTTGCCATCCAGTTGCCATCCAAGGCTATAGAACCCTGTCTGTCATGCTATTTACCCACAGCTGGGAGGCGGAGAAGAGGATTCATACTTTTCCCAAGGGTATTAGTATATAAGTTAATGTAATGGATTCGACTGGAATTGGAACTTCGATTCCTCAATCCGAACCGCTATCCATTACTCCACCGTGTCTCCTCTAAGTAGACCTTCGGCAATTGAATGACAAAGTGGAAATATTCCGTCGGACTTCAGCAATTATATGTGCAGGAAGACGGAGATATAAACTTGAATGTCGGTTGGAATGATATTCCGACGGAAAATACTGAACTTTAAATTTTTGAGTTTCAAAAAGAATATTGGAAAATTTTTACTTTCGTATCTGCAAAAGAATGGAATGCCAAAAGGACGGTTTTTCCCTTGACACCGCTATTATTTTATATTATTTTCATTTCCTCCGTTTATTTACAAGATTATAAAAATATGTCAACCAAGAACATGCGATATTTATTATTTACCATTTTATAAAGAACTAAGGAAATAAGTTTTTTATTCATAATTTTATAAAAATATCAATGAATTGCTACAAAGGAATTTCAAAATGTACAATTACGGTTAATCGTCATTATTAGTTTATTTAAATTTTCATGTTTCCCAGACATTTTTTTATAAATTTATGAATAAAAATATTTTCATATTTCTTTGTTTATAAATTCATAAATGATAAATATTTTATTATTTGGTTCACGTTTTTCGAATGTTTTAAATATAGAATTATTCTTGTAAATAAAAAATCAAATAAATAAATTGTGCTTAATATTTTTTGTTGTAAATTCTGTAAGAAAATTAATAAATTCACATTCATATGTTTAGGTTTTATTAAAATTCTAATCATTTTAAAACAACAAACATTGCAGAGGGAGTGAAGATAGTTAAAATAATAGCAACATCAAGCGAAAAAACGGTCTTTTGTTACACAGTTTTATTGCGAGCACGAAAGTTAAATATTGCATATTTTTTTGTTCGTCAGACGTGTCTGGACACACAGTCTAGCCGATCTCATTTCCCTTTTGCTTTTATTGCAAATTCACCGTGAATTTTTCCACTTTGTCATTCAATTGCCTAACTTTGTTCTGATATAGAAATTTCTATCACATTTTCTCCCATAAGTATACGTAAAATATCAAGACAACATCATCCATGGAAAAAGTTGTGATGGCGTTAGGGCCAAAAGGATCCGCCAGCCGCAGCCTTAACTTGCTATTTTGTTCTATAAAGTTCTATTAGGATTTCAGCACTTTTCTGAGGAACACAAGTTTCATGAATGGGTTGTCGAAAGGTAGGTCCTTAAAGATCTGGCACGAACATTGTGTGAGGTACAAAAAATATTCGGCCTCTTGTGTTAGAAAATTCCGTTTCTAATTCTGTTACTCTCGTTATCACGTCGTATTAAACGTTAGTTTGGATTGTCAATTGGACAATGTGAGGGAAAGAAAATAAAAAGAGAAACATGTTTGAGTAATACTTAACGTATCGAAACAAAATGGGCGACATAAAATATCTGGTTTCTAGAAAAGAAATGTATTACGAAGATTGACAGGACATTTTGAAGAAGAAAGTGTTTTTTTTTTCTTTCTGAGAGAGTTCATGTTAATGCAAGAAGCATTTATTTATCTTTAAAACAAATTCTTTACTTGCCGAGATAATGTATATTATTAAGTCATAATGACCTGAAATGGCTTACGATTCATCTGTATGGAACATTTCCAGTTGACCCTCTGCAAATGATTTTATTTAATAATGTTAGAATAAATGTTTTCTTTTTCTATGACAATCTATTTTCTGATGTTCATACTCTCCTCTCCCCTACCAAAAAAAGCAAGAGTAGCTCACTCTCCCTCGAGACGTTGATTCGATGACGCACGCGCATACACAGACCACGAACCCGAGAGAAGTCGTGTGCCACTACATTAAAGAGCCGCACAGTCGTCGTCGTCGTCAAGAAAAAGAAGAAAAATAAGAGCGTCTCCTGCTCTTGAAGAAACAAGTAGAGATAGGGAGTGTGCAGTGGAAGGGCCCCCTCCTCTAGCAAAATGTTCCCCGCCCGAGAAGCAAGATTGCTGTCGTGATAATCATTACTATGACTATTGCTGCTACACGGTTTACTAAGAATAACAGACATCATATAAAAATTAAAAAACTGCATCCATTCCTCCCACCTTCATTAATCTCTACTACAAGATCATCCTCCCCCCATCCTTTGCTATAAGATCATCCTCTTCCTCTTTCTTTCATTCTCTCAATCCATGTCCACCATAAAGTACAAGGTAGTCCGAAAGTCCCCCTACATAATATAATTTTCTATTTCAGATGGCTGACACGTGCTTGCTATGGTTTGGAAGAGAGGCTGCTTTCAAGTGTATGGACGCTGTGCTACGATCACCCAAACAAGTTACTACGAAAAACGGTTTTTCTAGCTAGGAATTGCCAAAAGCACAATGTTAACACACGTGACAAAGGATCTTGATTTGAAATCGTTTAAGTCATCATTCTTCATTGGTAAGTGCCGACAAGACTTTCGGATCACTTTGTACAACTAAAAGACAAAGAAACTCCATTACCGAATGTTGGGTTCATTGCTTGATTTTTACTTAGCGGCATATCAACCTCTATGATTTATTTAATGCCGAAATCTAATTATTTTTTTTTCACAAAGTTGTATGCCATCAACTACAGATAAAATGTGCTGTTGGTAATTTCACTATACACTGTTGTTAAATTTTACAGTAAAAACGTAAAAACAAACGTAGGAAAAATATTCTTTAAACTCTTACACAAACATTTCCCGGAATCAAGCAGCCTACACAAAATATTCAACAAAAACGCAGTAAAAATCAGCTACAGTTGCACCGAGAACATGGCACAAATAATAAAAAGGCACAACAGGAAAATTATCAACAAACCACACGAACAAATTAAACCCACGTGCAACTGCAGAATAAAGAACGAATGTCCCTTAAACGGTAATTGTTTACAAAACAACGTAATATACCAAGCCACAATAAATCACCAGATAATGAAGAAAAAGTATAGATAGGAGTAACTGAAGGACCCTGGAAACAAAGAAATTATACACACAAAACATCTTTCACAAATAGTAAATATGCGAACAGCACAATGCTTTCTAAATATATCTGGGAAATTAAAAACAAAACGCGCATTACACCAAAAATATCTTGGAAAATAAGGAAAAGATCATCAGCCTACAACAACAAATCAAAAACCTGCAAACTTTGCTTGGAGGAAAAATAGCTATCATTACTTTCCCAGACCAAAATAAATTATTAAATAAAAGATCCGAGCTCATCTCAAAATGCAGACATGAAAACAAATTTTTACTACGTTACTTAAAAATCGAAAACGAAAAAAATAAAATAAAAATAAATAAATAAACAAAATGACAAAAAAATAAGCAAAATAAATTACCAAATCACACCTGTTACAATAGACGAAAAGAATAAAAAAATAAGAAAAATAAATCAATGAACCCAAATAAATAAAGTAAATAATAAACAAATTAGCAAACCATTATGACCAAAATATTAGGTAGACTATAAAAATCAAACCAAAAATCGGACGAAAAAATAGCTATAACTGTTATATAACGATAAAAAAATACTACATTACTTAAAAATCGAAAACCGAAAATATACAGTATAACAAATAAATAATAACAAGTAAATAAATTGACCTAAATTCATTCAAATAAATAAATAAACTAACAAACTGATCCCTACAAACTAACCGTTAAAAAAAACAAATAAAGATAATCAATCCAAATAAATACATGAAATAATAAACAAATTAAAAACTGTTCCCGCCAAAATAATAGTTAGAATAAACTACAACAATCAACCCCAAAATTGAATAAATAGCTTTATCTTCCCAAACCAAAAACAAAACTATTAAATAATCGATATAAACAAATTTTTACTACGTTAATAAAAACACCAATTAAAATAAAAATAAAAAATAAATAAGATAAGAAATAAAAATAAATAAAAACAAGCAAAATAATTTAACCCAAACAAATAAATAAACAAAATAAACGACTTCCGGTAAAATAACCGCCAAAATAGACTACCCACAATGCACCATTGACCCGCATATATAAATAACCGAGAAAAATAACAGCACTCGTGGCCTGACGATTGCATCTATCATGAAAAAGACTGTCGCCTCTAAGTGTTGACTTCTACGTTCACTTTTATATTTATATCTATCTATCTATCTATCTATCTATCTATCTATCTACACACACACACACTATAGTTCAAAAGTTTGAGGCAACCTATGGTAATGTTTTAAATTGGCCCCCAAATGCAGTTGTTATACATGGCTATAAAAAAGTGAGATATGATTTTTATTAGAAATTGTTGACTTATGTTCACTTATATATATATATATATATATATATATATATATATATATATATATATATATATATATATATATATCTATATCTATCTATCTATTTATATATATATATATATATATATATATATATATATATATATATATATACACACACACTATAGTTCAAAAGTTTGAGGCCACCTATGGTAATGTTTTAAATTGGCCCCAAATGCAATTGTTATACATGGCTATAAAAAGTGAGATATGATTTTTATTAGAAATTTTACTATGACAAAAAAAAAGAAGCATTTTATGATTAAATTTTGCTCTCTTCAAAATATCCTCCTTTAGTCTTGATTACTGCACCACTAATTTTTGGCATTCGTTGAAAAGGTTTCTCAAAGTATAAGTTTGATAATTGATTCCATTCTTTTTTCAATGACTCTAAGAACTCATTTTTATTTTTATTATTTCACTCTTCTGTCAAATTCATTCCATGCTAATTCTGAGAGTAGTTTCAAACTTTTGAACTGTAGTTTATATAAAATAGCATTTTGCCTCTATTAAATATATTGTTTGAGATTTTTCAGATTTGACGGGACCAAGTCATTTGTTTTCAGCCTGGGCTTCTACTGAATGTACGTAGCTGTTCATTGTTTTTTTTTTCTAGAACTCTCTTGCGATGATTACGTCAGTTCTGAATACAGCAAGAGTCCTACTATATCGTTTTCTTGTGATAGAGAAAGTCGTAGTGGTTCCGGTGAGCTCTAACTGCAGCACATTCTCTCATGGACCAAAGCTGGCTATTCGGATTTTGTTGATATTTTTTTCCTGGGGGGTAAAACTTTCCATAGCAGAAGGGATTCATTCAGAAATGAATGAGGCAGTTTTAGGGGCTCTATCTTTGAAGAATGTCGAGAGAGTAGCTTCCGCAAAGATTTGAAGCTGTGTCGAACTTCGCCACATTAATTTAACTTAGATTAGGAAACCAAACTGACGTGAAGAAAAAGGATAAGCCAAAGACATCGTTACACATAAAATTTGTATTTAACAAGATCTACAAACAACGATGTGAAAGAAAAGTATGCATTGAGTAAAACAAGAGTTGTCTCTCTTTAAACTATTATTAGTGTTCCAAAGTTCACTGAAAAATCAGAAAAAACAAAGATAGTTTCTGGTAATAAATGTTTTCAACATTTTTGCTGTGTAAGGAAAAAGATTATGTGGGTGTAAGGAATATTCAGCATGTGAGTGGTGGTGTGAGTGAGAAGATTAATGCATGGTTTCAACTGTCGTGCATTCGTCTGGCAGCTGAAATCTCACTAATTATCTAAGAATACTTCTTGTTTTTATAGGTGATCATCTGCTCCGATGCGCTGCGCGTTACAGAATCATTCTTCACGTGCATACAATCTGATTCATTGGCATTGATCACTCAGCGAGCGAGCTTTGGGGAGACTCACGAAAGCTTCTGGGGGTCGATTCTCCCAAAAGTGCTCTAAATCGACTACATGAAAATATAGATATAGATATTCATAGATTTCACCGATTTTTGAGCATTTATTTTTTTAAAGATCGTCTGAAAAAATGGACAGAAATACTCAATTTCTGCAGGTTTTTGCTTACAAACTGACTTTAAAAATGTACTATTTCAATAATAAATCCAAAATAAAGTTAATATCTTTTGTATTAGATACATTGAATGGAAAATATATTCATACCAGGATTCTAATTATGAATCGCCACAAGCAAAATAGGTAATTTTTTCCCTGTATTTGCTAAGTAAAAACTGTGGAAAAAAATTATATACGCTTTTGATTTCTTATGATCTAACAAATAATCTCACAAATTTTATTCATTGATTAGATTTGGTGGGGGGGGGGATATTTTATAATACTGCCGTGCACAAATTGTAAAACAAAATGTTTTAAATTTGCCTTCTTTATTGAAAATCGCGCTAAAACTACATTCCTAAATGCATTTTGGGACTCCAAAACATATCCAAGCGCTGACTGTGAGGGTGATAACATTGAAACTAAGGATAAAACTGTAAAAATTAAAGAATCAACAAAACCATTCATCATTGCAATACGATGAACTTCACGGCGATTCCATTTTCAAAACAAACATATGCAGTCACAGTTGCGAACAAATGGGAAAATTTAAAACAAATCAAGAATTAAATGTGGAACATCTTAAGGGAAGCAAACGAAATTATCCCGTGGAAGGAAAAATAAAATGGAGGACAAATAAAATTCTCGGTTTAATGAAAAAGAGAGAACAGATAATGTGTGGAAATGGTATAGAATATATGTTAAAACCCCGAGAAATAGATACCAGCAAGCAAAAGATGAATGGTCCAGTGAACAGAAACCACTAAACTACAGAAAAACTGCAGACCACAAATGTAACAGAAATATGTAAAATGAGAAAAGAAAGAGCAGATTATTAGATGGCACCTTGCATTTATTGGAAATATTCATAGAAATATGAGTTAATTTTTTCTTATTCAGTTTATTAAACAGGTTGTTAATTTTTTTTTTAAAACGGAAAATAACTGAGTTGAAAATAATTCACTAAGAATGTACTAGACGATCCTAAGGGAAGAAGAAGGAAAAAAAGAAAAGAAAAGAAAAAGAAAGAAAGAGAAATGTATGACGCATGACCCAGTTGATGGTAGAGATAGGTCTGCGTGTGGTCGACTTTATTTTTTTTTTTTTAAAACAAAGGGAAGAATAGAATTGGAAATAATAAAAGAGAAAGAAAGGGAAAAAGACATGATATCGACCAGATGTCGGTCAGAGGCCTCTGACCGACTCTTGCGTGGAAAAACCCTTATCAATTTGGAGTGAAGAGAAATTTTTATTTTTTTTTTTTTTGAACAATAGAAACGAAATTTGTGATCTGAGAGAAAGTGTCTTTGGGTTGGGGAAGTGACTGGTGAAAACGATATACGGAATTGACCTGTTAAGAATTGGACACCCACGTTAAGAAAGTAGAGATATTTCGACCTAGATAATTAAGATTTTCGACTATCAGGTAAAACAAAGAAGTAAAAAAAGAAGAGCAATTGTTTTTGACCACAGAGGGCGCCAAGAAGGCGGAAAAGAACCTTTTCTAAAGTCAAGACTAATTAGCAGCGGGCTGTTTGACAAAGTCCAGGTGAAAGAAAGCTAAAGATTGTCATTTTGCGTACGTGCAAAAAGGTGCGAAATCGGATTTTGTTTTTTTTTTAACCAGCACGAGGTAACCACACCCGCCAACAAAAGGGAGAGGGTGTTCGGTCAATAACAATTGGTCGAATACAATCACGTGACCGCGGAAGAAGAAGGAAAGAAAACCTCGATCAATAACTGTTGGACGAGGCGGTCACGTGGGCTGCGGAAAAGAAGAGAAAGAAAGGTTCGATCGGGAACGATTGGTTGAGAGCGATCACCTGACATGAGAGAGACTAAGAGAAATAGATATGCGCCGCCCCACCAAGAGCTCTGTGAGAAAGTAGGGGTGAAAACAATAACGATAATGGAAAGTCAAAATTAATACGACTTTTGAAATTATCGAGAAAACCCTGACGCCGACAGACCCACCCCAGTTTGTTGCGGCGTCAATATAAGCAGGACCCCAGTCGACAGAAATCAGTTTGAGTTGGAGCTGCGCCTCGGATGAAGAAGGAGTTTGAGCGCGGGCTGCGGGCCCGGCTCATTCGCCCCCTTGCGGGCAAGAAAGGCCGGTCCGTTTGGCCTAAGTGGAGAAGTTGCAGTCGCGCACTGACAGCGGAGATGAGTGAACAATAATTCAGAAGCCGAAGAGAAGAAGTTTGAGTTGGAGATGCAGCCGAGTTGGGCTGAGTTGCAGCCCGCGGGCAGGGAAGATCCTGAACGCGGACATAAGACCCGATTCACTCGCCCCCCCTTTGCGGGCAAAAAGAACCCTCAGACAGAAGGACTTCCAGCCCAAGTCGAAGACAGAAGAACTTCCAGCCCAAGTAGATGAAGAAGAAGATTGCCTGAAAACCTGAGAAGAGTTGGAGCTGAAGTTGAGTTGAAGTTGGAGTTGAGGTTGGGTTAGGTGAGTTGCAGTTCACCCTCGGACGACAGAAGAATCCTCGAAACAAGAAATCCTTCCAGCCCAAGTTGAAGACAAGAAATCTTCCACCGAATTGAAGCAAGAAATCTTCCACTGAATCGAAGCAAGAAATCTTCCACTGAATCGAAGCAAGAAATCTTCCACTGGGTTGAAACAAGAAATCTACCAGTCTAAACAGAAGAAGAAGAAATACAACTCAAGTCGGAGAGAAGAATCAACTGCGAATGATCGATAGAAATTAGCCCCAGTGTCGAACTGAACCACACTCCGACATACATACATGATTCTAGAAAGTAGGTAATTCGACATTTTCCTATTGTGTGATAGAAGCTTGGTGCCATAGTCCACAGAGCGGGTCGGGAATTGAGAACAATTTTGTTTTTATGTAACGGACTTTAAGATATAAAAGGTTGTTACCCTTTTTATCAGCAATTTTGTTTGGTGTCGTGAGTTTTTATTTTATTTGTGTTTTGCCACCCCCGTCGGACTCAACTTGTATCGGCCCCGATCCCTGCTGGTCCCGTCTGTCTAAGATCTAAACACAGCGTGGGTAGACAGACCGGAGATCGGTATAGTTGCTTTAGTGACCAGGTATTGGAAGCGAGTCGGGAAAGGCGAGGCTGGTGATCATCTGACCAAAGGGTTGGAGCGGCACGCTTGGACCCAGGAGGAGCGACCAGGAGGAGCGACGTCACCGTTGGCGCCGTAACCAAAGGATCCGACACTGGGCCAGGTGTGTAACCGTCACAAGTGGTGCCGTGACCAGGATCAACCCTGAGACAACCGTCACAAGTGGTGCCGTGACCAGGATCAACCCTGAGACAACCACGTCACATATGGTGCCGTGGTGACCGAGGGATTTCAACCCTGAGAAGACCACGATCGACCGCCGTTGCTGAAAGTTCAAGCAGAAATCAGAACGACCCGGGACCAAAGGAAAAGAAGGAACAGAATCGTCTGTAAGGTAGGACACCTTGTTTATTTCCCTACCTCGATTGTTGCTCTCTGTAGACATGTCAGATTATGAGTCGGATAGAGCAGTGGGGGGTGAAGAAGAAGTAGGGCGGGGGTTGTCAGTAGATTTAAGGGGGCTGTTGGGTGGACCGAGGGTCCCAGTATTTGATGGCAGCGGGAAGGAGTTTAAGAACTGGCTGGCAATCCTCGAAAAGAGCCGAACCATCTACGAGCTCTCGGACCAAGAAACCCTGTACCTGGCATACGATGCCACAAAGGGAAAAGCGTCGGAGTTCGTAAGGGGGCTCGTGGAGAACCAACCCCGCTTGGCTTGGGAAGAAATAAAAAAACTGCTGACCAAAGAATTCGTCGACGAAGGTACGGCCATAGAGGCCATGAGGGCCCTTTTAGAACTGACACAGCTACGGGATGAAACCCCGGGAGAATTAGGGGCCCGAGCGGGGAAGCTATCGTCATTGGCATTCCCCGAGGTGGTCAGGGATAATGCGGTTATGCAGGCCCAACTGGCGGACCTGTATGTAGAGGCGCTGAGCGACGAGCGTGTTCGTCACGACGTATTGAAAGATGGACCGCTCAGACTGTCGGCAGCGATAGAGCTGGCCAGGGAGAGCCAGGGGGTGTGGGATAAAGTGAAGAGGTGTGGGAAGAAGCAGATACCAAGTCAGGAGGCTGGAAGAAGGGGGGTAGGCGGAAGAACCCCCGTATGGAATAAGAGGGTTAAGGAAGAGGTGGATCGGGCAGAATTATGGGAGGAGGACCCCAATAGAAGGGCATGGTCGACCAGGCATGGCTTTTATAAGCCCACGCCGGGTCGATACGGGCTGGTCTGCTGGACCTGTGGGTACGAGGACCACAGGGCGGCGGAATGTCCGACGAAGTGGGGGTTGCCCCCAGACTTCGATCGTGACAGGTGCACCAGGTGTGGTAAGAAAGGACACCTGGCCAAGTGGTGCGGGCTGAGGAAGGGTGCCCCACCAATATTAACAAGGAAGGCCGAGCCCAAGAAAAGCCAGCGGGCCACCCCAGAATTAAGAGGGAGGGTGGCCCAGTTAAAAAGGAGAGAAATAAAAACTTGGACCAGTGGGTGGGCGAACCGCTTGAATAGAGGACGGGTTCCCCCGAGGATAGACACAAGGCCAACCCAGTTAAAAAGGGAAAGAGCAAAATGTTGGACATGTGGTCGGGCGGGCCACTTTGCGGCAAGCTGTCCAGCAAGAAGGTGCTGGTTTTGCAGGAGGCCAGGACACCTGAAAAGAAACTGTATTCTTAGAAACGGCCATGGGAGACCGGGAGAGGTCCGGCCGGGGTCGCCCAGGTGCAGGGGGCGCAGAACTCCACCTCATAAAAAAAATGAAGGTGATTTATTATTACCGGCGCCTATGGCTGGGTTAACCCAAAGGTGGGGACCCAGGAAGAAGAAAGCCCAGGTGTTCTCTTCGCTAACGCAAGAGAGAGAACTATCCTGTAAAGCAGAGATAGGTGGTAGAGAGATGAGGGCCTTAGTGGACACAGGAGCATCTGTGTCATTGATGAGAGAGGAGACATACAGGCGGGTGAGACGGAAGAGAAGGTTACGGGAAGCGAACATAGAGATCACACAAGCAGATGGGGCCCCCCTGGAGATAAAAGGGATGGTGAGGCTCCCGGTGAGGATTGGGAGGGTGAAAAGCACCCAAAATTTTTATGTAACCCCCGACCTATGTACAGAGGCAATCTTGGGAGAAGATTGGCTCCGGAGCCAGAAGGCCCAGATCGAGTTTAATCCTACTGTGTTGGTGGTGAACGGCGAGAGAACGCCATTGGGATGCCCACCAGAGGAAGAGATAACCATAGTGGTGGAGGAAGATGTAAAGTTACCTCCTAGGACCGCAGTGTCGGGAAAGGGTAGGCTAATGTCAGAAAAAAAGGTACGGAGAGGACCTCTGCAGTTGGTCCCTGTAGAAGGAAAGGGCCTAGAAGATAACGAGGTAACCCTATGCGAAACGGTAGTGGAGGCAGCCGAGTTGGTGCCCATTATGATGGTGAACCAGGCCCAAAAGACTATCAAGGTTAGGAGAGGGAGAAGATAGGGAGAGCGCTTCCCCTACGAACTCTGAATCGGGTGAGATTCGAGGAGGAACGAAGGAAGCTAGTAGAGCAAACAAAAGGAATCTTAGATGAGGATATATTAGCACCGGATGAATTTAGAACCAGAGTGGGGGGTCTGTTAAGGAACAATCGAGATGTGGTGGCCCAGTCAGACAAGGAGCTAGGTCAGACCCACACAGTCGAAATGAAAATCGACACCGGAGACCACCCCCCCCTGAAATTAAAACCCTACCGAACACCTATACATAAAAGACCCCTTGTAGAAGAGGCAGTAGAGGAAATGTTGGAAGCTGGGATGATCGAAAGATCGATCTCTCCTTGAGCTTCCCAATAGTAATTAGTAGGTAAGAAAGATGGCGGCCACCGTTTCTGTGTAGATTTTAGAAAGCTGAATTCTATATCGAAGCCGTTGGCGGTGCCATTGCCATTGATAGACGACATTTTGGCATTATTAGGGAAGGCAAAGTACTTCTCTACGTTGGACTTGAGGTCCGGTATTGGCAGGTAGCCCTGGATGAGGCTGACAAGGAGAAGGCCGCATTCGCGTGTCACCTGGGACTGTTTCAGTTCAGAGTGATGCCATTCGGTTTAGCTAATGCCCCGGGAGTCTTCCAACAGCTAATGTCAATAGTGTTAGGAGGATATGAGAGCTTTGCCATGGCGTATTTGGACGATATCTTGATATTTTCGGAGACAGTGGAACAACACTTTTTCATTTAGGACAGGTGTTGGGAAGGTTGAGGAAACACGGATTAAAATTGAAATTGTCAAAGTGTCAGTTTCTGAGGGAAGAAACTAGGTATTTAGGCTTCGTCATAAACGGAGACGGTATTAAACCCGACATGGATAAGGTAAAGGTCATAAGGGAAATGCCAGAGCCTAAGACCGTGAGGCAGGTAAGAGGTTTCATAGGGAGCTATAGGCTACTACCGACGCTTCGTCCCGGCATTTTCAAGAATTGCCATACCGCTGGTGGCCCTGACGAAGAAATACGCTAGGTTCAAGTGGACAGAGGACTGTCAACGAGCATTTGACTCGCTAAAGGAACAGTTGACCACCGTTCCACTGCTGACGTACCCAGACCTCAGCAAGCCCATGATATTATACACGGATGCCAGTGAGCAGTGTGTGGGGCAGTGCTTACCCAGCCGTGTCCTGATAAGGAAGGACCAGTGCCAGGCATACCAGAGGAAGTACCGATATACTTCCTCTCCCATAAGCTCTCAGAGACACAACAGAGGTGGCCAGTAATAGAGAGGGAAGCATATGCTATCATGTATGCTCTCCAAAAACTGGACTACTATTTAAATGGTGCGGTCTTCACTATAAAGACGGACCACAAGCCTCTGCAGTATCTATTGCAGGCAGAGTGGACAAATAATAAGAAAATTCAACAGTGGGCACTTAAGTTAAGTGGCTACCACTGTAAGATAGAGTATTTGGCAGGAAAGGAAAACACGTGCGCAGATTTACTCTCAAGAATACCGAAACAACTGGAAGAAAGATCTGTAAGGGTAGAACAGGGAGTAGATGATAAAGCCTATAGAATAGGAGTAATTAACTCTAATAAGCTAAAAGATCGCCCTATATTAGAATCGGACGAAGAAGGGACGCCCAGATAATAACCGATCCCTACTGGACAGAAGGAATTGAGAAGGAGCAAGCAGACAGTGAAATAGCTGCTCTGAGAGAAAAGGTGAAGTCAGGAGAGACCACCAAGTATGCCATAATAGAGGAAAGACTGTATTATCTCTCAGGAAGGGATGAAGAAGTCAAACCCAAGTTGTATGTGCCCAAAAGTTTAAGACCAGAGATATTGGAACAGTGCCACGAGAGGTTGGGTCACATGGGAATTGATAGGACATGTGATCTCATAGGAAGAAAGTACTATTGGCCCAAACTGTACGGAGAAGTCACTAACTATGTTCGAAGTTGTGTAGTGTGCCAGTCGCAGAGCAGAAGGCAGGAAATGGCACCCTTGGAGGAAACAGACGTACCCAACTTCCCCTTCGAGAAAGTGAGTATGGACGTATCAGGACCATATGGGGAAACTGCACAAGGAAACAACTATATAGTGAGTTTTGTCGATTGGCTAACAAATTGGCCTGAAGCATTTGCAGTACCAGACAAGAAGGCCAGAACTGTGGCCGGGTTGATAATAAGCGAAATCTTCCCTAGGTATGGTGCCCCTGTGCAATTGGTAACAGATAATGGCACGGAGAATGTGAACAGCATCATGAGAGAGGTTTTGACAGGTTTGAATGTAGAGCACATAAAAACATCCCCATATCACCCCAGGGGAAATGCTAAAGTGGAAAGGTTTCATAGAACCTTGGGAGATGTATTGGCCAAGTTGGTCAGAGAAAACATTGGAAATTGGGACTTGTATTTGACGCAGGCTCTGGCGGCCGTGAGGTTTACGATAAACGAAACCTCCAGATTTTCTCCTTATTTTTTGTTGTTTGGCAGAGACGTGGTCCTGCCTGTAGATAACCTACTGAAGCCCCGAAGAAGGTATATGGGAGAAGATCATCATCAACTATTGCTGGAACAGCAACATAAGATATTCGTACAGGCCAGAAGAAGAATAAAGAGGGCCCAGAAGAAAAGAAATGAAAGGGTGAATGCTGAAAGAAAGGTGGTAGAATTGAAGGTTGGAGACCCTGTCTACTATAAAATCCACCAGAGAGAAGGAAAACTAGACCAGAGATGGGAACCGTACTACCGGATAGTAGAGCAGACGGGCCCCGTATCATATGTAATATGGGATCAAGTGGCAGGACGAGCGAGGAGGGTTCATGCCAATGATCTGAAGAAGGCTGAAATAGCTAACCTGGAAATGAGCGAGCCGAGGCCTAAGAAGACAAGGAAAAGGAAGGTAACTCTGGTTGAACCGGAAGAAATGGAGACGGAGGAAGACTCCGAGGAAGATGAGGAGATAGGTCGACTTGACCAGATAAACGAAGCAGTCCGAGGACGGAGTTGGAACCCTCAGCGGGGATTAGCGATGTTCAGTCGTCGACTGAATCAGTGCAGAGAAGACCCTGTGAAATCGCCATCGCACCCCCATGTCCGAAGAAAAGGAAGAAAAAGACGAAGAGGTCCAAACAAGCAGTCGAAGGCTTTAAAAAGAGGCACCCTGAACAGGACGAAGGGTCCAGCGAGTGGGAGGAGGAGGATCGAATACCCCTTTCCCAGCTTAAGGAAAGGATAAGGAACAGGAGAAGTTTAGACATAGAGTCGAGAGGTATTGAAGACATTCAAGGCGAAGACTCTAAACAGGAAGAAGAATCAAGGGATGAAGAAGAGGACAAGGAACCTCCTGGACGAGAATTAAACACAGAAAGAAGGTTAGAGGTTGAACAGGAATCACCTCAGAAGATGAGATCAGGGAGGAGAAGAACCCCAAATCTCAGTAGAACAAAAAGGGCTGTGCAGAATAGGAGCATTTAGTGTCAACAGATAACGACACTGGCTCATCCAAGATCCTATTGGCTGACTATGGTAGATGTGAGTGGAGGGAATGGAGTCGCGGGCTGCACCTCACAAGGGACGGAAGAAGATCATTGGCATTGTTGATTGATCACCAGTGGTGTCATGAAGTACGACCTTTAGAGTGGGCGCCACGCACACCTGACCGGACCATTCTGTCTGCTAGAGGTTAGTTAGAGGAGGGAGGAGCCGAACTAAGAGAAAAGTTATGAAATGATTGAGTGATGAGTCGAGCGAGACTAAGTGGTTGTGAAGAATAACAACAAGAGAATTTGTTACCTTTCAGGAATGATAGCTAGGTACAAGGTGGAAGCAGACTACATAGCATTAAATTCAGGGAGAACGAAATTCATGTTGCTATCAGCTGAAGAAGCTAGAAGGTGTAGAGATGATACCCTGGGGACTTGTACCTCGTTGAGCCCTATCTATAAAACTGGTAACCGCAAACTGTGCATACTAGAATTGTTTGAAGGGAGGGGAGAAGGAATCAAAAGAATCTGCCAAGTAGAGGTATTAACAACCTCGGTATTACCACAAGCTATCAGTGTTTCAGACGGGGTGTGGGCAGTAGCCACCCAGAAACATATCAGCCTGTCTAGGGTATGTGGGGGAGAGTCCACAAGGACATTAAGAATAAGGCCACCGTTATCCCTGGTGACGCTACCCATGGGATGTTCGGCGGTTGGGGTGTCCATCTCCTTGCCCCCCTATTACCAGATGGAAGAAAGGTATGAAGAAAAAGATTCACTAGAGAGATGATTGGTAGAGGCTTAGTCAATTGTACAGAATTATGGGAGCCGATAGTAAAGAGATTCTCTAATGTTACCTTAAATAAGATGCCAATTTTAATGAAGCCCATAGAAAAGATCGATATGGATCACTTAAGAGATAAGTTAAGTGCGCTGGGAGACGAAGGTGTAGCTTGGGAAGACGATGAGCAGATCGCGATAAATTGGTCAATAGTAATGGGTACATTCCTAGTTATAGCCATCGGGGTGTAATAATATGGAAGATTAAGAGTAAGAGAAGATTAGCGAACGACAGTCTGGTGAGCATGCAACAACTCGAGAGGGAGATGCCGAGCGGTGTTCCTCACTCAGACAGAACTGGCGAAGAAATTGCTGGAAGACCAATGGAGGAGGCTGGCGTGAGACCACCACGTGCGGCGGAAAAACCTCCCACAGCAGAGAGGAAAACATTGACCAAGAAGAACAAACCCTAAAGAACACATCTGCACCTACAGACACACGCACACATTTCATTGCATGTAGAACAAAAGAAAATGAAAAGAACATTTCATTGCATGTAGATCAAAAGAAAATGAAAAGAACATTTCATTGCATGTAGAACAAAAGAAAATGAAAAGAACATTTCATTGCATGTAGAACAAAAGAAAATGAAAAGAACATTTCATTGCATGTAGAACAAAAGAAAATGAAAAGAACATTTCATTGCATGTAACAACAGAAGAAAATGAAAAGAACATTTCATTGCATGTAAAAAGAACAAAAGAAAATGAAAAAAGAACATTTCATTGCATGTAGAACAAAAGAAAATGGAAAGAACATTACCCTTGCATGTTAGAAAGTAGAATAGAATTGCATGAGACAAATGCATGGTGCATGTTAAATGATGTAATTGGTTTAGGTGTCATTTACGGGTAAATGACAAATCGGTTAGGGAGGATTATGGCACCTTGCATTTATTGGAAATATTCATAGAAATATGAGTTAATTTTTTTCTTATTCAGTTTATTAAACAGGTTGTTAATTTTTTTTTTTTAAACGGAAAATAACTGAGTTGAAAATAATTCACTAAGAATGTACTATCCTAAGACGATCCTAAGGGAAGAAGAAGGAAAGAAAAGAAAAAGAAAGAAAGAGAAATGTATGACGCATGACCCAGTTGATGGTAGAGATAGGTCTGCGTGTGGTCGACTTTATTTTTTTTTTTAAACAAAGGGAAGAATAGAATTGGAAATAATAAAAGAGAAAGAAAGGGAAAAAGACATGATATCGACCAGATGTCGGTCAGAGGCCTCTGACCGACTCTTGCGTGGAAAACCCCTTATCAATTTGGAGTGAAGAGAAATTTTTATTTTTTTTCTTTTGAACAATAGAAACGAAATTTGTGATCTGAGAGAAAGTGTCTTTGGGTTGGGGAAGTGACTGGTGAAAACGATATACGGAATTGACCTGTTAAGAATTGGACACCCACGTTAAGAAAGTAGAGATATTTCGACCTAGATAATTAAGATTTTCGACTATCAGGTAAAACAAAGAAGTAAAAAAGAAGAGCAATTGTTTTTGGACCACAGAGGGCGCCAAGAAGGCGGAAAAGAACCTTTTCTAAAGTCAAGACTAATTAGCAGCGGGCTGTTTGACAAAGTCCAGGTGAAAGAAAGCTAAAGATTGTCATTTTGCGTACGTGCAAAAAGGTGCGAAATCGGATTTTGTTTTTTTTTTTAAACCAGCACGAGGTAACCACACCCGCCAACAAAAGGGAGAGGGTGTTCGGTCAATAACAATTGGTCGAATACAATCACGTGACCGCGGAAGAAGAAGGAAAGAAAACCTCGATCAATAACTGTTGGACGAGGCGGTCACGTGGGCTGCGGAAAAGAAGAGAAAGAAAGGTTCGATCGGGAACGATTGGTTGAGAGCGATCACCTGACATGAGAGAGAGACTAAGAGAAATAGATATGCGCCGCCCCACCAAGAGCTCTGTGAGAAAGTAGGGGTGAAAACAATAACGATAATGGAAAGTCAAAATTAATACGACTTTTGAAATTATCGAGAAAACCCCTGACGCCGACAGACCCACCCCAGTTTGTTGCGGCGTCAATATAAGCCCCAGTCGACAGAAATCAGTTTGAGTTGGAGCTGCGCCTCGGATGAAGAAGGAGTTTGAGCCCTGCAGGCGACAAGAAATCCGTTTGGCCTAAGTTTGAGTCGCGCACTGACAGAGATGAGTGAACAATAATTCAGCCGAAGAGAAGAAGTTTGGGGAGATGCAGCCGGAGTTGGGCTGAGTTGCAGGGACCGCGGGCAGGGGAAGATCCTGAACGCGGACATAAGACCCGATTCACTCGCCCCCCTTTGCGGGCAAAAGAACCCTCAGACAGAAGGACTTCCAGCCCAAGTCGAAGACAGAAGAACTTCCAGCCCAAGTAGATGAAGAAGAAGATTGCCTGAAAACCTGAGAAGAGTTGGAGCTGAAGTTGAGTTGAAGTTGGAGTTAGGTTGGGCGTGAGTTGCAGTTCACCCTCGGACGACAGAAGAATCCTCGAAACAAGAAATCCTTCCAGCCCAAGTTGAAGACAAGAAATCTTCCACCGAATTGAATTGAAGAAAAATCTTCCACTGAATCGAAGCAAGAAATCTTCCACTGAATCGAAGCAAGAAATCTTCCACTGGGTTGAAACAAGAAATCTACCAGTCTAAACAGAAGAAGAAGAAGAAATACAACTCAAGTCGGAGAGAAGAATCAACTGCGAATGATCGATAGAAATTAGCCCCAGTGTCGAACTGAACCACACTCCGACATACATACATGATTCTAGAAAGTAGGTAATTCGACATTTTCCTATTGTGTGATAGAAGCTTGGTGCCATAGTCCACAGAGCGGGTCGGGAATTGAGAACAATTTTGTTTTTATGTAACGGACTTTAAGATATAAAAGGTTGTTACCCTTTTTATCAGCAATTTTGTTTGGTGTCGTGAGTTTTATTTTATTTGTGTTTTGCCACCCCGTCGGACTCAACTTGTATCGGCCCCGATCCCTGCTGGTCCCGTCTGTCTAAGATCTAAACACAGCGTGGGTAGACAGACCGGAGATCGGTATAGTTGCTTTAGTGACCAGGTATTGGAAGCGAGTCGGGAAAGGCGAGGCTGGTGATCATCTGACCAAAGGGTTGGAGCGGCACGCTTGGACCCAGGAGGAGCGACCAGGAGGAGCGACGTCACCGTTGGCGCCGTAACCAAAGGATCCGACACTGGGCCAGGTGTTGTTTTGTACTTAACCTCATGCTTTGGTTGTGGTGCTTATGATTTAATGGTTTTCAAATTTAAAAAAATACCAATAATCAGAAATTTCTTATCATGTGCCTTGTAAAAAGAAGATTCAACATAAACACGAAAAATACAACCTTAAATTCTGGAAATGTCAATATAAAATGTAGAATCTTTCAAAGGGACTTATGATCTTCTCTGTTGTTTTGTTTGTCACTAATTCTCCTAAACAAACTCCCGAAAGAAATAAACTATCGATATAAAGTGTCTGGAAAAACTACGAATCATCTTCTCTACACTGACGACCTGAAATGTTTTGCAAAAAATGATAACCAATTGCAAATGGAATTTTGGCATGACAATTGTGCCAAGGCGACGTTTCTCAAGGAAAAACTATCAAGCAGCCGCAATCTCACTCTAGATAGGAATATTGAAAGAAACAAATTAAAAGATGAGAGGAGTTATAATTATTGATTTCATTTAGAAGGAAAAGGAATTAAAAACTCTTTTGTGAGAGAAAAATATGAAGGAGAGATATTGCAAAGTAAGTGTGATTATGAAAAGAGTGTTGAATGACAGAAACAGAATTGAAGTTATAAACACATTCGCCATATTGATATTCACTTACAGCTTCAATATTACTAATTGGTCCGTCTCTGAGATTAACAAAGTTGATGTAAAAAACAAAAGCTTCTAACAATGCGTGGCATACACCCCCAACCAAATCAAACACTGAACGATTGGTACCTTCCAAGAAGAGAAGGTGGTTGAGTATTAATTCAACTGCAACTATTATTGACAACTACACCCATAGGTCTTTTTGCTTACTTTCAGTAAACAAATGACTACATGTTGAACTTGGTTCTGAAACAAGATGGTAAAAAAAAAATGCACTCTCCACCGGAAAACAAGAAAATACCATTTGCATAAATGCAGATTTATCGACCAGAAACAAATGAAAATGCATCCCCAAATGAAAAAGGAAAAATAAAAATGTCACAAAACAAACTAGTTTTCAAAACACTATGGAAAAATGAGAGAAAAAAAAAACAACCTTTGCACAGTAAATACTCTATCAATACCAGAGATCTTGAAATAGATGCAACTCTTACCCATCAGTGCCACTCAGATTTTGGTCTCAATTCACAAAATGAAGGGTTTATAATCGATGCTTTCCAACCAGCAACTATTAATGCCCTGTAACATAACAGCAGGCGCCCATCCTACGGCATCTGTAGACAAGATCCGAAGACAACTGTCGATATAATATCTGGGTGTGGCCGATTGGCTAATATGTCTCGCATCCATCTTCTCTTTCAAAAACAATTATTGGGGATAAAAGCCACTGGTATAAAATGAAGAGTTTGTCCTCCTTTAGAATGCTCTGTTTAGACAGATTGGGAAATCGGGCCAGATCGATAAGAATAATTGCGAAAATCATATTGGAAACACGTATCTTCAAGTAGATGTGGCAAACCCAACTGAAAACAAACCCATCTTTTTTGAAAATGTTTGGGAAACTAAGTAAATATAGGGACCTCGAGATAGAAATCAGTAGAATCTGGTATCACAAGACAACAATATTAGTTTTTGTTTTGAAGGCTCTAGTTATTATATGAAAAAGAACAAACATATATATGGATCGTGGCAGACCTCAACAATGTGAATTATAAAAGAAATTACTTATGGGAATATCTCACATCTTGCGAAGATTTCTCTCCATGCAATGATAACAATTATCTTTCTTTTTTTCTGATTGCATGGCGCCTCATCTGTTTGTATTTTCTTCTGAAAAGACGTCTTGAATCTTGAATCTTGAATCTTCTGATAAAGACAGTCAGAAAATCTCGTAATAAACAAACCAAAGGCAAATAATAATAATAATAATAATAATAATAATAATAATAATAATAATGGAATATTTGTGCACACTAGTATGTACTAATTCATTTCTATTGCTTTTATTAGAATGTTTAAAACAACACATTATTTTGACGCCATTCTCATTACTTTGACGCCATCCTTATTGTTTTGACACAATTCTCATTATTTGAAGGCCATTTTCATTATTTTGACGCCATTCTTATTTTTTTATCTCATTATTCTAACAAAATTCTCAGTGTTGTTATGCCATTCTTATTGTTTTGACGCCATTATTACTGTTTTTATACATTCTCATTATTTTTATGTCATTGTCATTATTCAGACGCCATTTTTATTGTATTGACCTCTATCCTCATCATTTTGACGCCGTTCTCATTATTTTAACTCCGTTCCTATTATTTTGAAGGCGTTCTTATTGTTCTCATTATTATTTGAGTTTAACTACAATTACGAAAAAAACTTTGTTATTTTTTTCAAATATTTGTTGAGCGATACTACTATGTTTGGGTAGAAATAAACCCCGAATTTGTTGTGGGTAATCAACACTTTGGATATGAATGTATTCACGTTGTGTATATTAAGTATTTATGAGCTCTTGGAACATTTATCCAGCAAACAATATTGGCGGACTCATGTAAGTCCGGGTAAAAATATATAACACAAAACAATGAATATAAAACAAACGACAATGCATGTTATTAACAAAAGCAATTACATGTGTACACAATTGAAATGAAGGGAAAAATATTGGAACTAGCTATGAGACTCTGCTTGTGTGTGATAGACACTTGTGTGTATGTGTGTGTATGAGAGAGGAGCATAAAAATGAACCTGTCTCATTAGGAGACACTTTACCTATAGTGCGACTGCATCTGGAAGCATGAGTTAAAAAAGAGAGAAAGAGAGCGAGAGAGAGAGAGAGAGAGAGAGAGAGAGAGAGAGAGAGAGAATATGATTGCCTTTTGATAGACTTCAAGAGCGCCCTCTAACGCATTTTGGCAAAGCCAATTGAGATAACCCACATACTCTCTAGCAAAACATTATTGGACGAAGTCTTTTTTCATTTTTTTCGCTTAAATGTTTTCGCCGTTTTCCTCGAATTGCAGTTGGACGAAATGTTTAAACCTCAATAATTTGTTCAGAAATTCAACATGAAGCTTTAGCAAATTAAGATTTAATTAGTCCCCAAAAGTCAACTCCTGTTGCTATAACCATTGTGTGACTGGCTGCTACAATCCATAATCTATTGGGATTTGTCGTCCATCTCTGACCTCTCTTTCACAAATAGCGACCAGGGTTTCTAGAAACAACATCCCTTGATTGGACGTCATTTCAACTTTGATTTCTACTTTCAGTTGATCAATCATTCGGCTTTTACTATTACAGACATTTGAATCACGTGAACATTGCCTGCTTCATAATGACACGAGGTCATCGATAGAAGGAATCACAGGCTAACAATCTTCTGCCTTTCCTTGTGAACTGTAGCTCAAAACCTTTTCCTCTCATTTAAACTCAATTCTATTTTGCAACTTGATCTTTAGAGTTTCGGTCAGAGTGCAGATGAAAAAAAATTATAATCAATTGATTGGTTATCGATCGTTTATACAATCTATAATTACAAAAGACTAACTCAAATAGAAATTAATCTTGTAAAAGATGACGCTATATTGTTGCTGCTTAGATGAAAAACATTAGGAAGACAACATTGTAAAAGGTTTCAGTTAATTAGCTGATGACCACATTTCGGTGTGCGTGCGGGGAGGTTGGAGACACCTTCGATGCAATTTTCTGTTTGAAATGTCAAATAGTCTTTGCTATGAATTAGTCAGATGTCTAAATAGAGTGAACAAAAGTAGAGAGGAGAGCAAGGAGGAGGAAAGGAGAGTTGTTTCATAAAAGGAGGGACTAGAAAACAGAAAGAACTAAGGACATGTAAGTTTGCTTGTTGGTATTGGAAAATATAAAGAGAAACAAGAATAACAACATGGATTTCTACGTTGAAAGAGATGGAAAAAATAAAGATTGCGATGAAAAAAGGCCAGATATGAAGAGGCTGCTGAGAGATTAAAAATTGATTCATAATGAGATCGACAAATATGATGAACATACTGAGATCGATCTATCAATTGTTAGATAAATAGACAGATAGAAAGAGACATAGATAGATAGATAGATAGATAGATAGATTTGTTTTTACAGATTATCAGAGTATTTAAAGTTGAAACATATTTTGGATTCTAAGAATAATTCTTTTTAATGCAAGGGAATACGGCATTAAAAAATGTTTGAAAATAACAATTCGTTTTTTTCACACAAAAGTTCTACTATTTAATCCATAGCTGGTGGAGACTGATAGAGATTCATACCTTCCCTATGATTATTTGTGCGTAAGTTAATGTAACGAAACTGGCTGAAAATCGAACTCGGCTCTCCGATTATTTAATTCACAGCTACCATTCATTACACCAGCCACACATCCTGAGATAGATTGATAGATAGATATGAATTGACTCATTTGAGATAGATAGATAGATAGATAGATAGATAGATGGATGAACAGAATGTAATACATAGATATAAATAGGCAGACTGAGATAGACAGACACACACACACAAAAATATATATATATATATATATATATATATATATATATATATATATATAGAGAGAGAGAGAGAGAGAGAGATAGATAGAAAAAAATAACGGACCGAGATAGATAGATAGATAGATAGATAGATAGATAGATAGATAGATAGATATTAAGATAGATAGTTAGATACCAATGAACAGAATAAGATCGATAGATAGATAGAAATGAGCAGAATGAGATAGATAGACAAACAGATATGAACAGACTGATTATATATATATATATATATATATATATATATATATATATATATAATGAATCATTCATACAAAAAGTAGATTAGTAAAGTTAATGATATAAAATGGCGAAATCCCTTCGCTAACAAAATTTCAAAGGTGCATTGACCTACAAATCACTCGATGAATGTTATGATCCTTATTTTAAAAAATTATAAGCTGTATAAGGTCTTTCTTTAATACGCAAGTACTTTCGACTGTACATTCAGTCATCTTCAGGCATGGAAATTATTTTGTTTTTGGTAAAATTCAGGTTGCATTCGAGACGAGAAAATATAATTCGAATCGAAATATGTTTATTTTAAATGTGTCATTATTAACGGATACAAACTTTTGGAGCGTGTAGTCCCAACGCTAAGATTGAATTTGTGATTTGTAGGTGAATGCATCTTTAAAATTTTGTTAGCGAAGGTATTTCGCCATTTTATATCATTAACTTTACTAATCTACTTTTTGTATGAATGATTCATTGTAATATAAATTGAACTGCACCACATATTTGATTTAAATAAAATGACCCGACGTGCAAATTTCGGGATAACAATCGAGACATTACTCTATTTATTGAATAATTTAGTTCATGCCTCATTGACTGAGTTTACTCGTACAACAAAAAAATTATATATATATATATGAACAGATTGAGGTAGATAGATCGACAGATAGATTTATAGATATGAACAGTGTGAGATAGATCTATAGACAGAACAATAGTGAGATGGATAAATCGGTCTATTGATAGATATGAACAAAATGAGGTATATATATATATATATATATATATATATATATATATTCTTAGATATATTGATAGAGAGATAAATCGATCAACAGATAGATAGATATGAACAAACTGAGATAGATATAAATGAACAGTATGAGATGGATATGAACAGGTGGAAATAGAACCCTTACCCTGCAGATAGATAGATAGATAGATAGATAGAAATGTACAATATATAGAGATAGATAGATATGAACTGGCTGAAATAGATACATCGCTTGATAGATACATAGATAGGAACAGACTGAGATAGTTATATAAGCACTGGCTTAGATAGATAGATAGATAGATAGATAGATAGATAGATAGATAGATAGATATGAACAGAATGTAATCGATAGATAGATAAACTTGTCAATGGTAGAGATATTAACAGAAAGAGAATGACATTTAAAAGGATAACGATAACTGAATTCGCTCTGATTGTCGTGTTTGGCCAACGTGCTAACAACCATTACCCGAAAGTAAAATCTCAGCATGGATTTGACTCACTATATTAACAATGGTTTTTCTGACAACTGCTCCACGGTAAGATGTCCACTTTATTAATCTATTCATATTAGATTGTTATTACATTATTTACATTCAACCGATCCAGACATCGCTTTTCTTATACATAATGAAGAAAAATTAACTAAAGTTTACATGTGATATATCATGTATATATTATATATATATGTTCATATTTATATATATATATATATGATTAGATATAAACAGAGTCGACCTGTAAATAAAGATTATTTGGTGACAGTCAATTTCACGCTTTAAGCAATCATCAGACCATGTCTTATTCCTTTCTTGTGTTAGCTATGCACATTGGGGTCACGGGGGGGAATGGGGAATAGGAGTTGACTAATATTTTAGTGATGCTTTTGATGGTGATATTTTAAAACACGCCTTGATATATATATATATATATATATATGTATGTATGTGTGCGTGTGTGTGTATATATATATATATATATATATATATATATATATATATATACAGTCAACGACGAAATTATTCGTACAGCCATCAATTTTGAATATTTTGATCCATTTTTCAGAATCTAATGCCCGTATGATCCCAGTTTTTTTTAAAAAATATATTAATAAGCCCGAAAAAGGAATTTTAAAAGTGAATTTTCAAAACAATATGTTAAATACAACAAATTGACATGCAAATTATGTAAAATAGGAAAAGACAAAATTATTCGTACAGTATGAAAAATCGAAAAAACTGAAGAATTTTCACAATACTAATAGTCAATAGGATGGCCTCTCATCTTTAGAACTTACTGCAATCGGTTTCTAAAGTTTTTGATGAGATTTGAAAAAGTCTTTTCTGGGATTTTCTTCCATTCCTCAATGGTTACACGTTCTAATTCCTGAAGGTTTTTTGGCGACCGACGATTTATTTGAACTTTCATGTCTTGCCATAGATTTTCAATAGGATTCAAGTCAGGATTCATTGAAGGCCTTGGCAGAGCTGTAATCTTCTTTTTCTGAAGCCACGCAGTCACTGATTTAGACGTGCGTTTGGAATCATTATCTTGCTAAAAAGTAAATCGCTGACTTAGATGAGGATTTTGCGCTGATAGTTGTAGATTTTTATCCAGAATTTCATTATTCCTCTTATTGCAATTATTTGTCCAGTCCCGCTGGAGCTAAAACAATCCCAAAACATCACCAAGCCGCCTCCATGTTTTAATGTTGCCACTGTGTTCTTTGGAAGGAAAGTCTCACCTTTCTTGTGCCAAATCTTCTTTACATCAATTTTTGTTTCATCACTCGATAATACTTGTTCCTAAAAGCAATTTTCTTTGTCCAAGAACGTTTTGGCAAAATTAAACCGAGCAAAAATGTGACATGTTTTGTGAAGAGGGGATCGTTGTGGTCGCTTCCCATACAACTCATTTCTATTTAAACAACATTGTATTGTGCTTGTACTTACGCTGATATCTTTTGATAACTTTTGGCGATGTTATTCAAAACAACTCTTGGATTTATATTAACCTCGCGACACAGTTTCCGCGGAGTTCTCGGTGACAATTTGGGTTTTCTTCCACGCCCAGTCAAATTCCAGTTTGCGCTGGTCAACCACCCTGAGCGGCCAGGTTTCACACCCATATAGGAGGATAGAGCGAATGATCGCCTGGAAGATCCGCCCTCTCTCCGGTTCCACAGGCAGCGCTGGAGACGGGCGAAAGCAGATCTCGCCGCGCCCATCCGACGTTCCACCTCAAACACTCCTTGTCCGGATGCAACCACAGCCGGTCCTAGGTAGACAAACGACTCGACCACCTCCAGGTTGACACCGTCCAGCGAGATGGGGCGCTGGGCTTCTGGTGGGACTAGGGAGAAAAGCACCTTGGTCTTCGATGCATTAATACGCATACCCACAGAGCGGGCCGCGTTGTGAACTCTTTCGAGAACACTTTCGACGTCTGCAATCGAGGACCCCAGAAGGACGATGTCATCGGCATAGGCTAAGTCCGACACCTCTACATCTCTACCGACCGACACACCTGAGTAGCCGCGGAGGGCAGTGTTGAGGATGAAGTCGATGGCAAAGTTGAAGAGGGTGGGTGAGAGGGCACATCACTGTCGGACTCCGGACCTGACGTCGAAGGGCTCCGATTCCTCACCGTAGACCCGCACCCGCGTGGCTCGATAGTACTCCTGGATAAGGTGAAGCAATTTCACAGGGATGCCGTCCGCCAGCATAAGTTTCCACAGTGCATCTCGATCGACCGAATCGAACGCAGCTGCGAAGTCGATGAAGCACAGGACCGTTGGTTGTTGGTA
This sequence comes from Acanthosepion pharaonis, assembly GCA_903632075.3. Taxonomy (NCBI): domain Eukaryota; kingdom Metazoa; phylum Mollusca; class Cephalopoda; order Sepiida; family Sepiidae; genus Acanthosepion; species Acanthosepion pharaonis. The sequence continues at coordinate 995,069 of CAHIKZ030002225.1, read as the reverse complement.
GGCCCAGCGCTGCTCGAGTGTGCGTCTCAGGTTGAAGATCTGATCCACACACCCTTTCCCCGGGCGGAAGCCACATTGGGTGGGACGCGTGCGGGCGTCTCGAGCCGTCTGGAATCGCTTCAGAAGCAGAACTGCGAAGGTTTTGGCCGCTACATCGAGCAGACTGATTCCCCGATAGTTGGAGCACACCTTCCTGTCACCTTTCTTAAAGAATGGCAGCAAAACAGCGTGGCCCCAATCATCAGGAACAGTCTCCGTGGTCCACACCGCATTGAAGACCCTGTGAAACCTGGCCGCTCAGGGTGGTTGACCAGCGCAAACTGGAGGTGTTCGACAACGACTGCCTCCGTCGCATCCTGCACTGCCGACGCGTCGACCGGGTCCCTACCACTGAGCTCCGCCGCCGCCTCGGCCTACGCCCTCTGCCCGCAGTCCTTCTTCAACGGCGTCTCCGATGGTTCGGACACGCTGCGCGCCGGTCGAGAGGGGAGCTGATACGGGACGTTCTCCTTCCCACACCGCCGTCCACCTGGCGGAAGCGGATAGGCGGACAGCTGAAGACGTGGGCCTCAACGATCAAGGAGGATCTGGCGCTACTTTCCGGCCCGCATGTGGTCGGCCTCCGCCGCTGGAACCGCGACTGGCTTACCATCTCGTGCGACCTCGCGACAGACCGACGGGCGTGGGCAGCAAAGGTCCGTGATGCGGTGCGTCAACAGGAAGAAGCCGGCTCAATCCGCCCAGGGTGAATGCCGCATCAAGACAAGACAAGACCCAGTCAAATTCTCTGTCGTGAGAGATCGTTTCTTTATAACGTACTGTACCGTAAATCTAAGGATAGCTAACCGGTTTAAAATAGTGCTATAACTATTTCCTGACTTGTGGAAGTTAATAATTCTCTGTCTCAAGTCTAAGGTTGAAGAAGACTAGCATAAGCTTGTGCCAGTTTTAAATAGACTACACCCACATGAGATAATTTGGGATTTTTGCTGTGTAATATATATGCTCTGTTATAATAAATACACTGAGCTCTCTCTGTGGATAAGTTTTAATATATAATATTACTAGGATCTATTACATATATATATATATATATATATATATATATATATATATATATATATATATATAAAGTTCGTGTGCGCTTTAAAAAAATTTAACTTTATTTGTATTTGCGATAGAAATAATTTGTAAAAGGGATTAGAAAGAAATAAATCTGTATTTTTTAAGGTTTTATTGAAATTTTATTTAAGTTTCCACATGTCCTCCATCATTATCAATACAAAGGGTAATACGATTTTACAGTTCACGGAATACATTTGCCAACTGATTTACAGTAATGCCTGAAATCACATTAGTTATTTTAGCTATACTTAAAACTAGGTACATTAAACTTTATAACATTTTTTACAGATTATTTCTATCACAAATACAAATAAAGTTATAATTTTTTTAAATGCACACGAACTTTATGGACACCCTGTATATTATGAAATGGACTAAGTTCGACAATTATTTTAATATACGTTATTTTTATAGATACAAATATTTAAGTAAATGCTACATTATTAATTACATTTACCAGCCTGAATGTCCGGGAAATCTCAAAGAAAATATGTCTCCTCTTTTTGGACAAGATGCTTTTGAGTGGGTAGAGGTCACAAACAAGAAGTTTTAAACTAGAGAGTATGCGCCATAATTCTGCTTCATATTTTGTAAAGCTGAGTATTGCCCACCTTGCCAAAAAAAAAAAAAAAAAATTATTGAAATGGCTGTTAACTTCTTTTGTTATTAATCCAATAAAAATTGTAGTCCATCATTAAAAGAGAAATGTATATAAGAGCATAGAAAAATATTCATGCAAAGAATATATTTCGGAAGCAATAAAACTGTTGCAAGTAGCTTTCAATTTGAAATAAAAGAATTAACAAATCAATGCTTGGAAACTGATAACAAAATAGTCTATTCAATTCTATGGAATACCGTGTCAATCAAATCTAGGTTTTATGCTCTATAGCTTTTGGATTTATTTATAGATTTAAAAAAATTGTTGCCTTTTATTTCAATAATAAAACCTGACATTTCCGAAAGAAATTATCAATATTAAAAAAAATATGTTATCACCTGAAACTTGCATTATATGTGGCTGGCTCATATAAATTTACGTATATCTTGAAAATTTTAATAACCCCAGTTGGTGAAAACCAATATTATTAAGTTTATAATAAAATCTAACAAAAACATATACTTGTGCGTCTAGTAATTGAGAAAAAATTATAATATAAAGAAAACCTATTATATTCAAAAGAAAAAATGAGTAAACTTTTTAAAAAGTTCTACACAGGTTCAAATGAGAAAATCATGAAAATATTTTTTGTAACAAAACCGCCTTTCATCATTTTCTATTCACTTAACAATTTTCAAGAACGGAGAATCATAAAATTTGGTGCATGCAGCGTAATATTTTGGTTAGGTCGTCTTTTATTTATGTTCCACTGAAGTTGCATTCTTACATGCCTCTCTCTGTTTTTTATATATATATATATATATATATATATATATATATATATGGCATCTCGGCTTCGGTTACTTTCACACTGTCATAATAAAGTTTCTCTTTACATTTTCTGCAACTATTTTCTTGGTATTGATTCTGATGAGCTTTTCACTTTAGTGTTCTCAACTTTACGAATTTAATCGTCGTACTAGAATGGCAATTAGGTCTCATCATTTTATAGAATAATTTGCTAGATGTAACTGTAAGTTCTATGCTAAGAGTTTCTTCTCTCGTACTTCTCCCTTGTGGAACTCCCTTCCGGCATCTTACTTTTCAATCTAGGTTAATCTTCAAAAATCAAATGCAATGTCAGTCGTTTATCTCCTGTCTTCTTAATACCTGTTCTTTTATTGTCCTCTCTCTCTCTCTCTCTCTCTCTCTCTCTCTCTAAATATATACAGGAGGCACGGTGGAGTAATGGATAGCGGCTTGGATTGAGGAATCGGAGAGCCGAGTTCGAATTCCAGTCGAATTCATTACATTCACTTACGTGCTAAGTAACAAGGTATGAATCCTCTTCTTCTCCCTCCAGCCATGAGTAAATAGCAGAACAGACTGGGTTCTATAGCCTTGGATGGCAACTGGTGTAGGAGAAGGAAAACTCTGAATTCAAAACCTGCGGATGCTTGTTTGGGAACCTTGTGGCACGTAGTGCACCAGGTCTCTGCATTCGGCCCTTCAAAAAGTGTGGATGGTCCTGCACGAAACCTTCATCACTATAATCAAATCTCATGTGCTGGTGTCGGGCTGTCGGTTTTCTAGTGTAACAACGTATCCTCACCCCAATGAACCCACGCTCCCCACAAGACCGGCCGGTATGGTCCAGTATTACAGGTTAGACACAGGTCTACGGTTCCCAATGTCAATTCGAAGCCACCCTCCAGCCACGTTGTGATTGTTTTGATTCTGGAGAGTGGTCATCTGATCGTAGAAATCCGGAAGTTCTCCTTTGGTCGGGTGAGAATCGAGTTTGTCGGGTGAGAATCCGACAGAAAAATAAATATAACCAAGTCGATTCGATTTTGAAACGACAAAAGTTTTTTTCGATATATAAAAGCAAACACACACACACACAAATAATATTTCTTGTTACACTACGTTGAATGTTTCTTGTATGTGAACAATAACCAAACAAACACAAATACTTCGAAATATTTCGGTAAAGGAGAGATGTGGCCTTCGTTTTAACCGTTTATGGTCTGTCCTTAGCGCAACTACTACAACCTTCGATGTTCCCGTTCTCACTTATAGTAAGAGTAGTAGTAGCATTAGTAGTAGCAGGAGTAGCGGTACTTAGATGTTAGCGGCGACATTTCGCTTCTTCGCCCTCAGCTTCAGTAACACACAGCGGGCGCTTCCTTTTCAATCTCTGACGTCTCTCCACTCAGTTCGACTGTATTCGAAGATAGACGAACCCAAAAACTCTCTATGCTCCGATTGGTATCTGTTTTTCTAGTGCGAACATACTGACATACTACCAAAGTGCAACTTCACTCCCCCGAGAATAAACAATTTACCTTTTCATCGATTGATTTCTAAGGTTCACAACAAAACACAATTGTTTATCACCTCGCTATCAATCAATCTGCCGTTCGTTTTGTGTAAACTACAGAGATTCTTGTTTTAAAAGTAAATTCTAGATCAAAACATTATTAAGTTTAACTTCGATTCTTATAGTGTCAAAATCCATTCCTTTCTTTAAAAGTTTCAAATTATCATTGTTCCAGTAATTTTCTATTAGTAATCTGATATCCTTTGTACACTTACAAAAAGATTGTATTTCGTGTTCTAAATTAACTTTCTGTAACATTTAAATTTCAAAGTCCTCACAGCATATTAACATCTCTTTCACTTGGTGTTTTCTGTTTTACAGCATATCCCCCTTTATTATAATTATTAGTATTTTTTCAAGGGTGATATCACCCCTGCCACACTAGGAACTGGTCTGCTTGATCCTCATATGTCGAATTCAACGGGAGAGTCGAGTATATATATATATATATATATATATATATATATATATATATATATATATATATTGTTATGGGGTCCACCCCTTTTTCATACAAGTGGACTCGACCAGTATGTATTTGGACTGCTGCCGTTAAATACCCAGAGTCAATCAGAGCAGAGATTGTGATTGAGTTGGAGGTAGAGTAATAGTGTGAGGTAACCGCTTGTACAAGTCACAGTTACAAGCACGTAGACTCTAAGGAAGTCCTACTTCGAGACTAATTTTCCAGACTGTATATATATGTTATTATTGCTACTAACCGCGTTTCTGGATTTACTAACCGTATTACCAATTGTATTATTGTGTAAATACATTTATTTGCCCTATTTCATTCCTGCGTTTGTCATTCATTGGTGACCGGATGTCATCTCGGAATCCACAACAAATTGGCGACGAAGATTCGAACTCATGCGGAAAAGAAAAAATCAACAAAAGAAAAATCTTCCCTCGTCGTCCAACAAGCAAATTGGCGTCGAGCTATTCGAACTCACACGAAAAGAAGAAATAGAAAAATCCTTCCCTCGTTCACAACAAATTAGCAACAAACAGTTACGAGGAGTAAAAATACGTAAAATTGAGTTATCATGAAAGATTTTAAAAATATTTTGGTAGAACTGATAAAACACCAAAATGATAAACAATTACAACTACAAGAAAGAATGGAAGAAAAATGGCAAAAGCAATTAGGAAGACAAATAGAGCTCCAGAAACTAATATTGAAAGTAGCGGGCAACAAGCAATTAGATATTGAAAAAGAAGCAACTTTTCCGCAAGACGCAGTGTGGAATACCATAGAGATTTTCAAATATTCTGTAGATGAGGACAAAAATTTTGAAGATTACTTCAGAAGACATGAAGACATCTATAACATCGACTGTCAAAATTGGACAGAAGCAAAAAAGCTACGTCTATTGCTTAGAAAATTAAGAACTGAAGAATATACAAAGTTCGTGGATTATATCTTGCCAAAAAAGACGAACGAATTAACATTTGACGAAGCAGTGACATGTCTTAAAGAACTCTTCAGCCCGAAAACATCACTCTTCCACAGGAGATGGAAATACCTTAACCTAGTAAAGGGCGATAATGAGGATTATTCCACGTTTGCCGCAATCGTAAATAAACATTGTGACGACTTCAGACTAGTAGAATTAACCCCGGACAATTTCAAATGTCTCATCTTTGTTCAAGGGTTATTTTCTACAAAAGATAGCAAAATGCGCAGAAGAATGCTTGCAAAATTACAAAATGAACCGAGTCTAACATTACAGCAATAATCGGAAGATTGGCAGAGATGTCTTAGTATAAAGAAAGACGCAAAGGACATTGAGGAATCAGCTGTTTCTCATATACGTAAGTTAAACAAAAGTCTACGTTCTTCACCCTCCCCGGAAACCAAAATTTTACGACAATGAAAAAAGATTCTCACCCTACCCGGAAAGAAGAAGAAAATTTTATAAGAGAAAAAGTACAACACACAGGACAAATTATGATGAATATCGAAGCAAATATAAACTCCCTCCATCAGCATGTTATCGATGTGGAGGACTACATTAGAACAAGGATTGCCGTTTTAGGTATAAAAACTGTCTTGAATGTGGAAAAAGGGGCCACAAGGCATCCCAGTGTAGAAATAGAAAAGATACTAATAGAATAAGAGTCACAAGGATGCATAACGATGACAACACCAACGTAAGGAAATATGTGGAACTGAAATTTTAAATAAAAAGATTAAATTGCAACTGGATTCGGGTTCCGACCTCACGACAATCAACGTACAGACATGGAGAAAACTTGACAGACCAACCATGTTACACACACAAAAAGTTGCCAAGTCGGTTACATGCAAACGAATAAAATTTGAGGGAGAAATAATCGTAAATGTTAAATTTCACGGCAAAACAAAAAAACTTAAGATATACGTCATGAAAGATACTGAAAATCTAGTAGGTATCGACTGGATGCAGAAGTTCAACGTTTGGGACCTACTTATCAACTCTTTTTGCAAAAAGTTAGAGGTGGAACCATCAGATTCTATAGAATTAAAGGAAGAATTATATAAACAATTTCCTGAGGTATTTTCGAGCGGGTTGAGACGATGCAATAAATTTAAGGTCAAAATAGAATTAATAGAAAACGTCCAACCAATTTTTAAAAAGAAGCGAAACGTACCGTTCGCTTCTATAGAAAAAATAGACAAAGAATTGGAGAGACTTGAACAAACTGGGATTCTATCAAAAACAGAGTTTAGCGAGTGCGCAGCGCCGCTGGTTTATGTAAAAAAGAAATCAGGAGAAATTCGCGTATGCGCAGATTTTTCGACGGGACTCATCAAGGCAATAAAAGACCATCATTACCCCCTACCGAGCCCAGAGGAGATATTTACAAAGCTCAACGGCGGTAAGATATTTTCAAAAATAGATCTTAGTGAGGCTTATCTACAAATTCCAATACAAGAGAGTACGAAAATCCTTTGCATTAATACACACAAAGGGTTGTACAAATTCAACAGACTACCATTCGGAGTAAAAGTTGCACCTGCAATTTTTCAACAAACGATTGACACAATGCTCACGGGCCAGAATTTCGCGACCGCTTATCTGGATGACATTATAATTAAGAGCGACAATATTGAAGAGCACACATCACACATAAAGGAAGTTTTCAGAAGACTGCAGGACTTTGGGTTCAAAGTAAAAGGAGAAAAGTATGATTTTTTCCTAAATGAAATTAAATATTTAGGACAGATAATAATTGAAAATGACTGAAAGACACAGAAATGAGAAGGTCGAACAGGAAGAGAAAATTTGTCGAACCCCTGATTATCAACCATAAAAGACAAAAATACTAACTCCCCCCAAAAGGGATCTTAGGAGGGGGTGTTATGGGATCCACCCCTTTTTCATACAAGTGGACTCGACCAGTGTGTACCTGGACTGCTGCCGTTAAATACCCAGAGTCAGTCAGAGTAGAGAGAGGGAGATTGAGTTGGAGGTAGAGTAATAGTGTGAGGTAACCGCTTGTACAAGTCACAGTTACAAGCACGTAGACTCTAAGGAAGTCCTACTTCGAGACTAATTTACCAGACTGTATATATATATTATTATTGCTACTAACCGCATTTCTGGATTTACTAACCCTATTACCAATTGTATTATTGTCTAAATACATTTATTTGTTATATTTCATTCCCGCGTTTGTCATTCATTGGAGACCGGATTTCATCCCGGAATCCACAACATATATCTATCTATCTATCTATCTATCTATCTATCTATATATATATATATATGCTTGGTTTGGCGAACGAAGATTTATGAAGTAGCCTGTCCACGTCGACTGATGGCCGCAGCGACTGCAATTAAAGGTCTGGTCTGGTATAGCTACTGAGGCTTCCCGGTCATTCCCCCTCCCGTGGCGTTTCTCATTCAGGTTGGCCCTGCGAGAGTCCTCAATGGTGGAGACGGCCTGGTGGACAGTGCGGCGTCAGGTTTGACGGCAGCAGCAACTGAAATATATATATGAATACTAAAAATATAGTTTTATTGTATGTTATATTTATGGGTTAAAATGTTCAGTACCAGGAATAAAGCGTATGTAAATATAAAAGTGGACATTGAAGTCCAGCGGTGACAGTCTGGTTCACGTTTAAACGAGTGCTTAATGGCCTGACGATTACGTTTAATTATGAAACAGACTGTCGCCTCTTGGTGTTGACATCGAAGTCCACTTATATATATATATATATATAAACTTGTAAGATGAACAAGCAACTTAGGGTTTTTCTGGCGTTTTGTACGCTCTGGAGTCTGCTCGGTGGCTGTGGTTGTTAAACTGATCGGTGTTTGCGCTGAGGTAAAAACGAAATCTTGAATACTGTTCCTCCAGCCGGTTGATATCTGTTCCATCCATAAATTGTATGCAACACAATCCTCTTCTTCTTCATCGCCTCCCTATCGCCTTGTGCTAGACTAAAGTACGCTTAAACAAATATCGATATTTTCAAATTTACTTGCGTTGACTTGGAGATCAATGGTTTCAAAGAAATTTATTCTGTCTTCTTCTTTAAAATGAAGTTAAACGATAACAAGTAACATTCACTGGTCACGTGAGTTACTATCCAAACTTTTTATTTGTTTTAAACATTTTACCCCAAGAAAGGCAATAAAGCCACTAAGACACAAGGGTTAACTGAGTGTGAATAAATGTAAGAAAACCAAAAACATTGTTAAGGAGAAAGGACAATAAAAGAACAGGAATTAAGAAGACAGAAGATAATGATTGCCATTTCATTTAAATTGTTTGAAGATCAAAGTTGATTTGAAAACAATAGACCGAACGAGAGTTGCACAAGCTAGAAGTGCAATAGAAGAAACTGTCAGCATAGAACTTACGGTTATATCTAGTCATTTGAATCGTAAACTTCGCTGCCAATCTAGTATTTTATTTAAATCCATAAAGTCGATGTACCAAAGATGAAAGCTCATATGAACAATTGCCATATTTATTTCCAAATCTCGAGATTTCCGCTTTTCTTTTTAATGGTGAAACGTTCAAACAGAATCAATACTTTACGAAAACACCGTTATATATAAGTCTTTAAACAGAGAATGACGCACAGTAATTTACAGGACAATGCAAACATTGCTTAACAACAACTTCTGAATGAGAGAAGATAATTTTCATTGGATGATGTCATTAAAAATTTTGCTATTTTTAGAAAAAGAATGAAATCAATAATTAAACATTAATATTTTAATTTTTAAACTAATTTCCGACATTTTATTTATATTTTTAACGACAATTCGTTCCGATTCTTATTTATTCATTTTGGTATTTTCATTTTTAAAATAATTTTTTTTCATTTTTTTTTCTTCTGAACAGCCATAGATTTTGTACATTTGGGCGAGACGTCATGTAATATATAAAGCTCAAAGTTTGCCTATGTGTTCAATCGAAATCTTGAAATTTAAATATATAAATTTGGCTGTCTTTCCGTCTGTTTGCGTGAGTGTGTATATGTGTGAACGTAAGAATAAATATTAAGTAAAACTTTGATATCAAATAAATGTGCTTTTACTTTGTATGACTACAATAATGGGTCTTATATCTTGCCCAACATCGCCGTTCTTGCTTAATAGCGATAACTAATTTGCATATTCAGTTTTAACAATCAATTTCGTTAAACAATAGTTATATTTTGTTATTCATTTTTCCAACAATCTAGTGTTTTGTGATATTTATAAATCAGTGATTGGTTTGTTGACAGTTTTTATAAGTAAATTGATTCGTTATTTAAATAAAGTCACTATTTACGTTGAAAGTAGTAACCACCTTAGGAGATAGAGCACAGTTTGGAAACAAAGGTAAGTAAACAAGTAAATGAAGAGAAATAATAAACAGATATTTTTGATCATATAATGAAACAAGTCTAAATTGTTATCTGAAAATATTCATAAAAATTAATCAAATAATTTACTCAAGTTTTCCTTTTTAATAATGAATTTTAATTTTAATTCTATTTATTGAGTTAAAAATAAATCATTTTACCATTAAAACGAAATAGACGCTCTTGCGCAAAAAAAAAAAGGAAAAAGGAAAAATAAGGAAAAAGAAAAAAGGAAAAGAAGAGAAAAGGAAAAATAGGGAAAAGGAAAAAAGAAAAGATGACAAAAGAAAGAGGAAAAAGGAAAAAGAAAAAAGAAAAAAAGAGAAAACAACTTGAATGAAAAAATTCAATTTTAAACGCTTAATTTCATACTAGCCGTGTTACCCGGCATTGCGCGGGTCGGGAGATCTTTTCCGTTCGTTTCTTTGAAAGATTTGTGTATGAAATGGCAGAAGCGAAATTGTTGCAATTAAAATATCTCGATAGGTTTTCGTCGTCTTTCATTTCCCATAAAAGATGGAGGTGGTGCAATTGTCGCGAGGTTGAGGCGCCAAGCGAAAAGGGTTAAATGAAGAAATTAGAAACATTGCTCAGTAAAAAAAGTCACTTGACTCTCGTAACGCCCTACCCACTATCACTTCGATAATTCAATATTTTATTTTAAACCGATTCTATGTCACGTAAAATTATCTCATGTTCTGATTTTATTTTCTTCATTACTATCACAAGACGCGTCATATCAGATGTGCTTCGATCGTTCCTTTGTTGAATTTCTTCTTGTTATGATCGCTAAAAATAACGTGTTACTTATTTCCAATGACCGCTATTAAGGACCAACAGACGATTGGTATGTACAGTGTACAGTTGTAAGACAGCTTTTCATCCATTCTGTACCAACAAAGAACTGCAATAAATAGAACGCTTTTGTTAGAAAGATCCCAAAAAACCAGAGCAGAAAAAAAAGATTGCGAGATGAAACATTTGTCTTTCTTTTCAACTTTTGCTTTCAGGTTTTAATGACAGTATACTACGATGGCCGGCAAGTTTGTTTCAGTCACTCTACTTGCCTTCCACTAAATGAAGGGGTCAGAGATATTTGAGGAAGTTCAACTGATGTAATTTGCTTTCTTGCTTTCTTTCTTGCTTTCTTTCTTGCTTTCTTGCTTTCTTTCTTTCTTTCTTTCTTTCTTGCTTTCTTTCTTTCTTAAATTTAGACATCAAGTTAAGTAAGTATTGATTAGGTTGGTACAGTAACAACATGTTGCTTATTAGCTGTTTCGGTCACCCACCTCATTGCTTAACTTCATTGCTCTGCCAAGAACCGGGTTGGGAATCTCTCTCTCTCTCTCTCTCACTCTCTCTCTCTCTTTCTTTCTTAAACACACACACGCTCACAGTATCTCTCTCTGTCTCTCTATCTCTTTCTCTCTATATATATTACTCTCTCTTTCTCTCTCTCTCTCTATATATATATATATATATATGTATGTATTACTCGCCAGTAATTTATAATCGTCTGATGAGATGCGCTGATACGCATCGAAACATGACTGCCATTGTGTAGTGATTTTGACATGGTTTTGATGTAATATTTTAAAATAAAAAATATTGCCCTACTTTGTATTAATCCCTCTTTTAAATTTAATGTTACGAAGGTTGTAATTGCACCCATTCGTTCTCCTCCTACCTGGATATATATATATATATATATATATATATATATATATATATATATATATATATATATATAATCAATAAACCTTATCAGAAGAATGAGATTTATGATTATATTTGCTCTACTCTGTATTGAGCACTCTTTTAAGAATAGTATTTGTTGGTTATTGCAATTTATTCCGTATACACCAATTCTATACTTGGATATCTATCTATCTATCTATCTATCTATATTAGCTGTATAACCCATCTTCGGCCGGGTGTTTCATTACTGTGAATTTTTGCCGTTCAATTAGAGCAGTTTAATTTTAAAGCCAGCCCACCCGAAAACCAATATTAGCAACAACAATTGGGTGCAAGTGAGGCACATCCCCAAATGGGAGGTTAACAATTAGAATGGGGGGGGGTCCTTGAAAAGGGCCGTTTTTTGCGTTCTCAGTCTTGTAAGGAAGGAACCTCTTCCATGGACCGTCATAATAATAATATACGATCATTTTTATTTATAATATAATTTTTATTTATAATTCTAATAATGTTTTGCGTTAGATTTCAACTCCCTAAATTGACTGTACGCTGTTTTTTTTTACAGACATTAAATTTTGCCTTTGATTTCTGCGCAAAGTGTAAAATATAATTTTTTCGATTTTTCACCTTCATGTTGTAAAATTTTGAGAATTATAATAATAATAATATGTATATATATATATATAATATATATATATATATATATATATAATAATAATAATAATAATAATATATATAATATAATAATAATAATATAATATATATATATATATATATATATATATATATATATATATATATATATATATATATGACTCTCCCGTCGAATTCGATGTATGAGGGTTAAAAGATCAGTTCCCAGGAAAACGACATCCCGACAACAGCACATGAGATTTGATTATAGTGGTGAAGGTTTCGTGCAGGACCATCCACACATTTTGAAGGGCCGAATACAGAGACCTGGTATATATATATATATATATATATATATATATATATATATATATATATATATATAAGAATTTCCTTCCAAGTAAGGCGGGTGTACCACTAGTACGCAAGACGTTACAGAAAGTGAAAGTAAGAGAAAAGACTGGGTATGTGGGGGGGGCAGTGCGGAAAGGATAAGAAGAAGAACGGGGATGAAGGCATCAGAAGATGACGATTGGCATTACATTTAAAGTTTTGAAGATTGCATATTCGGAGAAGCAAATAAGAGCGAGGGATTTCCACTCTCAGGAATTGCGAGAGAAGCTGTTGAAGTAGAAGTGGCGGTTACATTTAACTGTTTCAACATATATATATATATATATATATATATATATATATATATATATATGTGTACTCATTTGAAAACCTCGGATAGTTCGACTTGCAGTGGAACAAATCGGCACCCGTGTAAAAATGGGGAATAAAAAAAGAAAGAACTAAGAACATTAATCCAAGGCGAAAACAATCGTCCAGTGTTTAACCTCCAAGTCCAAAGAAAAAAAAACCCCGAAAACGAGTAAAAAGACAACTACGTAAAGTGCTCAATACACTAAGTAGAATAATCTATCTATCTATCTATCTATCTATCTATCTATCTATCTATCTATCTATTAACCTGTTCATTATCTGTCAACTTGTTCATATGTATGTAAGTATTCATCTATCTATCTATCTATCTATCTATCTATCTATCTATCTATCTATCTATCTATCTATCTATTAACCTGTGCATTATCTGTCAACTTGTTCATATGTATGTAAGTATGTATGTATGTATGTATCTATCTATCTATCTATCTATCTATCTATCTATCTATCTATCATCTATCTTGTTCATATCTATCTATCTATCTATCTATCTATCTATTAACCTGTTCATTATCTGTCAACTTGTTCATATGTATGTAAGTATGTATGTATGTATGTATGTATGTATGTATCTATCTATCTATCTATCTATCTATCTATCTATCTATCTATCTATCAACTTGTTCATATCTATCTATCTATCTATCTATTAACCTGTTCATTATCTGTCAACTTGTTCATATGTATGTAAGTATGTATGTATGTATCTATCTATCTATCTATCTATCTATCTATCTATCTATCTATCTATCTATTAACCTGTTCATTATCTGTCAACTTGTTCATATGTATGTAAGTATGTATGTAAGTATGTATGTATGTATCTATCTATCTATCTATCTATCTATCTATCTATCCTTTTTCTCTTGTGGTGAACGAGGGAAAGTTTGGCTGGGCAAAAGAAACGAACGTGTATAAAAAAACTAGCCAACGAAAAGAGAAGCGAAAAAACAATGAAGAAGAAAAAACGAAAGGAGAAACAAAATAATAATAGAAAGATGGAAAGCCGTTTTTATTACCGAGGAATATTCTCAGTAAAAAGGCCAAAGAGTCACTCGAGGTAAAGTGTTACAGGGGAAGAGTGCTTGGGGTTATGTTGGTAAGATAACAGTTGACCTTAGATTTTAACAGGTTAAGATTGTAGTGATCGGGGAAACAACATCTTGGGAGTTGGTTCCACAAAGTAGCGATTCGTAAAAAATTGAAAGAAGTGAAAAGCATTTTTCTCGCAGCCATGAAAGATAAGAAAAAAAAAAAGAAGAAAGAAAAGAAATCCAGCAAGAAAGACTGAAGCAATAAATGGAAAAGAAGAAAAGAAAGGAAGAAAAGAAAGGAAAGAAAAAGAAAAAGAAAGTAATGAAAGAATAAATGAAAGAAAACGAAAGAAAGAAAAAGTAAGAAATTATTACAATATATGAACGCAGCCATTCATATCTATGACAAAAGTTCCGTTACGAAACAAATCCACCCTATTTATTTCCACGGAATCTACAACGTATGAAGGAGGCACAATAATACATTTGGATAGAACATGTTTCCGTTCTGTAAACATGTTTCAAATTCTAAAAAAAAAAGAAGATTATTTTAAAAAAGTCATCACATTTACATTTTCGCCAATGATAAACAAAAACCTGTGAATAGTTTCCTGGAAAGAAGTTTCTTAGAAACATTATCGTCATCACTGTTGAAACACATTACCCAACAGCTAACTGTGCTCACATCCACTCTTTGATCTCCATAAAATGTTAGCAAACGTCGATAAATGTCAGTCGGTGATATGATTAGAATTCAGTGACATGCATCGTACCCACTTTCATGTTAGACGCCATTTTTGCCAGACTATCGCTCAACTGCTATTTATAACAAGACAAAAACATAGCTAATTAGCAGGAAGGTTCAGCCTCTACTGCCAGACACACAAACATTTATTTATGACGACGTGGTTCACCGTAATAAAACAGGAAGCATTACTTTCGGAGCGCCCTTCGTATTAATTTGTTTGTGCGTTTTGTCTTCTTTGTTTTACAGCATATCACCTCCTTGGGTTATTAAATGCCGAAATTTAACGAATACAGTCTGATTTGTTTAAGAAATTGTAGGATATTATATGAATTAACGTCATGAAAGAGTTATTTCATGTTGACTGCTTGGTTGATTTTATCAACACCTCTATGGGTTATTTAATGCCGAAATCTAAATATTTTCAACACAATTTTATGGCTTCAACTAAATATATTTTGAACGCAATTGTATGCCTTCAAATACAGATAAAATGTATTGTTGTTCATTTTACTATAAATATGTATTATTGGTTGGTTGATTTTATTTAGCGGCATATCAACACCTCTATGGGTTATTTAATGACAAAATCTAAATATTTTGAACACAATGACTTCAACTAAAGATATAATGTATTGTTGGCAACTATATATATATATATATATATATTGGTGGAAATCTTTTTAATGTAAAAATGTATTGCTTGTATTTTTACTATAAAAATGTACTTTTTATACTTTCATAGTGTTTTGTTTTTGTTTGAGAGTGGTTCACTATTTGCACATAGCTGGGACCCCCTAACAGGTGCTATGACCCTGGGTCAGGGTGGACCTGGGGACAACAGCAATTAAGAGTTTGT
Source organism: Acanthosepion pharaonis (assembly GCA_903632075.3). NCBI lineage: Eukaryota > Metazoa > Mollusca > Cephalopoda > Sepiida > Sepiidae > Acanthosepion > Acanthosepion pharaonis. Next base: position 979,414 of record CAHIKZ030002225.1, on the reverse strand, counting down.
TCCACACTTTTCAAATCATCCGATGAAAGGCCTTGCTGCCGGATGTAGTTTATCGTCATACCCTGGAGTATTTTACATTAAAATGATTAAAATGTAAAGATGTACTTTCGAGTTGCTACAGACTATTATATAATTCTATTTTTTCTAATTTTCATCTTAAATTATAAAAGTTTCCTAGTTGTCAATAGACATCGGGGAATAATTACTGCATCGAAGGAGGAAAGGGAATTATTTTCCCATTAACTTTGGCCATTAAATGTTTCGGAACTTTTTTTTTATTTGCTGAATTGAACTTACAAGGAACTGAGAAGAATATGATTTCTTTTATTTATAGCTCAATGTGTGACCTTTTCTTTTATATAGTGGGTGGGTGGGTGAGAGAGGTCAAAAGAAAGGTGAAAGTGGGAGGGAAGGAAGAAGAAGAGGAACAATGAAGAGAATGAGAAATGAAAATGAGGCGGAGAGGAAAAGGAAGAAGAAAGCGATAAAAAAAAGGCAGCAAGAGAGAGAGAGAGAGAGAGAGGGGGGGAGAAAGAGAAAGAGAGGGAGAAAGAGACAGGATGAGGGGGAGTAGAGGGGGGATCATTACTGGGTCATCTAATGTCGGAAGACAATTCCTCTTTTTATTATTTTTTAATCCAGAATTAAACAAGTTTTAAATATGATAAATTATTTAACATATTCAATACTTATTTAATTCTGGATTAAAAACAGAAAATCTAATAAAAGTATTTATCGGAAATAATTTTAATATTAGACTTTCTACATCGTTGTTTACTCAGAAGGACATCGCCATAAAGAAAAGATAGTGAAAATGAGGGAAAGAGAAATAGAGTAAATGAAATAAAAACGGAGAGAAGTGAAAAAATAATAGTGAAGAAGAAAAAGAAGACAATAAAGTGTAAGAAAGAGGGGAAAGCTAAAGTAGAAAAAGAAAAGAAGAAAAAGGAAATAAACGAAATTAGGAAAAGGACTGGATAAAGAAAGAAAGAAAGAAAGAAAGAAAGAAAGAAGGAAAAGAAAGAAAGAAAGAAAGAAAGAAAAAAGAAAGAAAGAAAGAAAGAAAGAAGGAAAGAAAGAAAAAAAGAAAGAAAGAAAGAAGGAAAAAAAGAAAGAAAAAGAAAGAACCAACTAACCGAATCAATAAACAAAGAAGGAAATACAAAGAAAATGACAAGGAATCGATAAACAAACGAGAAAGAAACTGAAGAGAGAGAGAGAGAGCAAACAGAAAGGAAAAGATAGGAATAAAAAGAGAAGCGGGAAAAGAAAAGGAGTGAAAAGATGCGAGAGAGAGAGAGAGAGAGAGAGAGAGAGAGAAAAATGAATAAAAAAGAGATTGAAAGAAAGTCAAGCAACAATTACCATTTGGTCAGTTAATGCATTGGTAAAGAATAAATGAAAGCTGACAGCGATTTGCTTTTTCTTTTTTTTTTTCTTGTCCTTTGGGAATTTTTTGTAGTCACGTCTGCAAATATTGACAAAGGTCTTTGTTTATTATCATATCGTTTTTTCTCATCACAGATCTCGCTGTCGTCATCAAGATCATTATTGTTATCAACACTAACAATAATGTTGCAAATATCATTTGGTGTTATTTTTACTTTTAATTTTGTTATCGGCATTATCATTATTATCATTGTCAATAATTATAAGACTTGTATGACACATCTTTGTAATTTAGAAATAGAGCACAAACAAATTATTAGACGTCGTAATATATATATATATATATATATATATGTGTGTCTGTTTGTGTGTGTGTGTGTGTGTGTGTGTTGGTTACGCCTTTTGAATAATAATAATAATAATAATAATAATAATAATAATTCTGCTCTGTCTATCTTTAACCCTCCCCCCCCCCCTTCGCATGAACTAAATAGTAATAACAGTGGATACAAAGTAAAAAAGCAAGTGTTTACTCACCTATTCTACATGGATAATATCAAAGTCTTTGCCGAAGATGACAATGAATTGAAGGTTGTCATCAATACTGTAAAATGTTTCAGTGACAACTTAGGTTTGGATTTCGGATTAGATAAATGTTCAAAAGTAACATTCATGAAAAGAAGAATTACAGAAACACACTCCATAGATTTAGACTTTGTCACAAAATTTAGGGAACCGAAAGAAGAAAGAGTCTATAAATACCTAAGAGTCAGCGAAGGAGATGGAATACAGCATAGCAAAATGAAGGAGAAAGTAAGAAAAAAATCCTACAGGGGTGTGCGTCTGGTGTTAAATACCGAGTTGAATTTACAAAACAAAATATCAGCCATAAACATTTTGGTTGTCCCTGTGGTTCAATACAGTTTCAACATCCTTAATTGGACCATAGCTGACATTAAATGAATTGACATCAAAAGCTTCCCACTTGCCACCGCATACATCATCCTAAGGCTGATGTTGATTGTCTGTATGCGCCGCCCAGATCCGAAGGAGGCAGAGGATTAGTTCAACTAGAACTGTCTTATAAAACCACAATAACCGGTCATCAAAGATATCTGGAAATTACAGAAGTCTGGATGATAATCTGTGTCAAAGAACATGAAAGGAATAAGTAATCTCATTCAGTAATAAAGAAAGCCAACAAATTTCAAGTGGGTGAAGAAGTGTAAATAAACCAGAATATATTTACTGCAGCAGCAAAGAACCTTAAAAAAAGAAGCAAAAACAAATGCAATGTACCAAAAGCAGAAACGATGGGCAGATAAGCCTGTTCGTGGTCAATACTCTACCTGTACCAAACAAGCTGATGTAGACAAATCATTGCCATAAAGATTAGTTCAAATACAACTGTCTTACAAAACTATAAGAATTGGCCATCAAAGATACCTGGAGATTACAGAAGACTGGATCTGTGACAAAGAACATGAAAGAAATAAGAAACTTTATTCAGTAATAAAGGAAGCCAACAAATTCAAAAGTGGAATTTCAAATGGATGAAGACGTGTAAGTAAAGTATAATACATCGACAGCAGCTGCAAAATACTTAAGAAAGAAAGCCAAGACAAATACAACCTACCAGATACAGAAACGATGGCAAAAGATAAACTGCTTCATGGTCAATATTCTGCTAGTACCAAACAAGTTGATTTGGACAAAACTCGTACGCATCAATGGCCACGTAGTGCAGGGTTAAAAGCCGAAATCAAAGGTTTTATTCTTGCTTCAAAGGACCAATGCTAAATAGAAATTACCAAGCACACATAATTGTGTTAGCCCAAAATGCGGATTCTTTAATAATTATCCAGAAACAATTGGTCATCATGTATCAGGTTGCACGGTATTGGCACCCACTGAATATAAAACTCGGTATAACAGGGTGGACCATTATATGCACTGGAAAATCTGCAACATTTACGGAAAGGAAACTGCAAGAAATTGGTATGAACACCACCCAAGTCTGGTTACGGATATAGGACCTGTAAGAATTTTATCGGACTTGACATTACACAGAGACAGAACAATCAAAGCTAAGTGCCCAGACATCGAGATTAGAGAACCGCAAAGACAAAATGTGCCTCCATATTGACATGGCAGTCCCCGCAGATTGAAGATCTTCAAACAACTATCAAAATACGAGGACCTTGAAATTGAAATTTCAAAAATGTCGTACATGAGGATATCAACAATTCCAGTTGTAGTTGAATGGTGCGGATTGATTGGAAAAGGTTACGATACATTCATTGAAGGAATTCCTGGTAGACCATGGCTTAAAGAAATATAAAAAAATGTATTCACAAGTACAGCTCACACATTACGAAGAGCTTTAGCTATGTAAAATGTGTGTGATTTTCTTTTTCAAAACTGCTCAATGGAAAATGTTATTAAGCCATTTCTGATCTTAGGTCTTTGGTCGGGACCCGGAAAGAAACGAGTATACACCAGAAATCAAAGGAAATAAAATAATAATAATAATCGCTACAATATTATTGCGTTATGGTCTGTGTGTGGTTATTTACCCGGATATTCTTGGTATTTATTTTATCGGAAACTTTGGAATATTCAAGAGTATAAAATAAATAATATATTTTTATTTGATTTAGAGCGAATCCTTTGTTATTCGGTGTAGTAAAATGTTCGTCTACGAGGCGGATATTGGTTGCAGTCTGGAGAAAGTCCGTTTCGGTCTGTTAGTGGGTAGTTTCGTAGTCAGAATTTGCTAATAGTAGTCATCTTAGAAATTTGACAGCGTCAATCTACTATGTTTTTCTCCGTGAAGGGTAGAAAATGTCATTAGCATATTGACCTCTTAACAACTTTTAGCGTCATGCTTAGCTGGTTGCTCTGGCGGTCACGTTTTTTGTTCCATGGTTTCTCTTGCCGCTCATTGTAGCAATATAAATCAGCTGAGGTCTTGTTAAATTGAAAATAGCTGCACTTGTCGCAAAAATGGACACGGAACATTTACTTTAGACCTTTGTAAATGAAATCAACTTAAAATTACAAAGCAAAAGACAGAAAGAAAGTTGCGGAATTAAATAAATTACTTTTTGGACGAAGATGAGAAGACGAATAAAATTGTTATCTATAGAACTGACCATCTCGCGAAAAGGCACACAGAGGTACTAAGCGGGCTTCGGTAAACGTGCAGGGAAGACAGCAGCTGGACTGTGTGCACCACATCCCCCCCACTCACCTACACCTTATCTCTAATTCGCTCACTTATAACAGTAGATTGCAACCCAAAAATAAAATCTGGTTTACTGATAGAAATTGTTTTGTTTTTCACTCGTGGGCGAAGGGTAATTGTAAGCCATAAGCGTTTGATTTGAAGAAACTGCACCCTGTCAACGAATCTGGTGTCTGGTCTGAGCAGCAACGCAACACCCATCTCCTAGTCTAGTTCAGAGTTGTGAGCTTATATCCTTTTAACCAGGCTTCTACTGGCGCGAACATTGGTTTCGGCTAACATCACAAGTCTCTTTCGTGTTAATGTTTTGATTGTCCAAAATTATTTTATTTTCAGGCGTTCATTTCTTTTTCATTTCTTTTTTATATACGGAAGTTATGCTTGGAACCTCCTTGATTTTTATAGTTTTCAGTCATAAATAAATAGGCTCTGCTCCTGAAAACTTTCGCCGTTTTGCGGCCGGGTTCAGGCTTTTCTTCTTCCTCTTTTTTTATTTTGGGCTTGCCTTCTCCTTAGTTGAGAGAGAAGAATATAGAGACGTATTTGGGGAGAGAGAGAGAGAGAGAGAGAGAGAGAGAGAGAGAGAGAGAGAGAAGAGAGAAGTGTTTTAAAAGAAATCGCAAATGCCTTATTTTAATATGAATTCTCTCTTTTTTTGTTTATATATATTATTTTTATATTTTAATTTATTTTATTTTTTATTTATGAGAATTTATTTGTTATTGAATTTATTTATTATTGAATTTAATTTATAATTGATTCGTTTTAAAATAGGGTAGATTTATATTTAACTTTATTCGGATTTAACTTATTAATTAAAAAGAAATTAAACCATTTGGTTTTGACTGATAAACGTAAAATAAAAAAATGAAAATAATGTTTTTAGTACAAATTGCAGTCGAAAAATCCCTCAAAAGCAAGGGCAAGTAATCGAAGCGAATTTTTTTAATTAAAACGTCTGCAGTTGTTAAAATTATAAAAAGTGTGTAACAAACAAGCAAACGCCAACATTTTAGGGGTTTCATTATTTAAATTCAAAGATCTATTAATTTATTCTGTTGAATTAAATATTGGCTTAATTCTTTTAATCCTTAGTTCGGCATAATCTATCTTCGTATACGATCTACACTGTCGCCCAAATGTTAAAAAAACTCATTTCTTCAGGGTTTCTTCATATACAGTCTTATAGGATGATAGGAAGTCCTAACTATGATTTATATCGAATACGTAACAGTGGCAGTGTTTGGACCGATTTTAAAGGTCGGCTTCTTCCTGGAGAATCGATTTACTATGAATTTCTATTGCAAATACAGCGGTCCCCCTAAATCCCTGAAGTACCCATCAGAAACATACCATTCGTCGATTTTACGCTTTTTAGGGACACAAATTAACTTGAACCGTGGTTTTTTTTTGCGAATAAAATCTTTATTTATAATCCTACGTCCTCCTACCATTTCTAAGTATAGTTTGTTTAACTTTCCGAACGTAATTTAAAAAAAAGATCGTTTTTTGAGTTTTAGCAATAAACCTCTTGCATAAAGAAACGAACTCAGCTGATATAAAAAAACAAAAAACAGAAAGGAGTGTAAGGCAAGGATGTGTCTTCTTACCGGACTTATTCAACCTATACAGCGAGACAATTCTGAGAGAACTGGAAATCCTACCAGGATAAACCATTGGCGACCACAGTATTAATAACATAAGATACGCAGATGACACTGTGGTGTTAGCAGACACGGAAAGAAAACTACAAAACCTTCTACAGAAGGTAGCGAAGGGAAGTGTGAAGAAGGGACTAAGCATAAGCTACAAGAAGACAGAATGCGTGATCATTAGCAAAAAGATGAGCCTGAAATACGATCTACAGGTCGGGGACACTAAAATTAAGCAGGTGCGGAAATTTAAATATTTGGGAAATGTTCTGACAGGACGGTAAGTGCGACGCTGAGATCCGAAGACGTATTGGGATGGCCAAAAGCGCATTCTAAAACCTAGGCAGAGTATTAGGAGACAGAAGGATTTCGTTGGTAACAAAGCAAAGAGTACTGAATTGCTACGTGAAATCTGTCCTCCTTTACGGTCTTCTCAAAGATGAAGAACTGATTCGAGGCAGCAAAGGTGTGGTTCTACAGCAGGATGCTGAGGATACTATGGACCGAACATGTGAACAAAGATGAGGTTTTTGGAGAGGATATAAACAAAAAGGAAACTCATATTTAGCATGAGGAAGAGACAGCTGAAAATTCTGGGACACGTAATGAGAAAGGAGGGCTTGGAAAATCTGATACTTACAGGGCGGATAGAAGGAAAGTGGGACAAGGGAAAGCAACGCCTGACGTACCTAACGAGTGTAAGCAAGTCGGTGACAGAACAGGGTCTGGGGGAAGGTCAAAGCTTATTGAAAGCTACAAGGGATAGGAAGAAGTGGAGAGCCATGTTTGCCTACGTCCTGGATGGACACGGCACATAAAAGAAGATCCGTTGTTGATTATAAAGTCGGACCTTAAAGGGTAGTCGGGAACCCTAGCCGTGCAGTATATCGAATAAGTGACCCTCTATATAAATCGAGGTTTAAAAATATACTTAATATCCTCTGTCTAAACATGTGGAACTTTTGCTGAGTAATTTATATTGTACCTTATTTTAATTAAACTTTAATTAAACCATATCATTTCCAATTTTGATGAAAACCGAAGCTGACGTTAAACTTTTCATAAAGAAATCCCTTTTAAAGTTTTTATTTGATTCGATATTTATATTTAATTGTAATTGATTTAAAAAAATTTTAGTTACATATTTGAATTTATTTATTATTTAATTCAATTTATAATTGATTCGTTTAAAAATCTGATCGATTCATATTTAAATGTATTCAAATTTAATTTACTGATGAGTGTTATATTGCTTTTGTTCTGTTTCAGGAAGAAGATTGACAATCTAATGATAAATTTGTTCTTGTAATCTGAAACATTACCAGGTGTGACATTTACCTTTTCACCAAAGGACAAACATGAAGATGCACTCTTGTAGATGCGAATGTTTTCTTTGAAATTAACTAAACTATAGAATTGAAAAAAAATAATTTCGATGAACATACATGTTCAAGACTAACTGAAATTTTATTAGCAATTCCGCAAATTTTATTAGCACATTAACCTGTATAATATAACATTGGATAAATAAATCTTTCAGACACCTCCTTTCCTCTATCTGATGTTTAAGAATTTAATGTTTAAAATATTTTCATATGAGTAATTAAAATTGTAAAGAAGCATGCATAAGTGATTTATTTCTGACGCCAATCTTGACGGTGAGTAAAGCTGTAGTTGTATTCATAATTTAATCTAAAAATCAGTTTTATAAAAACTCAGTGTAATTTCTACGGTTACAGCTAATAATAATAATAATAATAATAATAACGAAACACAAAAATTGTTCTCACGGGTACAACTCACACCTTATGAATGGCTTTATCTATGTAAAATGTGAGATTTTTTTGTAAACTGCTCAGTGGAAAATGTCATGATGCCATTTCTAATCTTAGGAAATGAGTATACACCAGAAACCAAAGGAAATCAAGATAATAATAATAATAATAATAATAATAATAATAATAATAATAATAATAATTGATCATTTTGTATCAGGTTGTACGGGGTTCGCACCCACTGAATATAAAACCCGACATGACAGAGTGGGCCAATATCTGCACTGGAAAATCTGCAACTTCTACGGGAAGGAAACTGAAAGAAACTGGTATGAACACCACCCAGACCCGGTTACGGAGATAGGACCTGTTACAATTCTATGGGACTACACAATACACACTGACAGAACAATCAAAGCCAACCGCCCAGATATTGTTATTAAAGGCCACAAACAAAAACGGTGCCTCCTTGTTGATATGGCAGTCCCTGCTGACTGCAATGTATCTTTGAAGATATTCAAAAAGCTGTCAAAATACAAGGACCTTGAAATAGAAATCTCGAAAATGTGGCATATGGGAACATCAACAATCCCTGTTGTAGTTGGAGCCCCTAGGACTGGTTGGAAAAAGATTGCAGTAGACTAATTGAAGGGTTCCTGGAAGTCCATGCCTCAAGGAGATACAAAAAAATTGTTCTGACAAGTACAGCCCACACTTTACGAAGGGCTTTATCTATGTAATTTTTTTTTCAGTGGAAAGTGTCATGCTGCCATTTCTAACCTTAGGTCCCTAGGCGGGACCCGGAAAGAAATGTGTAAACGCCAGAAATCAAAGAAAATAATAATAATAATAATAATAATAATAATAATATAGCTACCCGGGTTTCTGACGCCTCTGGCTTTAATTGAGTGGAGGTGATAACATGTAGATATTTTGTCTTGGGGAATTGAAATGACATACACTAAATATCGCCTTCAGTATTAAGTTTTTCAGTTGCCCGATCAGCTGGGTGTGTCCTTAGAGGCTGGCGCACTGTGCATCTCACGAGTAAGGTTAGTGGGCAGCATCCTGGCTGGGAGTTGACATGACCAAGATATTGAGCTTCGTATATTTGCATCCCAATGATAGGTTGTTGATGTGCTGCTCGTTCATTCTGTAATAATAATAATAATAATAATAATAATACAAAGAAGAAGAAGAAGAAGGAGGAGGAGGAGGAGGAGGAGGAGGAGACTGGATGATAATCTGTGTCAAAGAACATAAAAGAAATAAGAAACTTTATTCAGTAATAAAGGAAGCCAACAAACTCAAAATGAAATTTCAAGTGGGTGAAGAAGTGCAAATAAACCAGAATTCATTGACTGCAGCGGCAAAGAACCTAAAAAAAGATGGCAAAAGCAAATGCAATGTACCAAAAGCAGACTCGATGGCCAGATAAGCCTCTTCATGGTCAATACTCTGCCCGTACCAAACAAGCTGATGTAGACAAACCCCGTACCCGTCAGTGGTTACGTAGTGCAGGGTTAAAAGCTGAAACCGACGGTTTTATTCTTGCTGTACAGAACCAATGCTTGTTAACTAGAAATTACCGAGCACACATACTGAAAAATTATGTTAACCCGAAATGCAGATTCTGTGATAAATATCTAGAAATAACTGATCATCTTGTATCAGGTTGTACAGTATTAGCACCCCCCACTGAATATAAAACCCGACATGATAGAAGGGGCTAATATCTTTAATGGAATATTTGCAACATTTACTATCAGAATACAAGTATCTTGAAATGGAAATCTCAAAAATATAGCACGTGTGGGCATCAATAATTCCAGTTGTAGTTGGAGCACTCGGATTGATTTGGAAATTTTCCAATAGACTCATCTAAGGATTTCTGGTAGACCATATCTTAAAGTAATACAAGAGATTTTACTCACAAGTACATCTCCCACATTACGAAGAGCTTTATCTATGTAAAATGTGTGTGATCTTATTTATTTTTTTTTATAAAAGAGGTCAGTAGAAAATGTCATGAAGCCATTTCTGACCTTAGGTCTCTTGCTGGGACCCGGAAGGAAATGTGTATACAACAGAAATAACAATAATAATAATAATAATAATAATAATTTGAGAATGTCACACATGTAATCAGTGGCTGTAAAATGCTGGAACACGTAGAATACAAAAGACGATATAAAAAATTTGCCTTATTTTGCACTGGTTCTAGTGCATCAAAATATGGCGACTACGTATTCAAGAAATGGCGCGAACGCGTACCCTTGAGAGTAATGGAAGAAGAACGCAAGCGAAAGAGAGAGTCTGCGACAATGACGTTCGAAACAGATCGAATTACTGAAACTCGAAGACCATATAGCGTCATCCTCAGCGCAACTGAAAATGAGCGCTAAATAACTGATGTGGTCATTTCCTGCTGACTAGAATATAACAGGAAATCAAATAGAAAAGAAGAGCAACAACTCCGATCAGAAGGTCGAGTTTCCCAGATTGTGGAAAATGCCCGAGAAAAATATTAAAATCATCCCGGTAATGATTGGAGCAATCGGATCCACCCTATGAAGTCTAAAGTATATGTCAACCAACTTTCTGTAAAATACACCTTGCGAACGCTACAAAAATTTGCCTTATAGGCTATAGCAGACATACTTCTAAAAGTACTGTTTGTGATAAGGTTCTCCTTGTAACTTGACAGGCAGTATTATCCATAGTACTCAAGACGAAAGAAACAATATATTTAGAAAATATTTTTTTAAAAATCATTTCACTCCAAGCGAGGCAAAGAAGCCACTAAGACACAAAAGGTTACTGAGTGTGAAAGAATATAAGTGGAATGGGTGACCATTGTTGAATGCAAAATAAATGTCAGAACTGTCCAATAGAATTGACAAAGTTTGCAATAAGTAATAACAAGAAAAAGAAAAGAACAGGTAAAAAATAATATAAAGACAACAGTTAATATATGCAAGGTAGATTAAAAATAATATGGCACAAACTAAGAATAGGGGTTGACACACAAAATCAAGTTCAGGCAAGCGAACGTAACATTCTGCCTTCAAGACAAGACAGACCGAGACTGAGTCATATGAAACCGAGAACCGGCCTATTTTATTGGCTAGGAAGAAATCCCAGCATGCATTTGTGTAATTCTACCTATAAAATGGGGAGGAGTAAGTGTTTTGCAGCCATTCACTATCGGATGGAAACAAACAAAAAAGAAAAAAAAATATTATTAAGGAGAGAGGACAATAAAAGAAGAGGAATTAAGAAGACATATGATAACGATTGGCATTGCATTTTAAGTTTTGAAGATCAAAGTTGACTGGAAAGCACAAAAGGAAGAGAGTTCCACAAGCGAGAATGTGCTAAAAAAAGAAAATGTTAGCATAGAACTTACAGTTACATGTTAACATTTCAGGTATAAAATGATGAGACATTGTTGTCAATCTAATACTGCGTTTTAATTCATAGTCTACGTACCACAGAGAAAAGTTCGTCAGAACAATTATCATAAAAAATATTTATAGAAAAGGCGCAGAGAAAATATATTACGGCTGTTGAAAAATAACTGAAGTCAACAAATGCTTATCAATATTAAATAAAGTATAACAATCGACAACAAATATCAAAATCTTTAAACATAAAAAATAAACAACTTTCGTTCTATTTAAAAACAATCATGCGAAATAAATTTACAATAAAAAAGGCCATATGATACCACAAAATGATGCCTGAAAAGACGATAGTTGACAACCATTGACACGTGAAGACACAACACTGGAAACCACAATAGAAGCAAAACATATAGACATAGACATAAAAGGCTGTCAACACACACACACACACACACACACACACACACACACACACACACACACACACACGCATTTGATAATAAATTATGAAAACCAAAAATGCACAGAAGACTCAAGAATTTATGTTCAGATTCTCCCCGAAAACCAAACAAATGACTCGAAATGTATAAAAATTAAATAAAATATTTAAATAAAGAGTTTTCATTGGTCTTCAACCAAACCTATATATATATAATGTATATTTCTTTTTAAAAAAAATTCAGTAAATACGGCAGATAAAGAAGATTTAATTCATTTTTATTAAGTTTTTCCAGCATCCTTACATTTTTCCATAAGGGAAGGCAATACAGATATTTTCCATCATTTTTCACTGTCCCAAGCGATTGTCGGCAACTTCTTCTTTTGCCCCAAGGGCTTGTTGCCAACTTCTTCAAGGGTCTTTTGTTTTTGGTGTTCTACTTTTTCATGTTTTGACTGTTTAAGTTGTATTTTATTTATTTTTTTCATGTTTAAACGCAATCTTTAGTCCTCAATGTCCGCTTTTATATTTACATATGCTCTATCCCTGATATTGAGCACATTAACTTATAAATATAACATACCTTAAAACTATAAGCATGAAACAGACTGTCACCGCTGGATGTTGACCTCAGTGTTCACTTATATATATGTGTGTGTGTGTGTGAACTAAGTTGCTGTACTCACTCTCTCTCTCACATACACACACGCGCACGCGCGCGCCCACACACACTCACATATATATATATATATATATATATATATATATATATATATATACTGATATATCTCTTCGTTTTCGACGTATGAGAGTACAACAACTTAGTTCCTAGAACTAAGTGAATTCCACATTCTTGGTGGAGTAATGGCTAGTGGGTGGGATTAAAGATTTTGGTCTCCGGAACTCGGATTCCGGAGGAGACTCCACGTCCGCTGCAGAAGCCAACAGTCCGCACGAAACAACGGGTGCCGGACCAGATGGAACTGCGCGCGATTTCATTCACTGTGAAACATCGTCTGTAAGAATTTGTGGCGTCAAGCAGGTTTGTCAGTGACTTACATTTTCTATTTACGGAATTCCCGTCTCTGGCGTCGCCTTTTCCATAAAGGAGAATGAACCGTATGATGACTTTGTAGACATTTAATTTAGTATCTCTCCTTAAGTTCGTACTGATCCAGGTTAATAATTGTGAAAGAAAAGCTAACAATTTCAATGTTATTAAAAAAGCTAAACTGTCAGTTTTTATGTCAGATTTTTAAATCTTTTTCTTTTCAAACAAATAATAAATATTAAAACAAAGTAAAAGTATCTGAATACATTTAATGCTTATGCACTTAATGCAGTTGATAAATAATGGATTCGTGCGTCTCTTTGTCACACAAAACCTTTTGATGACGGATTGTTTTATTAACATTAGCATTGCCGCTCCTGTTAACGACTGAAGCGAAGTTAAAGGGAAAAAGTAGGTCTCCATTACCAGCCAGTTTGTTCTCCTCCATATTTCACTGTTTAACATCGGTATTTATAAATTAAAAAACAAATGTATGATTAACTCTTCTCTATTCGGGGAAAAATACAATCCCATATTATTTGTTAAATTCTGTGGCCTTCATGAGAAAAATATTAACCCATGGGAAGATATCGTTAAAAACAAAGAAAAGGGTGATGAACGGACATGTAATATCTCTCATATGCCTGGACAATTAAATACTGGACAATTCCTTCGCATATTTTTTTTAATCAGTTCACCCTAATCAAGGCGATAAGGCCACTAAGACGCAAGAGTTTACTTGGGGTGAAAGAGAATGAAAAATACTTACAAAGAAACCGGAAACGCAATCTTAAACAGGAAACAAAGGATAAACCCCGACATCTTTTCAAAGGATCGGGAGGAGTGTGAACCGGACTATAGGCGATTAAGAAACCTGAAGCCATAGATGTCGTTCTATCGACGAATGAGAAAAGATTTTAGAAAAGTCGGCATAAGAAGAATATCAGTATTTAGAATCGGAAAGAGAAAGCTGAAATCTTATGGAAAATAGGATTATCAGGAAAATACACACACACAAATTAGAAAGAAATATTTAAAATTTCTGACACAAGAGGAAAGATGACCTGGAGAATTTAACACTCACATGACATATTATAGACAAGAGAATCATAAAGAAATAGCGAGTAACCTACTTAACGAGTGTGAATGGGTGACAAGAACAAGGACAGAGAAGGAAGGTAAAGTGTAAAACATGATTTAGAGTAACAAAAGACAAGATGATGTGGAGAGCCATAATCACCCTTTAAAGGTAATTAACTCATAAAAGAAGACCTCAGTGACTTTCCAATCATTCATCGGTTTTCAGAGATTTAAAAACTATTTATTTTTTCTGTCATCTCTCTGCTTAAGTGCTTTTAATTTATCGACAATGGAAATCAGCTTATTTAAGATTCCGTGTATTAATTTACATCCTGGTAGTTTATAAATTCTATTCTATCTAACCTCATAGATTTACGCACACATCTACTGAATTTATGACTCATTCATTATATAGAAAGATTCAAACATTTTTGTTATAAATAACAAACCATATAGAAAATAATTGCAAATTCAAATGTATGTAATGCTCATCACAACAAGGTAACCTTACAGTATTTTAAAATGAATTAATGAATATTTCAATTTTTTTTAAATTTAGAAAACTAAACAATAACAACCCTCTATGTTAAATGAAAATATAACAAGTTATCTAAAAAATAGTAACTTGTAGTAAGTTATCTAAAAATGTTAATGGAGATGTTATTAAATTCATTCTCGATTGCAAAGACAACATGGATTAATAATAAAGAAACATAAAAAACATTAACATTAAAAACAACAACAACAATAGCAGTATCAATAATAATGATAATAATAATAATAATAATACCAACTCAACAAATGTGAAAATAAATGAAAATACTCCTTTGAAAATAAAGGTTTAATCAGTAAGAAGCTCCAATAAAAACTAATATTAATGCAGAAGAAAAAAAAGATACATTGTAACAAATGAAAAAGAATAAAAGAATGGTATTATGATCATAAAATTAAAATATCTTCGAAGGAAAAAGATATGCTAATAGTACAACATTTCCAAAATATATATGGGAACCCCCAAAAGCATTAAATGAATCAGTATTAAATGAAAAACCATAAAAAAGAACACCTATCTGCAATGCTAATCTCAAAAACTACGTCGAGAAGAAATTTTCCAAATAATCAAGTTTAAAAATAAAAAAAGAATGAATTTTTAGACAAATTCAGACATATTAATAATCACCTACTTCGTTTTGTAAATCCATATAAAATATATAATGAATTTATCTATTTACTTATCTACCCAACTCCAATAATATAAATTGTAATTATACTTACAAGCCCAGTATTATTTTAAGTATTGCGATGATATTTGATATAACTTTAGGTGAAATTCTTCACAAATATTTGCATCTGTCCCATAATTCTAAGAAGCTATGAATAGAAACTTCACTAGATTAACAATTTATTTAGAAAAACTTTTGCATTTGCGATTATTAAAAAAGAGAAGTTAACTAAATAGCTTAAGGCATATTAAAAACAAATCTGAACAAATCGAAAAGAATTAAACAATCAAATCTCCTGAAGATTGGAAGTGATTCTATGAAACTCAGAGTATCTATCTATCTATCTATCTATCTATCTATCTATCTATCTATCTATCTATCTATCTAAAGAGTGAGAATAAAGAGACAGACAGACAGAGAGGAATCAACGCTGTATGTTGATTGTTAGTTTCATGCTTCAGGCTAAGAAATCAAGTTAGTCTGAAGATCATGATGGTAGGGTGAAACTAACAGTCTCCAGGAAGAGTTGATTCCTATGTCCACACACACACACACACACACACACACACACACACACACACATTGTATATATATATATATATATAGATATGTGTGTGTGTATATATATATATATATATATATAGATAGATAAATTTTCTGCTTTAGCTTTGACCTGTCTTTTCATTAGTCAAAAGAGACATAGCCATAAGATTTTAAAATCTGAATCCAGCCTCCATCTTAACTCTTTAATATGCAAACGTATTGTTTTCTGTTTTCAAAAGCAAATTATTTTCATCAAAAGTTACCTGATGACGGAATAAAAAATTTGAAGTTCCGAAATATAGAAATTTACGTGTTGCATATTCTAAAATAAAAATATCACTATATATATATATATATATATATATATATATGTATACTTTATTATTTAAGCGTTAAAATTAATTATTCGTGTACATAATGAAATACAATTTTTCTAAAACGACAGTCTGTCTAGAAAAACCGGAAGTCAAATGGCAATAATTTAAAGAAAAGAGGGAAAAAGAGAGAAAAGAAATGAGTGTAAAGTGAAAAAAAAAAAAAAAAAACGTCGAAAAGGACAAATAATTACGACATTCTATACGTGCAAAGATCTGCTCATACAGGTGCATGGGCGCGAACGCAGACACGCACACATACAAAAGCAAAACTTGCCCCAATGATAAGTGCGTATAAAAAAGAAAAATCGAGAAGTGTAACCAGTCAGTTGCTGATACCTCTTGGCGAGAGGACGGATGGGTCCGTCTACGAAACTCTGCAGTTGAGATACTAAAGGTAACATCAATCAGCTAAGTGACAAACCTTTTACTTATATATTTATATATATATATATATATATATATATATATATATATATATATATATATATATATATATATATATATATGTGTGTGTGTGTGTGTGTATATATATATATATATATATATATATATATATATATATATATATATATATATATATATATATATATAAACGCTCTATCTCCAATACTGAGCACACATCCTTTAAAAATATAGTATATATTTAAGTGCCGATATGATTCGGTATATATAGGACAGGCTAGTCTTTGTTTGAAAACGGGCGTTTCTCAGCATGTTCCCTCACATTTACG
>CAHIKZ030002225.1:925000-957500 GCA_903632075.3 Acanthosepion pharaonis | reverse complement strand
TCTCTCTTCCTCGCTTATCTTCTCACTTCGTCCTTATCCTTTCCTTACTCCCTGTTCCACTCCCTTTTCTCTCCCCTTTCTCTTTTCTCTCTCCTCTCTCTTCTTCTCTCTCCTCTCTTCGCTACTCCCTCTTCCTATCTCCTCTCTTTTCCTCTATCTTCTTCTCTCTCTTCTTCTCTCTGCTCTCTCTTCTTTTTACTCTCTCTTTCCTCCCTCGTCTTCTCTCAATTCTTCTATCTTCTCTTTTCCCTCTCCTCCGCTCACATCTCTCTCTCCAACAACAATAACTACAATGTTAATGATAATAATAAATAACAATACTGCATCTTCCATCCTTTCCCCATCTTCCCTTGAATAATAATAATAATAATAATAATAATAATAATAATAATAATTGACAGAGCAATCAAAGCTAATAGTCCAGACATCGACATCAAAGACAAAAAAAAACAAAACACAATGTGTTTTCTTATTGACTTGGCATTTCCTGCAGGTTGTAATGTAACTTTGAAGATCTTCAAAAAATTATAAAAATACAAGGATCTTGAAGTGGAAATCTCAAGAATGTGGCACATGAGGACATCAATAATTCCAGTTTTGGTTGGAGCCCTCGGATTGATTGAAAAATGTTCCATAGACTCAATGAAAGGGTTCCTGTTAGCCCATGCTTTAAAGAAATACAAAAAAAATTCTACTTACAAGTTTCGCTCACATATTAAGAAGAGCTTTATCTATGTAAAATGTGTGCCATCTTGGTTTTATTTTTACAAAAATGATTAGTGGAAAATTTCTTGAAGCCATTTCTGACCTTAGGCCTGTGGTTGGAACCAGAATGGAAATGTGTATACATCAGAAATCAAAGGAAGTAGTAGTAGTAGTAGTAATAGTAGTAGTAGTAGTAGTAGTAAAGGACTTGCATCACAATGCCACAACCCTGAATACTAGAATATGCCTGACAATGATGAAAATTTCATCACAATTAATGGCCTTTATAACAAGGCTAACAAAAGCCTAGATAAATTAATCTAACGGCAAGCGGACACTTACAAAAGAGATATAAGGCGACACACTATCTCCATTAGTAATTGCTACCATGAGGATACCACTGAACTCTTTATAAAAGAAACGTAACCAAGATTATATATTAACAAAGCCGCACCAATAATAAACAACCTTCTGTACATAGTTGACATGGAAATTATAGCCAAGAACAAAAACGAACTACTGATAACTCACATACAACGAATCATTAATCAGGATTGAGAAAGTTGGTAATAAACATGAACAAAGAGAAACAAAAGTTGTAGCCATTCTTTTAATTAAGACTTCGATTAATTATTCAATCAGAAAATTATCGAGGAAAACTCGACGAAAAGAAGATCTACAAATACTTTGACATTTTTGAAAGATGAATTCAACACAGAGTACCGCAGTTTAACCAGAGCATGTTAGAGATGAAAGACAACCGAAGAAATTTAATAAATAACTTGAGTATTTCCAGTCTTGAACTGGACAAAAGGGGAGATCAGAAAACAAGAAAAAAAAATGATGACAATCCCTATGGCGTTGCACCTGAAAGACAATGTCGATAGGTTTTATGTCAAAGAAAAGGTGGAAAGAGACTCGTCAACATCGAAGGTTCTTTCGATTCTACAGTCCAGGCTTAAAGAGTTCACAAGTCACAACCAAGAAAGATTAGTAGAAGTCTTAGTATTAATATTAGTATTAATACCAAGAAAGATTAGTAGACGTCTTAGTATTAATATTAGTATTAATACCAAGAAAGATTAGTAGAAGTCTTAGTATTAATATTAGTATTAATACCAAGAAAGATTAGTAGAAGTCTTAGTATTAATATTAGTATTAATACCAAGAAAGATTAGTAGAAGTCTTAGTATTAATATTAGTATTAGTATCAAGAGAGATTTATAGCAGTTGCTATAATCAACAGAATAGTGAAAAGAAAATCAGAAAAAAAAACGTGAATTCCATAATAATGTTATCTGTCTATATTTCTGAGATGAGGTATTGTAATTATTTACATTATTTACATTTTTCGGACTGTTGTCCTCATCTTTTTTGCCATATCCAAAACGTTTCGGCCGTTGTACGTTCTGGCCTTCTTCAGGATCTGTCTATATTTATGAGATGAGGTATTGTAATTATTTACATTATTTATGTTGTTCGGACTGTTGTCCTCATTTTCATTGACATATTCACGATGTTTCAGCCTTTGTACGCTCCGGGCTTCTTCAGGTGATTGGAATTTCGAACAGAATCCTTTATTTCATACATCGGGGTAGATTGTTCTATTTCCAGGTGTCATGCCTCTTTCGGATGTCTCAGTATCAGTTATCTCCCTTTAACTCAGCTCTCCAAGTTTTTGTGCACCTCTTCTGTGGCCAGGTATCGAATTCACAACTCTTTGGGTCAAGTCACTGGATTCAACCAACACTTTTATCTACTAAGCCATATATTCTTGAAAACATCAATGTATAAACCTAATGTCTCAGTACTCATTTTTTTGCCAGAGCTCATATTACAACTTTGTTGATATTGTTTTTTCTCTAGCACTCCGTATTATTGGCCTATTTTGTAGCCCAGCAGATGCGGCCATTCCTTAAGTTTTCGTATTTTACAGTGATGTTCTCTGTTTATTATTTCAACCTCATCCCACAGGAGACAGTAATACCCCCCCCATATGCGCTCAGCTACGTCTGATTTTTCTATTTCCCCTCGTTTTGCAGCTTTACGGTGTTCCTGCAGTCCTATCTTAAGAAGGCGGCCTGCTGTTTCTTACCAGAGCTGCATTGGAAAACGTACACACAGTCCTTAATCATGTTCTCCTCTATGGGAGGGGTCTTATTCGGAAGAGGTGTCTTCGAAATGTCGAAACACTTTTGAAGCTCGTCCTGATGTTATATGGACCACAGGTCTCTTGCATTTTTTTCTGATTATTCCTTTCACATCGGGTAGACAGACTGACGCTATTTTCTGGGTGTTGTTATGCTCTTGTACCCTTCTGTCCCAGTTTGTCGCAGCTGCTGCCATGGACCCAGGTTGGTTGTTACGTTGTAGGGTACTGCTTATATTGACCCCTTATTGTTTATATATCTGTGGGTCGTCACTTATGACTTTTGATCGATGTTGTATGCAGCGGAGAATCCATTTCTTTACACTGTATGGGTGGTACGGGCTTGAAGTATTGTTCGGTGAAGGTTTGGCTTGCGGTATAGGCAGGTCTTGAAATCATGATCTGTTCGAGATATTACTACATCCAGGGATGCCAGTTTGTTGTTTTGATCCCATTCCAAAGTGTTTGTGTACAGAAAGTCAGCATCTCCATCAGGTTATCTATTGGTATACTAATCCGTTCTCCTAGGGATGAGTCCGAAGCCAGTTTGTCCCTGACTACCGATAGTGCCTACTCCGTGGGTAACTTGTGAACAAACTCACCACGTCCAGGCTCACGATCTGGTTGGATTGAATGAGAACATATTTGATTATTTCCACGATGTGGGCAGAGTTTCGGATATAAGATAATATTTCTTATTAATGGGACAATTATATCCACAAGGAAGCGACACAGAGGGTGGCACACAGAGCCCTGGCAGCTAATAATTGGCCTGAGCGGAATATTGTCTTTGTGAATTTTGGGGAGACCATATATGTGAGATAGCTTGCTATAACGTTGTGACAACTGCCTGTATGACTTAGATGGGAAGTGGTCCTTGTTCTTGATTAGGATCTGCAACAGTTTTCGTTATGTTTTCATTGTGGGATCTTTCTTTACTATAGCTAACATTTTTAATGAGGTCTTCAAATTTACATATTCCGTTTTGTCAATCACTACAGTCGTATTGCCTTTGTCAGCTGGTAATATGATGATGTTTCTATTCCTCTGTAGGGTTCTGATTGCCAGCCTCTCCAGTTTCGTGATGTTTGATTTGGGCGGCTTGGCTTTCTCCAGTATCTGTCTCATTTTCCATCTTAGCTCATCCACTCGAGCCTGAGGAATGTTCAAGGCTATTATTTTGATTCAGGTAAAGATATCCAAATATGGTATCAGCTCGATGGTTGTTGAAAAGTTGAGACCCTTGTTCAGTACTGACTCTTCAGAGGCACTCAGCTGATGTTGACTAATGTTGATTACTGCCTTCATTGTGGGATGTGGGGACTGATAGACCTTGTGCGTCACCTTCTGATCTTCCAATCTGTTCAATTTTTGTACTTGGCGGGCCTTGACTGCATCGAATTCGTGTCTGAAGGATTTATCCAGATCATACTGGATCCTCTTTCGGTCTTCTTCATTGGTAATTCTGTTGAAGAAGACCTCAAGCCGCTGGAAGATATCGTATTGCACTTTTTCTTTTATCCAACGGTTGTACTGATTTCTTTCTCGGACAAGGGCGTGTCACGCTTTTTCTGTGACGGGCTCTCCTTGAATTCACAGCAACTCTTGATGCCAAGCGTGAAGGAATGAGTCGTAAGTCTCTGCATTGGTGTAGGAATGTTAGATGGTTCGAATTCGTGTCAGCTTCTGGTAGGACTATTCTGTTTCCATATTTTTGATATACCGGGTCAATATCTCTCTATATTTGTGAGATAGGGTGTTGTAATTATTTATACTATGTACATTGTTCGGTCTATTGTCCTCATCTTCGTTGCCATATTCACGACGTTTCGGCCGTGTACGCTCCGGCCTTCTGCAAATGATTGGAATTTTGAACTGAACCCTTTATTTCGTCCAACAGGGTAGATTATTCTAGTTCTAGGTGCCATGCCTCTTCCGTATATCTCAGTGTCAGTTATCTCCCTTTAACTCAACTCTCAAAGTTTTTGTTCACCTCTGCTGTAGTCAGGTATTGAACTCACAACTTGATGAAGATTTAAAACTTTTATTATACAATAATGCGAAAAAGAAATATAAACAGAAAATACAAATTATGCAGAAAAATAAGCAACAATTGTTTTGAAAGAGTTACATATGCCGCAGCCATTTGTAGTCATGCAATCTTTCAAGTTTCTGGTAACCGTTAGTTTTGGCGGCTTTTTCAGTATCAGTTGTCTCATTTTTAAATAGAAAGTGAAACAATTGCATCTGAATGTTCCAAGAGAACTGAGAAAGAACTCGAAGAGGAGAATGACAATCCTGCCAGTAATTATCGGGGCACTAGCAACAAGCCCATGAATGGTTCTAGAGGAAGTTTCTAGCCTCCTTATCCTCATAATTTTCACTTCATACCGCCTTCTCTTAACCTTTTTAATAGTAATCTTCTACCTTGAGTGACCCTCGAGCCTTGTATTTGGGGAATTTTAGTTTAAAAAAAATTGGAACGATTGATATCTTTTGATGGCTTATCATCAGTTTGTGGGTTATTTAAAGCCGGAGCACATTTTTTGAATTGCAAGAATAATTCCTTATTTGCCAATGAATATTGCATCAACAATATCTTTGGAGATAAGAATGATTTTTCCAGATGCAAGCTTTACTATTTAATATGTAGCTTAGGGTAGAGAGAAGAGATGGATTCATATATTCCCCAAGTGTATTTACGCATAGGTAATTATAACCAACTCAACCGGAATTCGAAATCGGCTCTCCGATTTCCTCAACCCGAACCGCTATCCATTACACCATCCACACACCCACGAATTGGAACGATCCAGACGATAATATTATTAAAAGCTAATAAGATACTGAGGAGAGTGCTTGAGTATTGTGGAGACTTGCTGTCACTTAAGCTCTATTGTATTTCATCAGAGGCTACTGGTGTGAAGAGTGAATACTCACTGAAATAATAATAATAATAATAATAATAATAATAACAAAAATACACATCTTTTGTTTTTGTGCTTTAAATGAATCAGGACTTGATTTTTTTTTCTTTTATTGCTACGAATACAAACTGTCGCCTTGTGTAAGAAGACAACAATGCACTAAAGAGGAAAAAGTCATTGAAACAAATAAATTGTATTTTACTGAATGATAATTCTTAAAAGTCACGAGATGGCGTCGTATATTTTATTTTTAAGCCATAAAATAGAAATATTAACGAACTATATTTTTACAAGGTAAACATTAACTTGCATTACAAAGAGGTCAAATCTCGTCAACTAAGTCACACGAGATTGGGGTGACTGGTTCGATTAATAAAGGGAAATGCCTATTGGTGAATAAAGTAGTTCGTAAGTGAATAAGACAGATAGGTAGGTTGTGTTCTCGCTTGTTAAAGGGGTTGAGGATTGTAGGTAAGGTTATAGGTAGAGAGAAAGAGCGGGGGGAAGAGAGATGATGTAAAATAGACAAATTATGTGATCGCGTGGGAAAACTTTGAAATATTAGTGTTCGGAGTGTATTCGAGTAATGATGAATAATAAAAGGGCTGCTTGAAAATTATTAGGTCGCTTTTAAGCAAGTTGAGTAATGTAATTGGAACTGTTTCCCACTCTTTTGCTGTTCTTTTGTTTTTTGACACCTTTGGATTACTGTTTTTTTTTTTTATAAGTCTTTTATTTTATTTTCTATTTTTGAATTCGTCGCAGTCGTAAAGGATACTCGAAATTTGTTCGTTGGAAGACAAAAAAAAGAAAAAAAGAAAAAAAACAACAACTAAAGAGAAAAAAGGCGAAAAAAATAAAAAGGAAAATCAATCAAAAAACTTTTTGAAAATGAACGAAGAAGATATAAAAATGAATTCTTCCCTATTGGAGGTAAGTTGAACCTTTAATATATTTCTTTTCATTTGATATAAAAAATAATTTATTACTCTTGAAAATTAATATCCAATAAATTTTGCGTTATCTGCAGGGAACGCGATCCCACTTACGGGGGGTGCAGTGTAAACATACTTTAACTTTATTATCAGTGTGTGCATCTTCGTGTAAATTTATATTTTTCTCCACATGCATGCATCCATATAGAGATGTGCGTGTGTATGTATGTAAGTATTTATGCATACATGTATATGTATATACAGGTATTAACTTTATAGTACATATATATGACAGTTTAGAAATATTTCTATTTAGATATTTTCGTTGTTGAACCGCTGTCATCAGAAAAAAATAGCGAAACATGTCAAGATAGATGTTTTTTTTCCAAATTGTCTTATGTATTTACTTTCCTGTCGGAATCTCATCCAACTTTATTCACATTATATATTAAGAGATGTCTTCATTCATACTTTTGATGACGCTTTTTTCTAAAAAAAAAAAAAAAGAGAAAAAAGGTGTAAAACCCTGAAGCATATGCTAAACAATAAATTAGGACTTAGTGCCTTGCAATCCACGAGGACCTTCAAAAATCTGAGAATTTGAGTTTTTAAAATTTTGGCGAAATATTTTAACAAAGAGCTTCCCATATTTAGCGCCTCTTGTCCCACATTTGAATCCAATAAATGTTTTCAGGATATTCGCTTTCTTTTCTACCCGGTAAATATTAAATATAACTCTGCCTGTATTTTCTTTACTGCTTAATGTTTGACATGTTTTTCACTTGTTTTAAAAGTTAAAATGCATTTGTAGAACAATGGCGATTTCCTTGTCGTCAATTCAAAACAGAAATTGTCGTTTTAATGGACACAACAAAAATAATCTTTTTGGAGAAAAGAAAATTCACATCATTGTCGAAGGTACTTGGATTCATAGACTATTCGAAATTAAAACTTTGGCTTCATCATTTTGAAATAATGCGGTAGTTTAAAACGAAAACACAACTATAAACACGACATTACTTTTAATAAGCAAACACGGAAACACATCCATGTATAATTATTTTAAATATTGGCAGGAACTTAAGTACACTTTGATTATTGATGTATTTGTGTCGCTGTGTGTGTGTGTGTGTGTGTGTGCGCGTGTGTGTGTGTGTGTGTTAAAGGAATAAAATGAATAAATGAAAAAAGTAAGAAGTAAAAAATGAAACGAAATTAAATAAGAGAAAAATACAGGATAAAAATGAAGAAAATGTAGTTATACGTTCTTTCTTTTTTATCTTTAGTTTTTACTTTTTCTTTCTTTCTTTCTTTCTTTCTTTTGTTCTTTTTAATTTCTTTATTTTTTACTCTTTTCTTTCTTTCTTTCTTTCTTTCGTTCTTTTTAATTTCTTTATTTTTTACTCTTTTCTTTCTTTCTTTCTTTCTTTTTTCTTTCTTTCTTTTTACTATTTTCTTTCTTTTGTTCTTTTTTCTTTATTTTTTTACATTTTTCTTTCTTTTTCTTTTCTTTTTACATTTTCTTTCTTCTTTTTTCTTTATTTCTACTTCTTTCTTTCTTTCTTTCTTTCTTTCTTTCTTTCTTTCTTTCTTTCTTTCTTTCTTTTATGCGATTCCCAGGGGTTTCGATTGACAATTTCTGCAAGGAAAACAATACTGGCGAAATTCATTCAAACTTACTCAGCTCATCAATCATCTTTGCTCACTAAACAATCGCCTATAATTTCTCTGATAAAGTGGTTTTTCTAGTTCGATGAGAAAATATATTCGTTGATGTCAGAGTCATTATTCATTTTTGAAAACAAAAACAAAATGAAAAAAGAACCTAAAATCAAATTAGAGACGCTGATTGTTTTTTTATATTTACCATTTTTGTATCTTTGCTTATTATCTAAATGTAACTTAGATGTGGCACAAGGCCGAAAATGTGGGCCACCTAGCGAGGATCGAACTCACGTTTCAGTGGTAACTGATCTAGCCAGATAATCATTACACCACGCCGAGGTACTCAAATGTATCCTTGTTCTTTGTTCTCCCTTCCTGACAATATCCTGCGAGTGCATGTCGCCAACTGAAGATCGAACTCATGACAGTCTGCGAGACAAGTTAACTAATTCTTGACACACACACATTTTGAAATGCAATGTTTATTTCATCAATTCTTTTTTTTTTATATTCACTTCAACGTTTATGTTTTTCTCTCATTTAGGCGCTAATTTTTCTTCGTCACAATTAATATCATAAACAAAAAGGTTTCAATGACTGCGGTAAAGTTAAAAGTGCAATTTTACATGCAAAAGTCTGAGTTGATTTTTGTGAGTCTATCTTTTCATCATATTATTTGAAATGGTTGTAGAAATGGACATGTGTCTAACATAGAGAGAGTTCCCGCATTTTTGTAAATCTCGTCACTCACAGTTTACAGGAAGAAAAAAAAGTTTTAATGACATTGAGGAGATGCTGTATTTTTTCAATGGTTAGTCTGTTCATTTTTATCTCAAGCTGCTTTGCTTGCTCATCTCTTTGAGCAAGGGAATCGACTGGCGTAGATTTTTTGCTTTGACTGACACCTGCCTGTTGCTAAGTTTCGTGTTTACTTATTTCTTGGTGATACACGGTCGATGGTCTTTGAATTTAGTGAAATCAACAGTAAATTGTTTAATTTTATTTAAAATACTTCAGAATTTATTTTATTATCCGATATCCTGTTATTCAATTTCTCTTTTGTCTCTTCTTTGTTTGTCCAAAAATACTTATCACATTAAGAAGAAAGCTTTTTTTTTAAAGTTAATGTCTGATCTATATCTACTCAAGTAAGGATTTTGGCAAATATCTACTGATGGGCTTAAAGCGTTTTTTTTTAACACAGGTTATGAAGTTTGATGTTCGATTCTTAGTGTCGGAGGTTAATATTCAAAACTCTCAACTTTTTCAACATCCGAATTATGTTTTCTCTCTTTCTCTCTTCCTTAAATTTTGTCGATATAATAATAGACGACTACTCGTTTCCCCGCCCATCCGTCTGCTAAGGCGGCAAGCCCATCCGTCTGTTACAGATGTCTGCTCAGGGACATTTGTGTTTGTTCAGCACCCACAGGGCTCACCTGTGGTTTATACTTCATCTCTGGTGAGCGAACCGTAGTTACAGTTTCTGGGAGAGAGAGCATAATCTGTCACGATCAACAGTTTGAACAGTGCCAGTTACACACTCGGTCACTATGACTTGTAACTTCGTGCAAAGCCATCCACAGCTTCCAAACAGTTTCGTTTACCCAGTTTCTCTTACAAAGGTTGGGTCAATTTGTGGGTGGGGTTTTTAAGGCACTTTCCAACATCAGGGAGTCATTTTCTTAACAAATCGACCATGGTGAGATTTGAACCCAGGTCTCCTGATCGAAACCGTCTAACCACTTGGCTACGAGTGTGTATACAAGAGAGGGTGCTGAAAACTCCCAGTTTCCACCCACTTCCCAAAGTTCCGATCAAATGATAATTTCTTCTTTTTTTTTTGAGAAACCCTTCTTGGTCGAGCTGAGAACCTTTCAGTACTTCATCATTTAGACTTAGAACTTTTCATCATCTCTGCATGTATGTATCTTCCGCGTTAATCTAAGTCGACATAATGATGCTACGAACTTATTTAAGAAGTATTTTGCCCGTCGCATGCATATCGATGGGTAGTGGCTCGGAAGGAGAAGTCAGAGGGTCGAGTTCGAATTCCAGTCGGGTTCGTTGCCAATACTCTTGGGAACGATATAAATTCATCTCTTCTTCTCCCAACAGACTGAGCCCTATAGCCTTGGTTGGCAACCAGTCTAGGAGAAGGTAAACACTGAATTCAAACCAGCCTGGAGAAGATGAGTCTCCATTAGGCTATCTTGTCCAAGTCACACCACCAGTGAAACGGCCGCATTACATGTTGGGACCCTACGACCCTCAAGGGTTACGACGCGTGATCGTGCCGTCGTCATCGTCGTGATTCATATAAATAACACGAAATTGAATACAAGCCGAGTTTTTAGTTAAAAAACTGAAAAAATAACTAACATGTTGAATTTGCAAAAGAATATTAAGCTCTCTAATTTCCTGTTCTTTCGACAAAAAATCAAATTGTTCAGTTGCTGCCCTTATATTATGTCCTTTGCTTTTCGGACCAGCATGCTCATCTTGGTTTTTATACTCACAACGTTTCGACTTTCGTACTCCCGGCCTTCATCAAGTATCTTTGTACAAGCATCCTTCTTAGAACATCAAACCGAACACTTTATTCAATCTTCGTGGGTAGGTTGTTCTCATTCCGCTTTCAACGATTAGGGGAGATAACTCGTATCAATCACGACTCACCAGTCTCATTCACTTTTGTACTGCTTGTATGTGGTTTTTCAACACTTCCAGAATCAGAGATTGAACTCTCAACTGCCAATGAACCATTTTGTTTGATAGACAGCGGAATATTTTCAATTGTTATCCTCTATCTCTGCCTGTGATTGCTGATCTTATACTTGTAGTTGTTACCCTGAAGGGTGTTGCTAATACTGATCACCTCCTGTTGGTATGTGTCTCGGTCACCAGTTATGATCTTGTAAGCAGTGGACGATACCTTTATTGACACTGTATGGATAATTTGAATTAAAGTTCAGCTATTGTCCTGTGAATATTAGCATAACATATACGGATGTCATGTGCGAGTTATTAGTCCAGTTGATCTCATTGCTTTTCCATTTTAAACTGAATAAAAGGTTTGAGTTCACATGGCCCAGCTGCATTCGTA
The DNA here is from genome assembly GCA_903632075.3 of Acanthosepion pharaonis. Classification (NCBI taxonomy): domain Eukaryota; kingdom Metazoa; phylum Mollusca; class Cephalopoda; order Sepiida; family Sepiidae; genus Acanthosepion; species Acanthosepion pharaonis. The sequence goes on along the minus strand of CAHIKZ030002225.1, from coordinate 946,013 downwards.
CATCTTCTTGGTGTGTGTGTGGGGGGAGATAATCTGAAGGCCTTCTTGGTGGGGGCCATATTATGAAGGCCTTATCTACTTATCCAAATCAAATGGTTGACTTGAGTGATGAGGTTTCTATAGCAATTTCTTTCAATATTCCATGTCTATGTTTGCCCTTACTAGAGATAATGTGACCCCATGATTCAGCCTTCCGTTGGAATATCTCGAAATCCAACTGGAATTATGTTGTTTGCTCACAAAATATCAACATCTCCATCAGGCTATCTATTAAGATCCTCATGTGCTCTCCTATTGAGGGGTACGATTCTAACTAGTCTCGAACCGCCCCTAGAGCCTCATCAGTGGGAACCTTAGTGAACATTTTCACAACCACAAGCTTACCATCCAGTTCGTCTGGATGGAAGCATCTCCGATGGCCTCCACAAAGTGGAAAGAATTAATTATATATGACAGTGACTTACATTGGATTGATTATACCTACGAGGAATCTGCTCAGTGGGTGACAAACCGAGCCTTGGCAATTGACTAAAAAGCCGTAAATGTGTGGTATCTTACTGCAACGATGGATAAAGCCATCTGTAAGCATTTATCGTAAAGTAACTCTTATTCTTACTCAGGTTTTACGACACCTCTCAGTTTTCAGAGTAGGATCTTTCTTTACATTACTGTAGCTACCTTCGTCAAATAGGTTAATCAGCTTTTCTGAGCATTCCAACTTTTCCATTACCCCCAAAGTATTGCCCCTTTGTTTTCTGTCGGAAGTATGATTGTCATAGTATAGACAATTTTGATAGCCATTTTTTTCTTTCTTGTGATGTTTGATTTGAAAACTTGGTTTCTTCAAGTGTCTTTAACCATCCTGTCGACAGAGGCTGTAGAATACCTTTGCAGAGGAGTAAGACATTTCCTCAATAAGGCCCCTGTAAGACATAAATACTACAGGGAAACCACGCGAAAACTATTTGACAAATACTGAAACCGTCAAAATAATGCCATACCTTAAAGAAATAGGTTTATACCAGAACATAACACCAATAATAGATCATCTACAAAGTATATATATCTATAAAACATACCTTTATCCTGAAAGTATAAAATTATGTACTGAATATCTGTAGATGAGCGCATAAAATTGGTTACAAAATATTTAGATTTCGGCATTGAATAACTTATAGAGGTGTCGATATGCCGTTAAACAAAATCGACCCAACGAAACCTACTGGTGTTTGCTGATGTTTTCATAGATTATAATTTATATTAAAACATTTCTAACATCGTAGTTTTTTATCTGGCGATTCCCCCCCCCCCGAGTCCTGTTTTATTCCATGTTTATCCACTTTTGATATCATCCGGTCTAAGACTAGTTCAATCTGGATAAAAAGTTCGCTTTGTAATTGATGTTTCTCCAACAATTATGTTGGATTCTTTTAACTGGTTATAATAAAAGAATGGGTAGATGGTCGCTTAAAAATAGATTCAGCTCTCTACATCTACAAAGGAATGGGAGGTTATCATCATAGATGTATTCTTATTTTTAAGGAGTTTTTTCAATGGTTTTCATTAGAGAATCATGTCAAGTCATTACCAATTTGATAATTTTTACCGGAATCTTTGAAATAAGGAATTATCATCATTAAATTCCTTAATATTCTGACCAAAAGGGCCATTTGTATTTCGAATAATTTCGTGTTGAAATTCTGGAGTTTGGTCCTGCGTAAGAAACAAACAAACAATACCAAAGTAAATAAGACTAGTGAACGCTGATAGAAAATAAAAAGCGAAATTAGAATCATCTGCTACCATAGATTAAATAAAAGGTTCTGTTCTAAATTCTAAGAAAGTTATCACGTACGGAGAGAGACACCTGACGAAGATTGGAATGTATAATGGGCGAAACGTTGTAGTATAACAACCAAGCGAAGCGTGCTGGTTCGAATAACAAAACATCGGGCTCGTCTAGAAAAAAACTGGGATCCATCTTATTGGCGACGCCATTGTTGTAAAGTATTCACCCTCAGACAGATGTAAATGGACCCTGTAGTGTAACAATTTATAATATCCACTCTAATGTTTAAATTAGTATATCACTATACACAGCTATTTCTGTAAATATAAAAAAGACAAATAATATGGATGACCAAAGTATGGCGTCTTGTTGTTATCTCTCTAAATATCTTTTTATTCTCTAAATATCATTTTTATCTCTCTAAATATCTTTTTATCTTTCTAAATATCTTTTTATCTATTTAAATATTCTTTTATTCGCTAAATATCATTTTTATCTCTCTAAATATTTTTTATCTTTCTAAATATCTTTTTATCTTTCTAAATATCTTTCTAACTATTTAAATATTCTTTTATTCGCTAAATATCATTTTTATCTCTCAAAATATTTTTTTATTCTCTAAATATCATTTTAATCTCTCTAAGTATCTTTTATAGAACTCTAAATATTTTTAGCTCTATAAATAATTCCATCATCAGGCTAAAAGCGTGTTCATTTCTATGCGCCAAGAGCCTTCTGATCCAAGACTGAAATTTCTACACTGTGGAATGGAGTTCTATATTGTAAGTTTGAAAAACTAGGACAAATAGAGCAAACCATAGAAGAGAGGTGGATACGATTAGACTTAATTGAGGGGACGTAGAATTCATCGTGTATCGATAGAAAATGCTAGGACAAATCCAATTGGAGAATATCTCTAACAATGTTTGTGTTGGAGTGGAGTTTTACAACAGTAGAAAAACATGGCGTCTCAATCTGAGAGTAGACAAGGAGAATTTGATTTGTCTGATATCTAATGGCTTCAAGAAACGTAGAAACCAACATGGATATTTTCTCGCTGATAGCAAGAGTAAAAATATAATGAAATCATCTTGAAGAATATAGACGTAGATATACAGGTGGGCAGTGGCAATTAAGTTACATTGATTACAAGAAATCATTGGAAACGTATTGGTAAAAGCAAATTATCTAAGAGCCACATACAGCTGCGTCAATTTGATGAATCAATTATAAAAAAAAAACTATGGAGGGTACGTTATAAGGTACTTTAAAAAAAAACTTTAAAAAAATACGAGTTACTATCCATCACAGTTGCCGGTTGTAAAAATAAAGGCTCTGTTATGACGTCCTAAACATAAATGAATAAACCTTAAATTCAGATAAAGAAGAAAGGAGAATGATGGAAGATTATAAAGCAAGTTTGAAACGGAAAGGAAGTGTCGACCGCGTTCATATTTGGAATCGCGGGAATGAACTGTTTTTTTTTTTTTGGCCGCTAGTATTTGCAAAATTACGAAAAAAATGTTGAACAATGTGTTTTAGAACATGCTTCATCTGGTGATAGTAAATGAGCATCAACAAACTGTCATTTTACGAAATCGAGGTGGAGAGTTACATGGTTATAAATTAGGAGTGAATCGAATCATCAAATTCAAAGAGGTCAAAGCGCATTGCTATAATCACAGATCATATTCAATAGACGTACTGAGGTGGACTCTATAAGGCCTACTGAGGGGGAACCTCGAGGCGGTGTAATGGTTAGCAAGCTTGTCTCGCTAGGACAATTACGACTGAGTAGTGAGTTCGATACTTACTGTGTGACCCCTACATTCGGCCTTGAGCCACATCTAAGCTACGCTTGGAAAATTACTATAAGGCCTACTGACGTGGACTCGATATGCCGAGAGCAGTTGACTCTATAAGGCCTACTGACGTGGACTCTATATGCCGAGAGCAGTTGACTCTATAAGGCCTACTGACGTGGACTCTATATGCCGAGAGCAATTGACTCTATAAGGCCTACTGACGTGGACTCTATATCCCGAGAGCAGTTGACTCTATAAGGCCTACTGACGTGGACTCTGTCGACCTAATGAGGTAGACTTCTATAGGCCGACTGACGTGGACTTTACCAGCAAGTACGATATTTCAACGAGCGTTTTGAGACACGACATAAAAAATATCGTCTTTTATCTGGATGATACTTGGTTCGGTGTAGTCACTGAAGGAGAATTAAATTTAAAAGCGGAGTTCATGTTGAATAGGTAAAGTATGTCCGGCATGACTATCGATGAAAAGAAACGCACGTCATTGTAATAGAAGCTCGTCTCTAGGATATTTGATTTCAAAGGTAAGTGTTTCGCCAGACCGAGGTTTAATACAGAAGATAAAAATAGATTTTCGCCTTTCAGTAACAAAAAGATTAGTAAATTTATTAGGATTATTAAATTCTATTAGGATTACTCAATAGCAGAAATCACATCACTTGAGGACTTTCAACAACAGCAATAAATAAAATGAATATCACATGTCAGTCAATGAGAAAATAATGGCATAAAAAGATGTTGACTTTCCACTCTATTTCAGAATAAATCATAGGAAGCAAGGCCTCGTTTGAAAGCATTCTCAATATTCTACTTATATATATATATATATATATATATATATATATATATATATATATATTTAATCAATTCACCCCAAGCAAGGCGATAATACCACTAAGATGCAAGGGGCTACTGGGAGTAAAAGAGAATGAAAAAGACTTTAGAAGGAACTCGAAACGCAATCCCAAACAGGAAACAAGGGATAAATATCTACTCCTGTAAAAAGACCGGAGGAGTGTAAACCGGATGATAGGTTGGTTGGTTGGTTAATGTTGTTTAGCGGCATATCAACACCTCTATGGGTTATTTAATGCAAAAATTAAATATTCTGTACGTAATTTTATGGTTTCAACTACAGATATTTTGTACATACTTTTATACTTCCAGGTTAAAAGCGTATTATATATAATATATATATATATATATATATATATATATATATATATATATATATATATATATTTTACAGATCATAAAATTTATTGTTGGTATTTTTACTATAAAGATGTATTTTGTATTTTTTTTATAATTTTTTTAGTGTTACGTTAATTGTCATTTTGCTCTAAAAATGGATTGTTGGTCATTTTATTATAAAATGTACTTTTGATTTTTGATTGGGGATCACTAATTTCTCATAGCTTGGATGCTGACAAGTTCTACCACCCCGGGTCAGGGTGGACCTGGGAACAGCAGAAATTAAGAGGTGGTTCGACTGTCCCCAAAACCTCCAATCTCCTGAACAGAGACCTTGCTGCCGGATGTAGTTTATCATCATACCCAGGATGTCAACCGATTAGCGAACCTGTCTACTCCAACTAAGTAAATAAATAGATAGTAAATAAAATTTCAGGTTTCAGGCAGAGATTTTAGAAGTATAGAGTTGTAGTAGACTTTAGAAGCAACCGGAAACCTAATCTTAAACAGAAAAATAAATGGATAAACGCTACTCTATCCCTGTTCAAAAAACCGGGAAGGAGTGTGAACCGGACGGTAGGTGAACGTATCTAAATATGGACGTGCCTTCTGGATATAAAAGCGAGAAATTACTTATCCATACTAAAATTATGAAGTGGTTGTTTACTATTATTATTATTATTGTTGCATCTATTGTTGGAACAACTATTACTGTTTTTATTGTATTTAAATTTATGATGCTATATTTTATACTAATGATCACCCGTAACAAGACTCAAGAGCCAATCAAGGTAGATGGTTATTGCGTGGTGTTTTTTGAGCAAAAGTAAAGGCAAGCTGTGCAGTTCAGGAACTTAGGTAGGAAAGATAACGATCAAGCGTAATGATCGGGAAAACAGTTCTGTAAAGAGAGAATATGGTAGGCGGAAACAAATACTAAAATTGTACAATGAACCGACAATTTTAGCAGCAGATCGGAGAGATGAGTCCCACTTGCGGTTAATAGACGGCCATGGCAAGGAGCTCTTTCCATCGTAACAGGTGAAAGATTAGGATCTGCACGATGATGAAGGAACGTTACAAGCCAGTCCTACGTCCATTGAGCCATCAGTGGTAGCTCAGAAGAGAAATCAGTTGCTAGTTTCTGGTCATCCAGATTTTCGGATGACTACCTATAAACTGTTGTATTATACGCATGGATATACACTAAAGATCAGAGTGTGCTCTCAGGCAGATCAGTAATAAGGAAGGGAAAGAGGGTAGGAACGGGAAGAGAATCCTGAATATTGCCGGCATTGATCTCATGGGATTCCGATGACAGGCCGTTGATATAATTGGGTATTTTTTACAAGTCAATCCTACCGCCATTGAGACATCAGACTTAGGTTAGAGGAGAGAGCAGTTGCTAGGGTTCTGATTACAGTGATCTTCGGAGGTGTACTTATAAACTGTTGTATAATCCGTATGGGTATTCACTAATGATCGGAGTATGTTCGTATTACGATAACTGAAACATTATCTTCCTGATCCATTCTTTGTTTTTACATAGACACGCTTATATATTAAGCGCGGTCTACATTGTCTGCAAAATACACAAATGTGCGTGTATATATATATATATATATATATATATATATATATTGTGTTTGTTTCCCTCTTTTTTTTTTTATAAAGGGCCGTGGAGATGTTCCCTGTCTTGTCACTTTTTGTGTGTATATATATCTAAATATGTATGGGTGCTTATGTATTATAATCTGAGTGTGTTTGTGTTGTTTTACGTGTGAGGTTAGGACCCCATTCACACACTTGGGATTAAAATGTATACATATTGTCAGAGGACCTGATGACATATAAGCGTCTATTCTGACGTAATTTCAATGAAGAAATAAATTGAATAACATATGTATTTCTTCTTTTCTCCTCAGTAATTTTATAATTTTAAACTTAATAATGATTAAATTTGGATGTTAAAATTGGTAATTTTTATTTTTAATTTTAATATCAAATTTTATCATATAATTTAATAATTATTGGTTAGAATAAATTCTTTTTTTAATATTACCCCTATTTTAAAGATCTGAATAGCTATTATAACATGACTTCGTTGTCAAGCTTTTTGAATTTTCCTTTACTTGTATTTTGATTGGTTATTCTAACTTTTGTAACAACGCTTTCCCCTTGCGAAGGATCGTTAATTAATTTGAAACTTTTAAAACCATTTATTTTACATTCAACATCATCACTTGATAAGACACCGAAACAAAATGGCTATTTTTGTAGTGATTTTATAACATATTTATGTTATAATTTTTTAAATAAATAATTATATATATATATATATATGTGTGTGTGTGTGTGTGTGTGTGTGTGTGTGTGTGTGTGTGTGTGTGTGTGTGTGTGTATTGTTTTTGGTAAAATTCAGGTATCATCCAAATCGAAATATATCTCTTTTGAAATGTCTTATTGATAACGGATACAATCTTTTGGAGCGTGCAGTCGCAATGCTAAGAGAATTTTTTTTTTGTAGGAGTTTATCGGTCAATGTGGCATGAAGTAAACAGTTCAATAAGTAATGTCTCAGTTGTTATCCCGACATTTTGCACATCGGATCAGTTCTTTTAAATCAAATATGCAAAATGAATACAAAAGAGATTTAAATTTTTTTTTTTTTTTTTTGATTGTGCGTGTCATTCAAATTCTACAATATTTTTTTAATGAATTCACGTGGGACTTCTAATAAGATATTTGATGATAATGACGATGATGGTGAAAACAATGACGACGGCGATGATAATGATGATAGAGATGATGATAACGACGATGATGATGATGTCGATGACGACGACGACGATGATGATGATGATGATGACCGGAGATATTTAATTTGGAAAATAATCTATAATAATATTTTAGAAAATAATCTATAATAATATTTTAGAAATTAATCTATAATAATATTTTTTTGAAGTAAACTCATAACAAAAGTGACAATGAAGCCACAGAAACATCTATAATTTTACATCTTTTCACGCAACTTTGAGACTAATTACATTTGAAACTGGTCTCCATTATTGCTACCTAAGGAAGAGTAAGGAGGCATGCTGGGAAACAATATCATGGCTTATCTCATCGAGGCGACATGAACCTGGCCACGCATAACTTTGACTATTTTCTTGTTACGTTTTGCATGTATTATTTCGACAAGTTTTCTTAGCACAATCTTCTTCTATGTCTTGTGTCTCTTCTGGACGTAGGCGATAATGGCTCTCCACAATCTCCTGTCCTTTGTAGCTCTTAATAAATGTTATCTTTTTGCCTCTCCCCTAAACTCTGTTCTGCCAACCATTTGCGCAAGCTCGTTAGGCAGGTATTGCACTCTTTTCCTCTGTCTCTCTGACTTTAAATCTGTCCTGGGAGTATCAAGTTCTCCCAGTCTCTTTCCTCATTATGTTCCCTAAAATTTTTTACTGTCGCTTTATGATGTTAAGTATAAGTGTACTTTTTGTATTAATTTGCATTAAATCTTCATTGTTGTTTGCATGTTTGGTCCATGGTATCCCCAGCATCCTTCTGTAGAACCATATTTCTGTTGCCTCAATTAATCAGATTGCTTAGCGTTCACTTCCATATAGAAGCTATTACATAAGTGTTCAGTACTCTTTTACCAACACATATTTTGTTATGTATTTCACTGTTGACTATGAAAACATTTTCCATAAACGCAACATAATCAACTCTGAGATTTTTCATCTTCTTCTAATAACACAAGATCATTGTATCTCTCATACGCAACGTTGGGAAAGACTGACATGCGAACTCATAATGAACAAATCAGTGAACACGTCTCTCATGTTATATTTCATAGAGTCATATGGATCAATATCTACGCGAAAGTGATATCACTGGCAACATAACATTGCCTGAAATTAGGAAATATATCCTGGTAGGCACTTAATCTGTCACCATGATATCAAATCGAACCCTATTTGAATCGAATGATCAAAACCGGACAACAAGATATTACCAATCACGTAGTTGAATAAACTGGACACTATTGACCGTATGGCATCAACGAAAAGGATAAGTTCTTTGTTTTCACATTCGTTTTAAAAGGAGATAATGGTGGCAGTTTGGATTCTAAGAGGTACTGAGATGAATGTCGCACGTTAGCTCAGTGTTCCTCCGTGAGTGGTCTTAGCCAATTCTTCAACTTGGATGTCGGAAGCGTATCGGCGCTTCAGAAGAATTCTTGCAGTTGTCTGTTGAATTCGCGCCGTCTTGGACTTCTATCCAAAACCTAGACAACGCAATCCATCAATGTCAGTATATATCACGCTTACGAGACACTCCGGTCAATCGCTGACCATTCTGACCCTGGCCTTCACATTTTTCTAACACTGGGTGCTCTATCTTAACATTAAATTAATTTCAATATAGACATGATAAGCTAAAGAAATCTCGCCTTTGGAAAATATTAACCTTCTCGATGCAGAAAAATGGTATGAGCATCCCCCCATCCCCGCAGTGCTAGAAGGGGAAAAACTTTCAGTGCTTACGGACATCGTCCTACATAGTGACTACACAGTACGAACCAATAGAGCAGATATAATAAACTTCAAAAACCTAAATGTTGAGCCAGTGATTGTAGCAAAGATGTAGGAGAAGGCGCTTGACAAGTTAAAAGAAAAAATGTTTCATGATCAGTTTTTCAACAGAGACAACTGAGAGTTGGCTTTGGGTAAAAGATGGTTTTAAAAAAGAGAAACAGTGACACTCATATTTACAGCACGGGACGGGAGAATCAGAATGAACGTAATCAAGGCCAGGATAGACAAATCCCAAAAAGAAAGCAAATGCAGGATGTGTGGAGAAGCTGATGAGACAGGTAACCACCTATTCGCTGAATATCCCAATTTGGCACAGAAAGGAGTATAAGCGGCGATAGGATTAGATTGGTAAGATAATCCATTGGGAATGATAATCTATTGACGGACCTAATATCCGGTTACTCTACTCATGGCCCCAAATGAATTTAGATATAGACATAATGGGGTAAAGAAAGGTGCAATACCTACATTGGAAGACATGCCAACAAATGGTATGAACATAATCCCACCCATCAATTCTAGAAGCTGAAAATGTGACTGTGCTCAGGGACTGCACCATACATAACGATTACACTATAGAAGCCAATAGACGAAATCCAAATAATAATAAACTTCAAAAACCAGTTCTATATCATAGATGTAGCTCCGTCTTTTGATTCCAAATTCAAATTATACAAGATACAAATAATAATAACAACAATAATAATAAAAACTTCAAGAGAAACTAGCACGATCTCATAGAATATCGTTTGACTAAAAATTCTCAGCAAAATAATTTGCAAGAATATGGCATTAAAACACACCCACAATTTTAGTAATAATGGGGGAGTGAAAGGAATAATAGGGGAGTGAAAGGAATAATAAGGGAATGAAAGGAATAATAGGGGAATGAAAGGAATAATAAAGGGAATGAAAGGAATAATAAGGGAATGAAAGGAATAATAGCGGAGTGAAAGGAATAATAAGGGAATGAAAGGAATAATAGGGGAGTGAAAGGAATAATAGGAGAGTGAAAGGAATAATAGGGGAATGAAAGGAATAATAAAGGGAATGAAAGGAATAATAGGGGAGTGAAAGGAATAATAGGAGAGTGAAAGGAATAATAAGGGAATGAAAGGAATAATAAAGGGAATGAAAGGAATAATAGGGGAGTGAAAGGAATAATAGGAGAGTGAAAGGAATAATAAGGGAATGAATGGAATAATAGGGGAATGAAAGGAATAATAAAGAGAATGAAAGGAATAATAAGGGAATGAAAGGAATAATAGGGGAGTGAAAGGAATAATAGCGGAGTGAAAGGAATAATAAGGGAATGAAAGGAATAATAAAGGGAATGAAAGGAATAATAAGGGAATGAAAGGAATAATAGCGGAGTGAAAGGAATAATAAAGGGAATGAAAGGAATAATAAGGGAATGAAAGGAATAATAAAGGGAATGAAAGGAATAATAGCGGAGTGAAAGGAATAATAAGGGAATGAAAGGAATAATAGGGGAGTGAAAGGAATAATAGGGGAATGAAAGGAATAATAGGGGAATGAAAGGAATAATAAAGGGAATGAAAGGAATAAGAAGGGAATGAAAGGAATAATAGGGGAGTGAAAGGAATAATAGCGGAGTGAAAGGAATAATAAGGGAATGAAAGGAATAATAAAGGGAATGAAAGGAATAATAGGGGAGTGAAAGGAATAATAGGAGAGTGAAAGGAATAATAAGGGAATGAAAGGAATAATAGGGGAATGAAAGGAATAATAGCGGAGTGAAAGGAATAATAAGGGAATGAAAGGAATAATAGGGGAGTGAAAGGAATAATAGGAGAGTGAAAGGAATAAGAAGGGAATGAAAGGAATAATAGGGGAGTGAAAGGAATAATAGCGGAGTGAAAGGAATAATAAGGGAATGAAAGGAATAATAAAGGGAATGAAAGGAATAATAGGGGAGTGAAAGGAATAATAGGAGAGTGAAAGGAATAATAAGGGAATGAAAGGAATAATAGGGGAATGAAAGGAATAATAAAGGGAATGAAAGGAATAATAGGGGAGTGAAAGGAATAATAGGAGAGTGAAAGGAATAATAAGGGAATGAAAGGAATAATAGGGGAGTGAAAGGAATAATAGGGGAATGAAAGGAATAATAGGGGAGTGAAAGGAATAATAGCGGAGTGAAAGGAATAATAAGGGAATGAAAGGAATAATAGGGGAATGAAAGGAATAATAAAGGGAATGAAAGGAATAATAAGGGAATAAAAGGAATAATAGGGGAGTGAAAGGAATAATAGCGGAGTGAAAGGAATAATAAGGGAATGAAAGGAATAATAAAGGGAATGAAAGGAATAATAAGGGAATGAAAGGAATAATAAAGGGAATGAAAGGAATAATAGGGGAGTGAAAGGAATAATAGAAGAGTCAAAGGAATAATAAGGGAATGAAAGGAATAATAGCGGAGTGAATGGAATAATAAGGGAATGAAAGCACTAATAGGGGAATGAAAGGAATAATAAAGGGAATGAAAGGAATAATAAGGGAATGAAAGGAATAATAGGGGAGTGATAGAAATAATAGCGGAGTGAAAGGAATAATAAGGGAATGAAAGGAATAATAGGGGAATGAAAGGAATAATAAAGGGAATGAAAGGAATAATAGGGGAATGAAAGGAATAATAATGGGAATGAAAGGAATAATAAAGGGAATGAAAGGAATAATAGGGGAATGAAAGGAATAATAAAGGGAATGAAAGGAATAATAGGGGAGTGAAAGGAATAATTAAAATAGTAGAGAAATACAGGTTAAGAAAATTGCAGGAAAGCCGCCATTCTGTAAGATATGAGAAATTATAGTCATGAGCACAAATCCCAAATTCTCTGGATGTAATCGGTTCAATAACATTCTGAGAATAACCTTCCTTTCATTCAGGTCTTTGGTAAGAGTTGGTAAAGGATTTTACGAAACAGGAAATCAGTAATAATAATAACAACAACAATAATACTTGCATTATTGGGGAATGAGAGTGCTAAGTTGTTCTCGGACTTCACCATGCAATGTGCTCATGCAACTGATGCAGGAAAGACAGACATTATTACTGGCTATGAAGAAGGCAAACAGTGTTTGGTTATCGATATATTTCGGATATATACGAAGGTAGAGTTGAGAAAGGAAAGAAGAAAGGTTATCAGTATTTGAAACATGAGAGAGGGCATCCTTGTAGGGTTTTTTTTAGAAAATATAAGATGTACTCGTTGTTGTGGGCAGCTATGGAACTGTGACAGACAAAATCTAATAATGGTTGGATAAAATTGGCCCTGTGATTTGAACTGACATACACTGCTTCAGGAAGCCATAATTTAGAAGGGTGAAGAAATTGACTCATACCCAATCCCTGTTTTGGGCATCTCGAGGCGGTGTAATGGTTAGCAAGCTTGTCTCGCTAGAACAATTACGACTGACTAGTGAGTTCGATCCTCAATGGGTGCCCCATACACTTCGGCCTTGTGCCACATCTAAGCTACGCTTGGAAAATCACTAACCAATCCCTGTTCATTAAATTACTGCGTAAGATCTACTTGAAAAATAGATAATAATAATAATAATAAATACAAAAAATTGTTCGCACGAGTACATCCCTCACCTTACGAAGGACTTTATCTCTGTAAAATATGTGTGTTTTTCTTTATATTTATTTTTTTTTATTTACCTTTTTTTTTTAAATCGCTCAGTGGAAAATGTTATGATGACATTTCTAACAGGTCTCTGGGCGGGATCCGGAAAGAAATGAGTACACACCAGAAATCAAAGGAAATATAATAATAATAATAATAATAATAATAATAATAATAATAATAATTGCAACAATGATACGACTAAATATCATCTTTAAAAAACTATAAATAATACAACACAATGTCAACTGTTTATGTACTGGATCGATTTTTAAAGTGAATTTCTAAAATTGCTACGAATTTTATATCAAGTGAATAAATAGCAAACAATATCAGAATATGATTATTTCTTTTTAGAGGTGATTCCTTTTAAGGCTGCTTGGAACTCAAATCCTGTCGCACATTTCATTGTTATGATAATATAAGACCTTAAAGAAGAATTCATTTTCTTATCAGACGTATTGGTTGGAACAAAAAGTTTCTAGTGCCATTTTGTTCCATGATTCCATTCTCAAGAAACTTGGCATCTTTCTGAGTAGTGAAATGGTCTAATTTGTTTTACAAGCTTTCAGAGAATTCAAGATATTTCTATTAAGAAAATTTTGTATGGAGCGAGATAAGTGGTAATCCGAAGATGCAAGATCAGGTAACAATGGCGAGTGGAGTAGGACATCTTAACCAAACTGGTCTGCAAACATGTATTATATATATACGCAAGTTTAACAACTATTATGGGATAGAGGTCGCACGATTTTATGACACTCTATACTTTTTACATGGCATTATAAATTCTTTATGCTTTACTTTAATAAACTGTTCAAATGCTTCCCCTATCCACTCTTCATTATAAGCAATTCTTCTATGTGGAATGCTCAAAGTATTTAAATAATTGATTATCAGCGGAAGAGATGGTTGGGGAATGAGGTGGTTACTTTAAAATCTCATAACTAAGGTTGGGTAACTTTTGTACGGTAGACCGTGAAGAGTGAAGGAGTGCATTGTCATAGAGTAGAATTGGGGTATCTTTATGCACGAATCTAGGCTGTTTTTTTTCTTTACGTACATGCAAGATGTTCCAAGCTCTCCTTAAGCATTTCTAACTGTTGTTTTCCGATTCTGTCAAACCAATAAATTCACTTTTGCATATTTCTTATAAGTTTTTCTTTTGGATTATTTTCAAAGTTCTTCTAAATAAATTTACCCAAACCATCACTATATAATTCTGACATGAACAATTCTTTTCCTATATACATTGTCTCATCAAGATGTTGGCGATCATGGCTCTCTACAAATTTCTATCCTTTGTAGCTCTTAATAAAATTTGCCTTTTTGTTATCTATCCTTAATCTTGGTCCACCATTCATTTACTCAAGCTCTCTGGGTAGGCTATGCACTGTTTTCTTCTGTCCCTCTTGCCTTCAATCTGTCCTGTGAGTAACAGATTTTCGAAGCCCTCTTTCCTCATTATATGAGCTAGAAATTTCAACTGCCCCTTCCTGTCTCCTTTTTGTTTCCATGTTCTCTAAAACTTCATCGTTGCACACATATTCGGTCTATGGCATTCTCAACATCCTTCTGTAGAACCACATTTCTATTTGCTTCAAGTCTCTTCTTCATCTACATCGTCCAACATTCACTGCCATAGAGGAGGACTGATATCACATAACAGTTCCATACTCTTTTCTTTGTTTCTAACTAAATTTTTCTTGTTTCTTAATACTTGTCTTAGATTTCAGAAGGTATCTTTCACTATCCCAATACAACTTCGGACGTCAGTGTCACACTCTCTATTCTTTGTTAATACATTTCCTAGCTATTGTACTTGTTTGATTTTATCTCCAATTTGTAATTTGCATGTTGGACAAACCCATTTGCTAACAGTTAATGTTTACTTCTTTTTTCTCACTTTCTTTCACCATAGACCTGCCATCTGCTATTTTATTGTATGGGTCCTGTTAAGAACCACTAGTTTAGTCCTTTGTTCTCGCTTTCCTTCACTACCCTCTGTAGAAGTTTTTGTAGTTTCCTTTCTGTGTCTGCTATCAATACTGTGTCATCTGCATATGATATGTTATTAAGGACAACCTTTGAACGGTAGACCGTTAAGAGTGAAGTAGGATTTCTAATTCTCTCAAAAATCACCACACTGCATAGGTTGAATAAGTCCGGTGAGAAGACCCAGCCTTGTCTTACACCCCTTTCTATATTTACTGAATTCATTTTCTTTCCGTATGCAGGCTGATTGCTGCCAGTATAGATTGTGGATAATTCTAATATCTCCCCCCCCCAAACTTTTTATACTATTTGCATCGTTCGGACGGTTGTCCTCATCTTTATTGTCATAATCACATTTATTGTCATATTTCGACCGTTCTACGTTCCGACTGTCTTCAGGATTTGTCTCTATGTTGGAGATGAGGTATTGCAACTATTTACATTATTTACATTGTTCGGACGGTTGTCCTCACCTTTACTGTCATATTCACAACGTTTCAGCCATTTTACGCCCCGGCCTTCTTCAGGTGATATACGTTGGAAAAAGGTATAGCATGTGGAACTAAAACGAAATTCCAACATATATCACCTGAAGAAGGCCAGAGCGTACAACGACCGAAAGGTTGTGAATATGACAATAAAGATGAAATCAACAGTCCGAACAATATAAATCGGTTACAAATATTATTATGAAAAAAAAAACTTGAAAACGAACTAACAAAGAAATTAGTAAAAAAAAAGTGCTAAAATAAAACCTTAAGTTTTGTCAAACATCGACAAATGGAAAATACAACATTTCGTATGAAACAATTAATTAATCAATATTATGTTATCTTAATATTATAATTGTTAAAAATATATCTGTATAAAACTTATATGTAAATTACATCAGCTATAAGATAAGATTTCGAAGAAGGTGATCGATCAAATATATCGAACTCTTGTGTCTTTGTTTATAGTTTTTCTTTGGCTTTAATCCCATTTTTTCTTTTTGTTTATTTATTGTATTCATGGGCAAAACTTTTCAAAAAACATTACATTGTGACCTGGAAATTTTGACTCACGACTTGAATCATTCGTGATCTTAATGATTATAAATGAATAAACAGGACTAAAGTGGGGAGTGCTGGGAGTTGCTGATACATTTCCCACAATTGACCTCGTTTTGAGATATTATATACGTAGGATGTTTTTAATTTAAAACTAGTTGTCCGAGGTTTAGAATCAGGTCGTTACAAGCTAAAAACATATTCAATTTTTCGTTTATTATTACTTACGTAATATCTATCTATCTATCTATCTATCTATCTATCTATCTATCTCTGATTTTTTTCAGTCGCCTCAGCGTGCAATTAGGGTAACTGTTCATGAGACTAATAATTCTGAGTTCGATCCTTACTGAATGCCTTATACAAAATTTGACATTACATAACCTAACAAGGATTGACGTGTGAAACCAACCAACCATGACATGATTTTAACAGTCTGTATCAAAGTGTTTATATATATATATATATATATATATTATCAGTCGTTATCAAACTGTTTATATATATAGATATATAATGTATTTTTGGAAATATAAGACGCACCCTTGTATAAAGCGCATCCTTATTTTGCAGACAGTTTTGCCGATTATCCAATGCAAATTGCATTATCGATTAGGCGATTATCAACTTTAGCTGCATTAAGCACTATGATTTTGGTGTGTGTGCATTTTACATTTGAAATCCACACTATTATTATAAAAAACACATTCAAGGGAACTAAACCATTCATATATATATATATATATATATATATATATATATATATATATATATATATATATGAGAGTACACTACAAGCTGATACGAGAAACAGTTTGAAAAATCCTGCGAATTTTATAATTAAAATTCGTAGGTGAAAATGGTCATTTACTAAAGGTATCGTAATTCCAATTGTAAAGAGTATATATATATTTATATATGTGTGTGTGTGTGTGTGTGTGTGTATTGCGTATATCACATGCGCATACATATATATTGACATTTGGAAAAACGTTCATGCAAGTATGTTTCGATAATAATATCCGATATGCATTTCGTCTAAATGACTTCATCAAATCGAAGACGAAAAATATGTGTCTATGAATTTGTGTGTCTTTAAAATAATTGGGAAAAATAATATAAGATATTGCACAATGAGTGCTGTTGTCAAAGAGTAGTGCTCGATGTAATATAACAGTATAACTATTAAGTATATATATATATATATATAAAAGAAATATGTTGTAGTGGTTCCAACGAGAGAAAAGTATGTATATTAAAAAGAAGAGGGGTGCCGCAAACGTTTTTGGTTGTAATGTGGATTTATTGAGAAAAATATTATACTTTGTTTTACATAATTTCACGACACGTGTTTGGTCTGGTCTCGCAAATGTCTTCAGGTGAAAGTGGAGATTTTACATATTATTAAAAATAATTAATTTTTCTTCATGTTCAATGTGGAATATTCTCGATATGAGACATTCTGTTTGTGTGTTGGCAATCCGAATTTTCTTTCTAGAATTGTCAATGAAGAGTTCTGCGTGAAGGGTCATAAAACAATTAAGGTTTGTCCAGCGAGTAGTTATCGGCATTTAATCTTTTAATGTTTTAGTGACCTCTATGTGCTCTTGGATCTGTTTCTATTTTTATGTGTTCCTGTCAGCATGCGTGTATATATGCGTGCGTATATTTCCTTACTACGAGGAATTCATTTGTACTTATACACGCATACACACACATACGCACATACACACTATCCCACCATAAGTAGTCAGTACACACACACATATACAAATATTTCCAAAGCTACATGGAACCAGTGCACACATTTGCACGTACTTAAGTTTCCGCATATACATACATAAATGTGTATGTGTACAACATATATATATCTCCTCGTGTCTCCCGTATATGAGTGTGCGTCCATGTATGTGAGCGATCATTGTATTTGTCACCCTGTGTGCAATTTTTTTTTGTTTTTTTTTGTTGGGGTTAGTGATCTATTCAGTTCGAATTTGTCTATAAAGTTTTTTTTCCTGTATTTGTAGATACGAGTAATTGTCTGTTTGATATATCGGCATGATATTAAACTTACCCTGGTTAAAAATGTGTTGTGATACAAAAAGTTTCTGTTGTCTGTCAATTTTATATTGCTTTTTGTTGTTGTTCAGTTGTTGGCTGATGCCTATATACACTTCTTACATTTTGTGCATTTATGCATAAACTCTTTTTTGGAGTTGCAGTTTAAGTTTTTGTTTATTGTGAATGTTTTTTTTGGTTTTCAAAAGTGTAGGAGTTTCCTTCTATAATGATGTCACAAACTCCACATCTTTTTTGTTGCATTTTGTGACTCCCCTGTATTTTGTGTTGACTAAATTTAGATGAGGTTAATATGTGTTTTAGGTTTCTAGATTGGCGTTTGCTCAATTATTTTGGTTGTTTTAGTATATTATTCAGTTTATTATTCTTGCTAAGTAAATCTAGATTTTTTGTGATTTCTGGGAAATTTTTGGTTGTAAAATATGTGTGTATATGTGTGTGTACTACTTGTGGGGATATTTGTGTGTAATAAGTTTACGAATTTAGTAATACGCATATATACACACGCAACAGGAAACATAGAGCACATAGAGGTCACTAAAACATTAAAAGATTAAATGCCGATAACTACTCGCTGGACAAACCTTTAATTGTTTTATGACCCTTCACTCTTCATTGACAATTCTAGAAAGAAAATTCGGATTGCAACACACAAACAGAATGTCTCATATCGAGAATATTCCACATTGAACATGAAGAAAAAAATTAATTATTTTAATAATATGTAAAAAAATCCACTTTCACCTGAAGACGGTTGCGAGACCAGACCAGAAACACGTGTCGTGAAATCATGTAAAACAAAGTATAATATTTTTTCTCAATAAATCCACATTACAACCAAAAACGTTTGCGGCACCCCTCTTTTTTTTAATATATATATATATATATATATATATATATATAGGCAGCATGTTTTCATTCAAGAATTTTAATTTAGATGTATTACGCCTATTTATTTTAGTTTTAATCCTTTCAAGTCCATGAAGTAATTTTTTGGTGGTGTAGAAAATTGATCAAGAAAAATGCTAAAAATTTTTTTTCAAATAATTTATTTTCCCAAATACTTTCAATGTCATCTGAGACCATATTCATGGCTTAAAATATCTATGGATGTGTATACAGTAGCTCTGTAAATTCAAAATAATTTTTTAACTGTTCGTTTACACTACAAAGTTTCAAATTCAAAATTTTCAGTTATGCAAGGGAGGTAACTTTTGTAATTTTTAAAAGAGAAGAAAAAAAATTAAATTATAATATTTTAATTTAGTATATGTATATATATGTGTGTGTGTGTGTGTGTGTGTGTGTGTGTGTGTGTGTGTGTGTGTGTGTGTGTAAAAGTGAACATTAAAGTCAATACTCAGAGACGACAGACTGTTTCATGCTAAACGCAATCAAGGCCACATGGGTTTTTTTTTTTTTCTCTCCAGTATTTATATATACGGATCAGCGGTGCATTGTGGGTAGTCTAATCTAACGGCTATTTTTGGCGGCAGTGGTTTCCTAATTTGTTTGTTGTTTATTTATTTATTGATGTGTTTGAATTAATTTATTTTGCTTATTTAATTTATTTTATCTATTTTTATTTATTCTTTTCGGTTTTCAATTTTTAAGTAACGTAAAAATTTTTTTTAGATTAGTTCTGATCGTTTATTTACTAGTTTGTTTTGGTAATTAAAAGATATTTTTCGTCCATTTTTCGGATTGATTGTTGTTGTCTATTCTGACGGTTATTTTGGCGGGAGTGGTTTGTTAATTTGTTTATTATTAGCTTGGATTCATTTATTTTACTTGATTTTTTTCTTATTTATTCTTATTTTTTTTATAAATAAACAATGAACGAACCACTTCCGCCAAAGTAACACTTAGAACAGACCACCCACAAAACCAACACATGTGGCCTGATGACTGCGTTTAACATGAAACAACCTGTCACCTCTGAGTGTTGACTTCAATGTTCACTTTTATATTTACATACGTTCTATCTCTAATATTGAGCACTTTATCCCATAAATATAGCACATCTTAAAACTATATTTCTTCATAAAAATTTGTTGTATAAAATGCAAGCAGATTTTGACATTTTTTAAAGAAAAACAGACCACTTTAAGGTTCCATTATAATAATTTATTTCTCCAGAGCCCTTTTAAAGGACGCCGGATCATCAGATAGCACTTCCAAAAATTTCATTTTTCGTTTCATTTTTGGAAGTGCTATCTGATGATCCGGCATCTTTTGAAAGGGCTCTGGTGAAATAAATTATTATAATGGAACCTCAAAGTGGTTTGTTTTTCTTTAAAATATTAGCTCTGGATTTACATTGAGCTCTCAGGATTTCATCCTCCTTGGGCTTGGGATTACCCATACGGATTACCAAGTTTTTCATAACTTAAGTATACATATATATATATATATATATATATATATATCATTGTTGATTTTTATCTATCTATCTATCTATCTATCTATTTATCTATCTATCTATCTATCTGCTTGGTGTTTGATGGAATTAAATTTTTATTTCACTTAACCTTCTTTTTCTCTTTTCTTTTTCTTTTGTCTTTTACTAAAAATGACTCAACCAGTTGCAGTTGGCTGAAGTCCTTCTACAATTATGTCTAGCCTGTCATGCGTAAATTTCAACTTCCTTCGCATGAAATGAAAGTTTTTCATTATTGTTTATTTTTCAAAGCGTTCTTTTTATTCACATGACACATTGTTCAATTCCCTTTTGGCTTTGCAGATGTTTTTTTTTTTTATCCTTCGTCACAAAATTTACAATGCACACTGCTTCTAATGCAGCAAGAAAAAATGTTTACGA
>CAHIKZ030002225.1:882500-920000 GCA_903632075.3 Acanthosepion pharaonis | reverse complement strand
TCCGTCAAATTTTAAAGGACAACCATTTCTAACAGTAGAGAGAAAAAGGAAAAAATACAAATACAAAAAAATTACATAAGACTCTTGCACAAAAAAATTCCTTCTGTTCGCCTTATGAATAATTAAGACATGATAACATTTACAAATATATTGCAAAAAAAAAGGGGTTTAACCATTGAAAATGGAAAAAAAAGGAGAACAATTTCGAAAAAAAAAGGACACAATGCTTCAATTTCGAAAATAACGAAATAGAAAGCAATTCAAGATGGCAGAAAAACAAAGGTACAACCACTTTGCAGAAAAAACGAAAACACCTACTTTTACTTGTTCCACAAGTGTCTCTTTGACTTTTGGAAATGTCTTTTTTATATTCACATTCTTCGTGCTTTACTGAGGCTTTGGAGAAAATTAATTTGAAATCATTTTTCATTCTTTGTTGTCCAACTGCAGGAGAATTTTCACTTGAACTTCAAATTTCTGTAAGTTCTTTGCAGTTAGCTTGTAACTTTGTGACTTCTCGCCTGAATGTTTAGATGTTTTCTTCTTGATGTCAAATGCCTTCTAGTTTCTCTCAAATCTTCTTGATGTCAAATGTCCTTTTGATGTCCTTCTAGTTTGTCTTTGATGTCAAATGTCTTCTTTTTTCTTTGTCTCTTCTCTTCTTTTGATGTCAAATTTCTGTCTACCTTCTCCTCAAATGCATTGATGTCAAATGCCTCTTGATGTCAACAATGTTTCTCTCTTTTCTTGATGTCAACAATGCCTTTTTGTTTGATGTCAAATGCCTTCTAGTTTGTCTCCTTGATGTCAAAATCCTTTCCTTGATGTCAAATGCTGCCTTTTGTTTGATGTCAAATGCCTTCTATTTTTTCTTTTTATCAACATGTTTCAATGTCAATGCCTTTCTAGTTTCTTTTTTGATGTCAAATGCCTTCTAATGTTTCTGTCTCTTCTTGATGTCAACAATGCCTTTTGTTTGATGTCAAATGCCTTCTATTGATTTCTCTCTTTTTCTTGATGTCAACAATGCCTTTCTCTTCTTTGATGTCAAATGCCTTCTAGTTTCTCTCTTCTTTATGTCAACAATGATGATGTCAAATGCCTTCTAATTTGTCTCTTGATGTCAACAATTGATGTTTTCTCTTCTTTTGATGTCAAAATGCCTTCTTTGTTTCAAATGCCTTCTAGTTTGTCTCTGATGTCAACAATGCCTTTTTGTTTGATGTCAAATGCCTTCTATTTTTTCTCTCCTTGATGTCGAAAATGCCTTTTCTTTGAAAATGCCTTTTTCCTCTTTGATGTCAAAATGCCTTTCTAGTTTGCCTTCTAGTTTGTCTCTTCTTGATGTCAACAATGCCTTTTGTTTGATGTCAAATGCCTTCTATTTTTTCTCTCCTTGATGTCAAAAATGCCTTTCTCCTCTTTGATGTCAAATGCCTTCTAGTTTCTCTCTTCTTGATGTCAACAATGCCTTCTTCTCATTGATGTCAAATGTCTTATAGTTTCTCTTCTTGATTTCAACAATGCCTTATCTTTGATGTCAAATGCCTTCTAGTTTCTGTCTTCTTGATGTCAACAATGCCTTCTCCTCATTGATGTCAAATGCCTACTAATTTCTCTCTTCTTCATGTCAACAATACCTTTCTCCTGTTTGATGTCAAATGCCTTCTAGTTTCTCTCTTCTTGATGTCAACAATGCCTTCTCTTTGATGTCAAATGCCTTCTTCCCCTCGAAATATCTTCTGGTCTTTCTCTACTGACCTGAGTTCTTACTAGGGCTTGAGACCATGTCTCTTATTTTGGTCATATATATACGAAGAAATGTAATTTACATGAACTTGAAATGAATTCTTAACAATTCTGGCGGTTTTTAACTGCTGAGCCTAAAGATCTGCTAATGTAATTGATATGTCCCGGAAAGGGATATATTTGTTCGGAGTAGCAAAGTGGGTTTTTGGACTATTGTAACCGGGTAGGACAGTCTAGCAGGTAACCGCAATGAACTGGTCCTCGTCGTAGTGGTAGGCAATAGGCGTAGGCAATAGTCGTCTCTGTACATGCACATCAGTCTGTATTTATGGCTGACACCAGCCAATCATATTACTGTGAGGGGGAACCCAGGTGGATGCATATTCATTACATCAGTAACAATTTTTTTACATTAACCGTCTGGTTTTCTTAAAAATTCACTTCTCTCAAAAGAACGTGTACAAAAAAAAACCAGTCTATGTGAATCAACATTATTATTATACTAAAGACTAACTGAGAGTTATAAAAAACATTTTTTATATATTTGTAGTTGTTGATTTTCTTTATTGAAAGGTATGTCACCGTGGGAATCGATTCGTGAATATAGATTTAACTATTTGCCTTGTGTTCGACCAACCGGAAAAATCTCGTATATACAAATAAATATTACCGCTAGCAGATATTGAGATTATTTTTTATACTTATTTTTTCTTCTAGCAGCAAGAGTCACGATAGTAAATATACCAGTAATAATAATAGCAGATCTAACATCACATGTAGCGTTTCTTCCCTTAACTTAGGTAACTCCATGAGATCGCTAAAAAAAAGAGCATAGCATGAAGAAAAAGTCGCCAAACTTGACGAAAACAAAATTTTAGCGTCTAAATGTTTATGTTATTATTAATAGGAAAGGCCAAAGATTTTTTTTTTAATTATCTTTTAAAATTTTTTCCTTCTGTTTAGAACATTCTAAATTTTGATTAAAAAAAAAACCTTGTTTCTCTTTGTATCACCGGAACTAGTAAAATAACATATACAATTTTTAGCACATTTTTTTTTGTATGACACACATTAATTTGGAAAATCTTGCAAAAATATAAATAATTGTCGGATGTTAATGAAACTTTCAGAAACTATTCATAGATGATCGAAATTATTATAAATATGTTTTTTTATTAAAGTCATGGCAGAAATATTTTTTTATATTTATACACCTCCCCACAACTAATTTTATGAAAACTCTAGAAATGCGATCGAATATAGTTTAGTGATTACAATAGTTAACACCACAAGGCTTTCAGGAATGCAAATCATGTTGTTTTTTTTTTAATTGGACCCCCCTAACTGAAAATCAACTCTAAATTGTAATATACAAAACCCAATAAATCAAAGATTTTATTTAATTTCAAATGCTTTTATTTGCTTTTAGTTGTTATTATTAATATGGACAATATTTTCTGAAAGCAAAAAAATTTTTCGATGAAAAATGGATTTTTAATACAATTATTTGTTATTTCTTAATTATAATAGATTTTTATATTTAAGTTGTTAAAATATATTGAGTTAAGCATTGTTCTCCGCTGTTAAGGCCTTTACTTTTGCGAAGCACGTGTGGAGAAGTTAATTTGATTTTTCGATTTCAACTGAGAAGGTTACCTACAAGTATCAGTATCATCTTATGAAATTTATATGATCTTATTTTTATATTAATCTCAGTTACGACATTTTCCATAAATGAGATATCAAAATTATTAATAAAATGAATGGAAATACAAATAACACAGTAAAATGTACATAAAATTATAGTATTTTATATATACTTCTGATAAAATTTCATAAGAAGGGTACCTATAAATTAATTAGATACCTTTCTTATGAAATTTAATCTCACTCTTAACAGTCTTATTTTAATTTCTTTATAATATATTTTCCATAAAGCATCGTAAACTTAATTGTGAAAGCTAAGTGTAAAAAGAAAAAGAAAAAAAAATTAGAGCGCTGAATGTTTTCCTTAACGAGGTAAATAATTTATTCATTTAAATCTAAATAATTTCACTTTTCTCCTTCCGTAGAACAAATTAACCGCAGGTAATCCGTCAATACGTCATTCATCACCTGTCAAGTGACGCGAAAGGCTATGACCTATTTTGTTTTATTTTCAAACTACATCTTTTCGCCGCAGAAACTAAATTAAGCTGGGTTTAAAATATTTTGAATAAACATCATAATCTCTGATTTTCTTAAAATAAGTTTCGAAAAAATGATAATTGATTTTTAAAAGAATTTCAAACTGAGATTTTCATTTTTTTTATAAAATGGAAAAAATTGGTTGCCATGATTGATTGTCTGTCAATTTTGCTGACTCAAAAAAAAAAGAAGATTTTTAACGAAAAATACCTTAACTTCAATAATAATAATGATAATAATAATAATAGTAATAGCAGCGATGATAACGTTGTTTTAGGTGCCTCTAAAAATTCGGTATAACTAAGGTTTAGATGTAATTTTCATAAAAGAAAAATCTCTTTGAAGCTTTCCTCAGCTTCAATTGAAAGCTAATTGATTAAATTTTCTAATTCCAGAAAACGAAACATTGTACTATATTTCAAATAGAAATTATAATGATTTTTAGTCAATTCGTCTGAAAAACCAATGGAAACGGCCATTTTTAATTTTTTTAGAGAAATGTAAACAAAAATTATTTTGTATTTTAAAAACCCCGCCTAAAATAACATATATTTCTGAAACGTTACTTTCGTAAAATTAGCAAATTTAAAGTTCTGTTTTTTTTTTGGTTTTTTTTAACAAGCATTACTAACTATAAAATTTGCTAGACAAGCATTTTAATGTTTGGAAATTAAAATATTTTAAGCAATTATCTAATATTTTATTGATTTTTTAGATAATTTCGAAGATACTTTCTTATAATAATTTAAAATACTAAAAATTTTCTTAAATTATTGAGTTACCCCTATAATGGTAGATAATATAAATAAAATTATTAATTATTATATTATCAGTTATTATATTTTAATTTAGTAACCGAGCTATAATAATTAATAAAATTATTAATTATTATATTAATAATTAAATTATCTCGCTCTCAGTTATTATATTTTTGCATTGATTACTGAAATAATAATTTTCTTAATATTATCTCAATAATTCACTTTTTAATTTAATAACTGAGTTATAATTAATAAAATTATTATCTGTTATCACGTTAATAACTGAGAGTGAGATGATATTTTAATAACCATCTCACTCAAAAGTGTTAAATTATAATTAATAAAATTATTATATTATCTCAGTTTCCTAAGAGGGAGACAAATCTTGAAAGACGTGACCTTTTAACCATAATATCACTTGCGAGATACCATACTAAAAAAAAAAACTAACATTTTGCTGGGTTGTTTATGAATAAAATAAACTGGTTTTATCGTCTGCAATGATTTAAGTCCGATCTTTTTCCTGAGTTACCAGAAATAATCAAGGCCAGAATCTTTTGTTAGACGAAGAAAAGCTTTAAAATAGCAAAACACACCGAGAAAAAAATAACATAACATAAAATATACGAAATAACTGCTGGTTTATTCCGTTTTCTATCTTGCGTTAAATTTCAGTCAACCTTTCACTACGATATTTTTTTTCCTTTACACACCTGTTGTTTTTCTTTTTCCTTCGCCGCTCCGCTGGTTTTACTCCTGTCGATGAGTTGAAATTTGAACCAGAATTGTTTAAAAAAAGAAAAAAAGCGGGAAAACCTGCAGACAAGCAGATTTTTTTGTTTTTAAAATGAGTTAATGTTAAAAAGAACACACAAACGATCGGAGGAAATCTTTAAGCGCCATTTTCATTTCAAAACTGTTTGCAATTGTCGCCAACCACAAGATGATCAATTTTTAAATGGAAATTGTTTGTCCAGTAAAAATACTAATGGCTGGCTACTCGCTACCGAGTTCTCTCGTTTGCTAGCCAATTTCTGCTGTAGACGCCTGTCCAGGCACATTTTTTGTTTGTTAAACAACGAAAGAGTTCACCTGTTGTTTATATTGGCACTATGCCGAGTAGACCTTAGTTATAAACCAAAGTGACAGAGCGCATAGTCTGGGAAAATCATTTAGAAAACTACATTTATTAGAAAATATATTCAATTTGAATACAAAAGGACTCATAAAATGAGTTCAAAGAGTCGCACATTTCAGATTATAAATTTTTCCTGTTACTCATGGATAGTTGTCAGAAAGAAAAGAAAATAAGACATCGCGATATTGATGATGTTATGGTGAAATACACCTATTCTATAGTTAATACTCTCCCACCTAATATAAGTAGGAGTAGTAAGAGAAACGACGGTTAGTTGATGTCGGATGACAGTCGAACTCTCTGCCTTCGGGCGGAGAGGAGCCCGGACGAGGCTATGCCGAAGGGCAGAGTTTCGTCCGGGGAGGTAGACAGACCCGATCTCGTTTATGCGGGGTCTACGGGGATTTTCTGGACGAACCCCACATTAAATTCGGCCTTGTGCCACATGTGACTGCGTGGGACAGTTACTAAATAGCGTCGATGTCGGACGACAGTAGTCGACAGTTAGTCGAATACGAAAGTAGTCAGCGACCACAACAAAATTACTCTGCGTAATACCTGTTTATATCAAATTCCTAACGTTTTGTACGTCGAACCTATTTTAGGACCGACTTAGTACAAATACAAGCCTCCACTGCGAAAATACTCCACAACAGAATTCGATTTCAATTTTATTCAAGTTCTGTGTATATGAATATTTGCGTGTGCGTCCGTATATTTTAATTTAATGACAGACTTTAAAATATTTCTAACAAATTATAAAAATCTTTAAAAATAATTCTATTTTTTAGCAAATAATTTCTTGTAAGTTCAATAATATCTTATGATTATCTGATTTTTTACCGTTTAATGTTTTTTCTCGAAATTTATAATTTTATTGCTCACCCCAGGGTAGTGATTGTCCGGCCTGAGTTGAAGGAAGATGTGTTATTTGAATGTCATATTTCAAGCATAATCAAATTATGTGTATGTGTTTGTGTGTGTGTGCGCGCGCTTGTATATGCCTTAAATGACGCAAGCATATGTTGGTGACTCACTCACAACAGAGACATACACACCTATATAATACGTTGGCGCGTGCAAAGTCACGTGCAGGCAAAATGGCGAGGGACAGCGAATCAGCTATTCATTTATTATATAGATGGCTACTTCTGAAGAAAAACAACTTTCCGATATTTCAACGACTGTTGGACTGCTTCTGGGAATGTCGGGCAGAAAGGGATCCAACTACCACTAGAGTCAATGGTCTCCCCCCTCCCATTCGGATGCTATTTGTAAGTAACGCTTCGCTACGATTGACTGACTCCATCTGCATCTTGCTTTGTCTGTATCCCCGTTGTCGTGTACGGTAATAAACCACCTGCATACGAATAGAAAACGAATAAAGTGCCTCCAAGCAGAAATAAGCGTACGAGAAAGCTGCTTCTTGTTACCGGATCTATTTAACCTATATAGGAAACCGATTCTAAGAGAACTAAGAGTCCTATCAGGATTTATTACTGGTGAACGCTATTTTAACAACGTAAGATATTCAGATAACACAGTGTTGATAGCAGAAACACAGATAGGACAGGAACGTCTAAATCAAAGTGAATTTCTTTTTACAATGATGTTCACCCTGTACAAGGCCCAAGAGCCACTCGAGATAGAGGGTTATAGAATAAGAAGCACAATTTATAGGGATATGTGAAGAAGATAACGGTTAATCCTAGACTTGAAAAGGTTAAGATTGTAGTGATCGGGAAAGTATCCTTTTGGGAGTCGGTTGGACAAGGCAGTGGCTCGTTGCTCGAGTGGAACTTACATTTCACCAAAATGGAAGACGAAGAGAAATGAAACGGTGATATAGTATGACGGATCTTAGCAGTGAAGATTAGTAACTTAAATTAGTAATTTCGTTCGTTTGAACACTTTCCATGGGAATAGCGATAGAGTAACGAGAGGTTTGCTACGTTTCGTCTCTACGAAAGCGGTCGTAGAGTGGAAAATAATTCATCACCCACAAGGACGCGGAGACGTTTTTGGACCCTATCGTTATTGGAAAGCTGGTTAGCTGCTGCCCATATATGGATTCTGTAATCCTTTTTGGACCTGATCTGGTTCTTGTAAATGTAAAGCATAGCAGCAGGAATCAGATACTTACTGGAGCGGTACAGGGAACGGATTATTTTCCCGATGTCTTATAGAATCGATGGACGTTAGCAGGAGGGACAGTTCAATATGCACGCTATAAAATAAAGGACATCAACATCAAAGCAAGTAGAGAAATTAGTAACTTTTAGGAAGTGTTATAGGTGATGTTCTAAGCGTAGAGCACTCAGTGAGAATCGAACTCGCTACTCAGTCGTATTTGATCTAACGAAACAAGTTCGTTAACCATTACACCATAGGGAGATACCCAAATGATTTTCTAAGTGTGGTTTAGATGTGGCACAATACCGAAAGTTTGTGGCACCCAGTGAGGATTGAACTCACTGCTCAGCTAATCTAGTAGCAAGCTTAAATTCATATAGTCGAGATACCAAGTCAGGGTTGATTATATTGCAGATCCTTCTTTGGATTATGTCGAGAACCTCAAGATGAACAGCAGGGACACCAGACAAGATATGGCAACAGTATTCAAAGCTCGAACGAATGAAATATCGAAAGATGCCTTCCAAAAGCTAAACAAAATATTAAGAAACGAAAATGTTGTTAAGAACAAAGAAAAGAAAAGATAAAATGCATTTAAACTATCTTGAATTTGTCGATGTTTTTTCCTGTTGCAGTAACACGCTGTATCTTCGACATGAATGGGAAGGTAATGTGCCTAGTTTAGTGAGGACATCTATGTAACAAATTACACAAAGAATTGAATGAAGAGTTCGCAATTTGCTTGAAATGAAAGACATAATGGAATTAGCGATATCTTTATTGATATCTTGATTTATATCTTTAAACTTTTCAACATCTGATGAAAGAGATCGTTCCTAGTTTTGATAGGTTTATTCCTCTAGAGTGTACAAGAGTTCTGCTGTAAATTAATGCACAAATCAGGATCTTGTGACGTGCAGTCCTTCCAAGAATGCATCAGATAAACCAGAGGTTGTGACTTCCAGATGAACAAGTTAAAAAGACAATTTCATAATATTCATTTCGATATAAATAAATCAGTCCTCACCAAATAGATCTGACTGTGGCGATTGGCTGTTTAGTGATACAGAACAATGGCCGATTTATCTGTCCTATGAATAAATGATTGATAGTTTCGTAACAAGGTTCATTGCATTCATTACTGTTGTTCCAGCATCTGTTAGTTTTGCAAACAAAGGCATAAGGACATCATAAGATATCTGTATGATTTCTGTTGGCAAAGTGTCTCTAACAAAATGTCTTCTGGATCAAGTTTCTCCCTTTCCGGTACAAGTTCTGACCTGACACTCTGACAGCTGTCTTCTGTCTATTTGGATGTGATAAGGACTGCTGCTTCAGCTTCTTTGCTCTACTCAATCAGGTGCCATTATTTCTGCGCAAGGCAATCATACTGGGGCAATTTCTGGCTGGCTGCAGAAGCATTACTTTTTGACAGGATGTAGAGAGGTTAGATTTCTCTCTATTACTGATTTTCTTACTTTGAAAATAGAAGAATGGATGTCTTGAAACGAGTCTATGGCATTTCTTACAGTGGGATTGTGCGTGATGCTATCGGCGGCACCAACACTTCAATGTACACGAGCAAACATTGGTAAGATTTGATTAAATGCCGTATGGCCTTTCATATGCGATACAGAATCCCAACTTCACAACTTATCAAACAGCTGTCTTTTTGTATGAATCATCAACAAACAGCATAAGTGGCAAGCGATTATCTTGATTTAGTGTGGGGAATATGAGACCCGGATGATACTTTGGAAGATTTTTGCTTTTTGCATTGACTATTAATAACACAGGCAAGATTAGTATTGTGTAAGTTTCATACAAAGATCAGAAATCTCAATCAGATTTAATGTCCACTAAGAACATTTGACTCTAAGAAGTACAAAAGTATGTTTTTCCTCGATATCATCTCAGAAAGTCAAAAGGGCCAGGTTCCTAGATGTCCTCAAAGCTACCAAATTCAGAATCGGGCCTCAAAAGATGAATAAACAGGAAATGAATCCATCTAAAATTAAGATATACACGCATAAGCGACACGGATAACAAGAAGCTATATAAAGCACACGCCTAAGGAGAAGGGAAGGCAAAATCTTTCGCATCGTTGCAAGACGCAGATTGAATATTAGAAGAAAGACCTGAAACCACATAACCTCGACCGACGTTCACTTGAAATGAATAAACAATTATTTTACTCGTGGAAAATTTAGTTCTGTATTTCTATCAGGTGTCACTAACATAACATTACAATATCTTTACAACAGTGGCCTGGAAAAATTTATATAAGTTTCTATAAACACCCAACCCATGGGAAAGAAGAAGGGGTGTCCTTCACATCATTGTGAGATGAAAGATAGAACTTTCGAAGAATGACCAGAAACCACATACCTTCGATTTGGTGACGTTAATTTGACGGAGGCCAGAAAGGAATAAATAATTATTTTATGTATGAAGCATTTAGTTACATATTTGTATCAGATGTTATTAACATGGCGTTTAGATTAGCGTCACTTTTGTTTACATTACAGCTTTTAACAAGAGCAAGAAAAGTTTCTGGAACCAAGCCCTGATTACATCCAGGTTTTGATGTCCCATCAAAGGTCGATTCCATGGCGAATATATCATTTCTCAATGTTTGTATTAAATCGATAATATCATCATTATTGTTGATGAAAATAATCTGTATAGCTTTCCTTATATTCAAATTAAACATCAGCAGCAGGTTTGTGTCGTTAAGTCTGAAATCAAAGTTAACAATTTTTTCCTTCCGCCTTTTGTTATATTGACTTTTCCAGATTAATTTCGATCTTTTGTTCCTTCAGTCAGTCTGGATCCATAAAGTCTTTGAACATTGGTCGTATTTGATCGCGACGGAAATCTTCTATGCAGGCAAAAGTCTTAATGCCCAAAATGCAATCTTCTTTGCTTTTCTGGTCGTCTGTCATCTGCTCGGCAAAAGGCTTCCAAAAACAGAGGTTCAAGCAAGCCACACAGGGGAAAGGAAGAAATATGGCAACTAGTATGGCTCCCTCAAGGAAATTTTACCATAAGTTTCTTGCTTTGTAGATTATGTACATGTTCATTCATTTTATCTGCTACAGCAATATGAATATTGCAAGTTTTTGGGGTGAACCATTTTGAAATCGACATGGTTGCCACAATATTAGTTAAATCGCATGTATTTTGTTTTTGTTTTGAAGGGGGGGTGCGACGATTATAAATTAAATCTACTTTTCCACACTTTTTTTCATGTTTTTAACAGATTTTTTATAATCTCTTGTAGTTTTTAAGCAGTTAATTCCTGAGGTGTGGTAGATTTTTATTAGTAGGACTCTCCATCTCGAGGCCGGTAGACATTAATTTTCACAAACTAAAAAACAGGTATGCCTACTCAAACACGTCTAACCATTTATAGCAATAAGAAATCTCCTGGTTGATTTGATTCACTTCAATGCATGTTGCCGCCGATTCTTATTATAAGCACAAAAATACGATCATCAACTACTTTCAAAAATAGATTCATAAGAGTAAGGTTATTATTATTATTATTATTATTATTGAGCGAGACAACAGCGCGTCAACAAAGGGATGCTGAAGAATAAATCTATGAAGTCCAATATACTGATCCTCCCTCCACCAGCCAAATGGTGAGAGATTATGATAAAGGCAGCTGATAACCTTGTAGGCCGGATCTAATTATAAATACCTTCAGGTCGGGTATCCCAGTCACCCTCTGACGGGCGTAGATGGAGGGTGTCCACAATTATCAAGATCTCGCCTTGGCTGATTCATCTTTCAAACTTAATAAATAAGCCCAATTGACACCCAACAAAGATGCCCTCAACGCCCGCTCATGAACACCACTGCAGAGTGCTTCAGCCTCTAAGGGAACCACGCCCAACTGGCTATGGTCAGGCCATAGGCAAGCAGATCTGTGGTACGGAACGGAATATTTATTGTAGCCCATCTTAATTCACGGAGACAAATCGTGTACATGTTAACACTTCCAGTAAATTAAGATCAGTAACCATGACATCGAAACCTCATGTAGCATCAGGTCATTATTATTATTATTATTTCTTTTTATTTCTGCGGTATATATATATCCTTCTGGGTTTCAACAAGAGACCTAAGGTTAGAAATGATTTCATGATATTTTCCACTGATCATTTTTGTAAAAAAACAAAAAACAAAACAAAGATCACACATCATAGATGAAGCTCTTCGTAATGTGTAAAGTTGTACTTGTGAGTACAATTTTTAGTATTTCTTTAAGGCATGGGCTGCCATGAATCCCTTCAATGAGTCTATCGGAATCTTTCCAATCAATCCGAGTGCTCCGACTACAACTGGGAATATTGATATCCTAATATGCCAAAGTTTTGAGATTTCTACTTCAATGTCCTTGTATTTTGATAGATGATTTTTTTTGAAGATCCTCAAGAATATATTACAATCTGCAGAAACTGACATGTAAATAAGAATGCACATTCTGCTTATGTGGTCTTTAATCCCGATGTCTGGGTGATCAGCTTTGATTGTGTGTATTATTCTAAAGAGCCATAACATTCTTACAGGTCCTAATCTCTGTAATCGGGTCTGGATGATGTTCATACCAGTTTCTTGCAGTTTCCTTCCCGTAAAATAAGTTGCATATTTTTCAATACACATATTGGCTCAAGCTGAGTTCTATATTCAATGGGTGCCAATACCGTGCAACCTGATACAAGATGCTCAATTGTTCCTGGATATTTATCACAGAATCTGAATTTAGAGGTCATTATTATTATTATTGGTGATAATGGTGGTGGAATTGGTGGTCAAAGAGAGTAGGAAGACGGTGAGGGAATAAATGAATTATTTATATCTGTTGATAAAATAAATTTGATAAGTATTGAATAGTTCCATAGCAGAAATGACTTTTAAGACATGGTTGATGTCAATTGTCATTTTTTTAAATTAAAGAAATATCCTGTCTAACAAATCAGAGGTTAAAAGAAAAGTCTGTTTCTTTTCTATTGCTCAAACAGTAGAAAAAGAAATAGAATATTTTTGAAATGCTCAATATTACTTTGGTCGAATTACTAGCATTTAAGTAGGCTTAAATCAAAATAACCTCTAGG
Source organism: Acanthosepion pharaonis (assembly GCA_903632075.3). Lineage (NCBI taxonomy): Eukaryota > Metazoa > Mollusca > Cephalopoda > Sepiida > Sepiidae > Acanthosepion > Acanthosepion pharaonis. The sequence continues at coordinate 906,909 of CAHIKZ030002225.1, read as the reverse complement.
AGCTGTCAGCAATCCATATCTTCAACTATGATCTGCCAATTGATTTTCGATTTCATGATTGATTTACTTCTTATTTTCTTCTGATTTTATCAGTTAACCATTTGGCCTCGGGAATATTGTTTGTTTGACTTCATATCGGCGAAATATCTTGTTAGTTGTCATTCTTGATTTTACTGCTTTCATTACCATCAACGATTTTTCTCACCTGTCATGTGTACAAAAAAAAAATCAAGAAAAATACAAAGTCTATTCACTGCATTCAAACGGTAAAAGAAAATAACTCATGACTTATTTATTTAGAAATATATTTTTACTCGAGTAGCAAATAGAATAAAATCGTGCTGGCAAATGGCGGCGTTGATCTGTACTGTGTCCAAAAAATAGCAAAATGAATTTTATATTTGATTTTTTCCTAAATTATGTGCCCGCGTTCGGGATATTTCGATAACTCAAATAATTTTCTGTTCAGTAGACAATCGCATTACAAAAACTAATGAAGTATACAAAAGTAGAAGGGAGAGTAAAAGAAATCTGCATTGTCGCACCGGATTTATTTAAACCTTTCAACTCGATAAGCCGATTCTAAGAGAAGAAAACCTACGAGGATTTATTACTGGCGGAGACAGTCTTAACAACGTAATCAATTTTTTTTTTTTAAGCATTACGCCCCGAGCAAGGCGTGAAGCCACTAGGATGCAGGGGGTTGCAGAAGATTTGGAGCGAGAGCAGATAGGAGTGATAGAAGAAAGGATGAGGAGAAGGATAGTGGGTAGATCAAGGTAACTGGAGGTGTCGATTGACATTACATTTGAATAGTTGGAAACAGTAATTGGGAAGGGTGTTCCACAGGCGAGAGGTGCGAGATATGAAGCTATTGGAGTAGAAGAGACGGCTACATTTAAAAGTTTCTACAGTGTAAGGGTGGGAGCGGGATGCCAGCCTCGTAGGGCGCTTGAATTCATGGAGTCTGGGAACCAGTGAAAGCAGCTCATCGGAGCAATTACCATGAAAGTATTTGTAGAAAAGACAGAGAGAGGCGACGGCGTGTCTGTGAGAGAGTGACTGTAGACGAGACGCCAGATCAGGGCCAATTATATTACATATCCGTCTCTGGATCTTGTCAAGAACTCCGAGGTAAACAGAGGGTGCACCAGATCATATATGGCAGCAATACTCCATGCAAGGGCGAATGGTTGTTTTGTATATTTGAAGTATCGATTCCGGGGAGAAAAATTTTCTGGCGCGGCACAGAGAGACAACTTTCCTCACGGTATTTGTTCCATCTCAGGTCAGCAGCCAACGTGAAACCGAGCAGACGCAGAAAGTTGCTCTCAAGAAGTTGACTATCAGATATTCTAATGGGGGGGGGCAGGGAAGGATCTCTATGGTGACTAATAGAGAGTATTTTAGTTTTTGAGGCGTTAAAGTTGACCAACCAATTCTTGCCCCAATTAACAACCGATTGGAGGTCCATTTCAAGACGAGCGGCCAGGTTAGTTTTGTCACCGACACTAGATTTGTTTTTGAGGCAGGAGTAAATTGTAGTGTCGTCCGCGTAGATGCCAACTTGGGAATCTATGGCGTCAGGAAGGTCGTTGATGAAAATAAGGAATAGAGTGGGGCCAAGGATGGAGCCTTGAGGAACACCTGCGTTCGTGGGATAGGAACTGGAGGAGAATCCGTTGAGAACGACCTTCAATTCACGGTTTGACAGGAATGATTGTATTAGGTCAAACAATCGACCTGTAATACCATAACCCTGCAGCTTACGAAGGAGGCCGGCATGCCAAACCCTATCAAACGCTTTGGAGATGTCTAGGGCCACGGCACGAGCCTCGTCGTTATTTTGAAGGGCTTGGTAGACGGTTTCAGTGATGACCGTAAGCACATCAGCTGTAGATCGGGCGTAGCGGAAACCATATTGCTTGTCTGAGAGCAGATCATGGGATGTAAGGTGGTTAAGGTTTGCCGAAGAGGGGTAGGAGACTAATAGGACTGTAATTAGAGGGGTCAGAGGGGTCTCCAGAGTTCTTAAAGACAGGAACAATGGATGAGGACTTCCAGCAGTCAGGAAAACAGGATTCCTTGAGGCAGTAATTATACAGTTTAGAGAGGGCGGGCGCTAGCTCAGGCGCGCATTTCTTCAAGACAATGGCTGGTATGCCATCTCCACCACTAGCCTTGTGGGGGTCTACATTGGAGATAATGCCCAGTACCAATGACGTGGTTATGTGTAAGCCGCTCAATAGAGCCTCAGTTCTTAGAGGGAAGTCTGGTATGGGCACACCGGTGGAGTTGAGCGTTGAATTAAATGAGAATTTCCGAGCAAAGCATTCAGCCTTGTCGGTAGAGGAGGTCAAGACCTCGAACTGGTTGAATAAAGAAGGTATGGAGGGTTTTCTATTGTTCAGGACACTCTTGCAGAGCCGCCAATAATCTTTGGAGCCAAATTTGCGAGATGCAATACGCTCCTTCATCCGAGCAGCAAATATTGACTTAGCTTCGTTGAGGACACGCTTACACTCGTTACGGGCGGAGGCAAAGAGACGTCTATTGCAGTCCGACATGTCGCTACGAAATATGTGAAAGAAGTGGTTCCTATGGGCAATGGCGGCTGAGCAAGCAGCGGAGAACAAAGGGGAGGAGTGCGACTTGACCTTAAATTTCCTTGAGAAGATGAAAGCGTCGATTCCAGCTTTAACCCAGGATGAGACCTCAGTAGCACATTCTTGGACAGGGAATGTAAAGACAACATCCCAGTGGACATCGCGGAGGAAGTCACGGAACGAGTCCCAATCCGTCCGTTGATAGTAGAACGAGGTTCTAGTGATGGGAGGTTCTTTGCGGGGTGTGGAGTTGAAGGAAATGTTAACAGACACCACGGCATCATCGGAGTTACCAAGAGGGCAGAGCTGCGTGGCGCTACAAGATTCGGGGATGGAGGTAAAACACAGATCGAGAAGGGAGGCCTTACCTGCCAGGTTGAGGGCGAAACGCGTGGGGAAGTTAACTATCTGCGTGAGGGAATGAGAAATTGAGAAATTAAGTGTTTGAATGCCAGCCCGGTCAGTAGTAGCATTCTCGAACCACTTGGTATGATGGGCGTTAAAGTCACCAAACACGAATATATGAGCAAACGGGTGGAGAGAGAGGGCCTTGTCTATGCTGTCAGATATGCTATCGAGTATCCCACAGTCTTGAGATGATGGGGAGCGATAGAAGAAGAAGAGATAGCTTACGGCATTGAGGAGAGATAGTCGGAGACACATGTACTACTGGTCTGGCGATTCGAGAGACAACTCTCTGGCCAGAGGGAGATGGTCCTTGACATAGACACCAAGGCCGTGCATGCGGGTTAGAGAGTCTTTCCTGAGGAGAGAAAGGTAGCCGGGGATCGAGAGATCAGAGGAGGAAATAGACGAGACAAGGTTTGTCTCACACAAAGCCAGTATATCCGGGCAGTTTGCTGTGAGGAAAGATTCCATACTGCAGAAATTTGTTCTAATGCCACGGATGTTGGCGAACGAAATGTTGAATGAATTAGGTGATTTTTGAGGGGCTGGCTTAGGTTTACTTTTTTGGTTCATTTGTGTCTTGATGTGGAGTAATTGTTTGAAGATGAGAAGGCCTGAAGTAAGAGAAGCACATGGTTATCGACCGCAACATGAGCAGAGAGGAGTTGGCACAGCCTGCATCATAATGTGGCCTCAGGGTTGCCCACCGGAGGCGACTGCATGGACACCTTTCCATGCGCGTCATGGCACTGCAAACACGCCGGTATTATACAACTGTTGATCAGAGCGGCCGCTCAAGACGCTACGCAAGAGTTAGGGCTCCTAACTACCAGTCAGAAACAGCAACCAGTGAACTGTCAACCGTGTACCCTCAAAGTGAAGAGAAAATGCCACAGACTGCACACGTCACGGGAGAAACACATCAGCACTAGTACAGAGGCCAGAGAGAGAGAGAGAAAGTACCGGGAACCCCTTCTTAGACAGGAGACAAGGTGTGAGCCTCTGCTCATGTCCAGGAGAAGGGGGAGGAGTGTTGACCGGGCGGTAGGAGGGTCTACCTACTCCTATTACATATAACACATATAACAGTGACAAAAGACAAACAGAGCGATAAGGGCGGGGAAGTAGTTGACTTAGTGCCCAGGCTGACACTAGTTGTATGTTCAGGAGGATAGGATGGAATTTATTAGTATTTTATCCTTACACAACATGAAGTTTTAACTTAGTATAAGTCCCATTGCTCTATTCTAAAGAGAGAAATGACAAAATATGATTATCCACCTTTTGCGGATATGGCATAAATGCTAGCTCACTTATGGCAGTGGGTGATATTGGTAGTCTGCATGCATTCTGATGGTCACCAGTGAGTGTTCCACGTTAGTACATTTTATCAAGCAAAAGACAAGGCCACTGGACCATAAGAATACTGAAGACATACTAACGCGAGGTGGGGGGAGGATTTCCAACTACACAAGCATAGTGTTATAAGTTAGGTTCGAATGGTTAGAACAAGTATCAAAGTTAAATTAGTCGCACAGAGTGGGTGGGTGGGTGAGAGAGAACAAACAAAAAAATATAAATAAAATAAATACATAAACGTTGGAATATATATATATATATATATATATATATATATATATATATATAGAGAGAGAGATGCTTTTGGATGCGTCTCTGGTAGAATGAATTTATACTCACACATGGCAGAAAGTTAATGTCCGCTTCCATTCTGATGGACGCCAGTGAGTGTACAGCCAGCCATATCTCAGTGCCCAAGCATCAGGTTACAGATAACGCAGTGTTGGGGCGGGGAGAGGTCAGCGACCATTCCTACCCGCCACCAGCAGTGGGCTTGGGAAAATTTGCTTTAATAAAATTTTTAAACCACGAGGAGAAACGAACGGCTTTAAAAATTCCACGTTAGATCAAATTTTTATCTAGCAAAAGACAAGGCCACTGGACCATAAGAATACTGAAGACATACTAACGCCTGGTGAAGAGACATTTTTCCCTTCTTTTGAGGTCGGGGGAGGATTTTCAAACTACACAAGCATAGTGTTATAAGTTAGGTTAGAATTGTTAGAACAAGTATCAAAGTTAAATTAGTCGCACAGAGAGAACAAACAAAAATAAATAAAATAAATACATAAGCGTTGGAATTATGTAAAACAAAGCATAATATTTTTTCTAAATAAATCCACATTACAACCATAAACGTTTGCGGCACCTCTCTTCTCTTCTTTTTAATATACATACTTTTCTCTCGTTGGAACCACTACAACATATTTCTTATATATATATATATATATATATATATATATATATATATATATATATATGTATGTATGTATGTATGTATGTATGTATGTATGTATATGAGAGAGAGAGAGATGATTTTGGATGCGTCTCTGGTAGAATGAATTTTGTGATTCTTTCAACTTAATCTTGTCATGTCGCAACGCTTATTATGTTTTCCATCATGAAAACAAAAACAATATACATCACAAAGCTACTAAAATCGTTGAGAATACTAGGAATAAAATATTCAAGATATTTGTTGGCATCATTTCACATAATGCGCTGTGATAAAAACCGGATATTCCAGTTCTGAAAAAGTTACAATAACAAGGGCAATATTTCTTTTTAAATACCGACATAAAGGTGTTTTTTGAACAATTTATGACGTTTTTATTTTCGATAAGCTTAAAGTCCAATTCCCATCGTGGCAGACATATTGGTGTATTTTTATCTGAATGACTTAATCTGGTCTTTCAAGTTTCTTTTTTTAACACTTGTATATATCTGTGACTCGTGGATCAAATCACAATTTCCCTTTAGCAAGTCATAACATCCGGAATTCAACCCTTTCAGGATCGGCAGCAAACTTATATCCATACAAATGAATATGTTAGCTCTATCACTGATAGTAAGCACTTTCCAATAAGTACCGCGCATATATATATAATATATATAGAAATTATACATATACATATATATATATATATATACATATACATACATATATATATATATCTATACACACACATATATATATGCATATACATACATATATATCTACACATAGATATATATAATATACATATACATACATATATATATATATACATATGCATATATATATATATATATATATATATATATATATATATATATATATACATATACATATATATATACTTATACATACATATATCTATATACATATACATATATATATATATATATATACATATACATATATTTACATACATACATATATATATATACATACATATATATACATATATATATATATATACATATATATATATATATACATACATATATATATATATATATATATATATATATATATATATATATATATATATTATGAAATGGACAAAGAAATGACAATTATTTTAAGACATTTTTATGTTTATACATTCTTTTTATAGATACAAATATTTAAGTAAATGTTCTGTTCATAATAAACAGTATTAACAACATTTACCGGCTAAATGTCCAAGCAATTTAATAATATATAAAGTCATTTTTTATGTTAGGATACGCTTCGTACAGATATGAGCCTTCGAGAGAAATCATGGGAAATTTGTAGTTTAAAAGCAGTAATCAACCTTGTTAACAAGACACTTCCTCTGTAGCTAAATGGTATAACACGTCAGCCTATATGACGGTTCCGTGTAGGATACAGGTTCGATTTTTGTCGGAGGAAACATATTTTCTATGAAATTTCTCGGACATTCAGGCCGGTAAATGTAGTTGATACTGTTAATATTAAAGAAAGTTGGCAGTATGTTGGTTCTTTCAATGCCGTTGTGGCTTTGTCGCATACAGAAAAGCAGGCCTTGCTCTCCACTCGAGGAGACATGTGGCAATTGATACTCAACCACTCGAGCAAAATGGCTCAACCTCATGTTTCATCTGTCTAAATGTTTTCAAAATCTCTGCAGGCATTGGAGGACATATGCTTGTACATAAATGATGAGAAAGTTTTTATTTTACTGAGCTCTCATTTGTCATCCGCGACAAGAGAGTTCACTATATATATATATATATATATATATATATATATATATATATATATATATATATATATATCAGGTAAAATGATAACAAATGGAGTATGATTCCAATGTACGTAACATTTAATTTAAAAAAGTGGGCTCAATACATGACAGAGCTAAATATTATATTTTATTTTAGGATTAATATCCTAAAATTATTTATTTTAGGATTTAATATCATAAAATAAATAATAATAATAATAATAATAATATATATATATATATATATATATATATATATATATATATATATATATATAGCTGGCCAACCACTTACAAAAAGCCTACCCACAGACCCACTCCCTGAATACCAAAAAACTTAATAACCTCATTAAACATGATACTTCAAATTAAACTAATTGACAAGGAAACATGCACAATACTTACACCCGCAAACATCACACCTGTCCGCTTGTATCTCCCCAAAATACACAAAATCAACAACCCAGGAAGGCCAGTCATTTCATCATTTAACTACCACATGACCAAAATATCCAAATACGTAGACCATTACATACAGCCCCTAGCAAAGGAAGTAAAATCCAACATCAGAAACACAACAGACCTACTAAACAGCATTAATTATATACAAACAATGCCAGAAAATGCTACTCTAGTAACCATGGACGTAAGATCACTTTATTCAAACATCAGACACAACGAAAGACTAACCGCCCTTAAAGAAGCACTTACTAAAAGAACAAAACAAGAACTCCCCCCACACACACTGCACACAGAAGTAATCATAAAACTTATGGAGAATATTCTTACATTGAATACTTTCGATTTCAATGAAAAACACTGCCTACAAGTCAAAGGATATGCCATGGGCACCATTGAACCTCCGTCATATGCCCCAATCTTTATGGGCAAATTTGAGGAGACCTCTATTTATCACTTCATCTGTAACGACTGCATATTCTATGCAAGATATATTGATGATATCTTCTTCATATACTCGGACAGAGAGGAGAAATTCACAGAATTCTTTATGACCCTAAACACGGTACACGACTCCATTAAGTCCGACCACAAACAAATCAACACGATCGGCAGACATTTTTAGACACCCGCATCTACATCGATAAAAACAGGAAACTACAAACGACACTACACACTAATATCACCGACACCCACAACTATCTACACTTTAAATCTTCCCACCCAAAACACATCAAGGAGAACTTTCCCAATTCACAAGCACTTAGACTCAGAAGGATATTTTTTAACAATGAAGAACTAAGTAAACACACTAAAAATCTCGAGCATCAATTCACAACACGTAATTATAAAGAACACCTAATCAGGGAACAAATAAATAAAGCAATTTTCACACCTAGAGAAGACACCTTAAAGTACAAAATTAAAAATAAATCCAAATGTATCAGCACCACTCTTCTTCCACTATCTCAGATAATCAAAAGTCGCTGGGAAATTCTACATTTCAAACCAGTCCTAAAAACTTTGTTTGAGCAACCCGGCATTCTTGCATATCGTATACCTAAGAACTTTAAGGAAATTATAGGTAGTAAACAAATTTCAGACGATAAAGTAACCCTTTTTTAAGAATAAAAACAACAGAATTTTCCCAACCATGTAACAACAAAAGGAGCCTATATTGGAACCACATTAGATATACCAATTCGTTCACTAGCCCAGTCACTAAATATACTTTCAAAATCTACCACGATTCTAACTGTAGAAAGCATAACATAATTTACTTATTAGAATGCACACTATGCCAAAAACAATATGCGGGAAAATCTGAATGGCCCTTTCACTATAGAATTAATAATTATCAGAATCGGATAAGGTTGACTCCACATGAAAGATTATTATCTGTAGAACAACATTTCCGAGTAGAAAAACATGATTTTAATAGCGATGCAAAATTCACTATTATCGAATAAATAGAAATAGACACAAACGATAACCTAGGAAAAATATTAGAAGAACACGAAGACCAATGGATTTTGCACCTCAAAACACTTTGTCCAGACTAAACAACACAGATAGATTTAATATATAATCCCATAGACAACCCCTACCCAAATTTCTAAACCACACTAGGTAAACATGCTTGCAGAGGTGTTGAGGTCTTCCACATGCACGCACACAAATATATAGACATACATCACACGCACGCACACACACACAGAGACTAAAAATAATATACACATTACTCCCACATCCTCTTCTCAGCAACCAATAAAGTTGTCAAAATGATTAAGGAGGTAAATCTAAGACTCATGAATCTCCCAGACAACTATTTAAAAAAAAAAAAAAAAAAAAACTTGAAAGAGGCCGTTTATTTAATACAAGGACGGACCAAAATTAACGATAAAAAAAAAAAACAAGCAAATAAAAACTACAGACAAATTTTGCTTTCTTCACTCCTGTAGTTCTTCACTGCTACTAACAAGCAGGAATTTTCCTCATGATGATGACGACCATGCTGTTCGAAAGTTGTCGAGGAACCTAATTTAAATAATAAAACAAAAATATTAATATACAACCAAGTGTGTCTGAAATTTTAATTTTTTAACATTTTTTTTATTATTCATGATATATATATATATATATATATATATATATGTGTGTGTGTGTGTGTGTGTGTGTGTGTGTGTGTGTGTGTGTGTGAAAATATTAATTAAATCCGACAGAAAGATTAAATATGGAACAAATGAGAAAACTTTGACATGTTTCACTACTTTTATTGTAGCTTCATCAAGTTTTTTTTCTTGAATGAGCGGAACGCAGACAATGTTTCGGTATTAAGTATGAACACGTGATATGGACCCGGGCCAATAAAAACAAACAACTCAAAATTCGAAATAACGTGTATTTGACATTCCCCGATCTTCGATGTGACGTGTTTACCTGGAATCCTAATGGCAGTCATGACTGTTCACCATAGACAGCGGGGGCGGGGGGGGGTCACAGTTGCTTAATCGTCGTGACCTGAGATTGTCTGGTAAGAATTCCCCGTGAAAACAAGCGGCACTGATTCAAATCACATCCACATTCAATTCAAGAGGAACCAAACAAATAAGAAACAAGGTTCCTGCTTTCCCATGCGAGACCCCAGGGTACAGATGACGAGGTTAGGCTATGCCGATGACATATGTATTCATAGATGGGATAATATCTTGAACAGAAAATCAACATTTTCTATCAAATGTTCCAAGAGATAGAGAGTCACGATAAAACTTTCCAAAATAAAAACTGTGATCTGGAATTCGAAAGAAAACAATGATGCTGCGTGCTCGTCATCCCAGAAATTCAGTGAGAAACTCTTTATAAAATAAAAACATGACGATCAAGACTTTCATAGGGTTGTCGTGCATGACACCAAACGTTAAGAAAGGCTGTCCTCATAAAATTGACATCATTTAAAATGTGAATATCTATGCAACCACACGTCCCAGGTAAATGAAATTAAACAGGCTTCACGGTGACCAATATAAAAATGTACTTATCAAAATTCGAACATTTAAAGGGATGTAAATATGTAGATTTTATAACTGATTTCACAAAGCTTCACAAGTGTTCAATATGCACACCACCTGTGACACGACAGTAGTTCAGCTCCTGCCAAACACGTTGTAGCATGTCTCGTGTAACATTCTCCAGTACCTCAGTGATTCTCTGCTTAAGTTCCTCTAAGCTTGTAGGAAGAATGGGGGATATAGGCCTATCCTTTCACATAGACCAAAAGAAAAAATCACGTCATCAAGTCAGGTAAAACTAGTGGCCATTTCAACGGCACTTTGTGATTATCAGGGACACGCACGATCCACCTTCCTGGTAGGTTCTCCTTGAGATAAGTCCGCAGTGAGAATGCTATGCAAGACATTATCAAAGAAGAGTGCTGATATAATATCAGTTCTGCTATATGGCGATGAATGCTGGACAATTTCCTCACAGATGAAGAGGAGACTTGTGATAACAGTGATATGGATCTACAGAAAGATGCCCAGAATACCATGAACTGAACATGCGAGCAATTAAGAAGTTGTAAAGAAAATAGAAACAAAAAGCACATTTTGACTTAGAGACAGTTGAAATTTCTGGGACATAATGAGGAAAGAAGATTTGGAAAATTTAACACTCACAGGACATGTTGAAGGCAATAGAGAGGGAGACAAACAGAGAGTATCCTACATAATCAGCTTTTTGTAGTAGTAGTAGTAGTAGTAGTAAAGAGAGTGAGAAGGATATTAAAATGAAAACATTGTTCCGAGTAACAAAGTAGATGGAGTTGTGGAAAGCTACGACCACTCATATCTGGGAGGGACACATAAAAATGAAGATATGAGAATGGAAAATAATAGTCAAGCATAGATTTTGGAAGCTGTAGTGGTAAATATCGCCACAATTATTTATTTCCGACGGGGTTACCAATATTGTAGCGGTTTGTCACCATTATGTAAGGGTGTGTACTACATATATTTAACTTTGACTAGGAAAGGCGGGATTAAGGACAATGCGTGGACGCAATGCAATTTATATTTGACGTAAATAGCACATAGTATAAAATACAAAACAGAATGTAATGATTCAAAACATAACAATTGAATTTATTAGTGTTTGGTGTACAAGCATATAAACTGAAGGTTTGATAGAGTTATGTCTCTTAGATTTGGAAATATTTGTACTTGAGCTCATAAAGAAGTAATTATTAAACTGTAGTTTAGAAGAATTCCTTTAGCATGTTAGGAAACGTGAGTTGTAAACCTTGTTAAGAGTTCAGAAGAGATTTCAGAGTTCGTACTTGCGTGAATGTTGGTAATGGTCTTTAACGTCTGACTGCATGGTCAAGACGGAAGCTCTTGAAGATTACATCTTGGCAGCAAGAAGAAAGATGAATGAAGAGAAACACGAGGGATCTTACACGTGTTTTGTTTATATATGGCTGTGTATCACGTGGGAGGCTCAGAGCATATTGAGCGGGAAAACAGATTTGTCGCCTGCATTTCTATGTATGATGGTGATGATAATTACTACAAAGCAATAAAAACTGTAGGGCTAATGTTAAATTTGAAACAGTAGAAAAGTTGACAAAGACAATGGGTGAAATGCTTCTGAAATGTATAGAATGACAAAGACGGCATTTTAACATCGAAATTAATCATTTATTTGTGAAGATAGAATATTGTATTAATCAAGTACGTGAAACGTCGACTTGATTTATACAATTAACGATAGTCTTTGAATTTATTGACTGATGAAAAGCTTTTGTTTGTTTACAAAAGTTGACGTCCTACAAAAGAGTTATTTTCAATAGTTCTAATAAAAACAGATTATAAATTGAAATTGAGAAGGAATATTTATAAACGAAAATTGAAGCATATCCTCATAATTTTGTCAATATCAGCTGATTAACACAGCAATTTCATTGTGAAAACATTGCGTTGCACCGTAAAATCTGACACACACACCAATATATATATATATATATATATATATAATAAAATAAATCCTAGTGAAACCTAGGTAGGTTGTTCTTGGCTCTTTAGCATTTATTTTATTTATCTCAGCTCTACTTAGTGTATTGAGCACTCTACATTTTAGATTTATTACTCGATTCGGGTTTTTTCTTGGGACTAAAAACTTAAAGCACTGGACGGATTTATTTCGTCCTGTTCGGATGTTTCCAGTTTTTTCTTTCTTTTTTTTTTCTCAGTTTTTTCCTCGGGTACCAATTTTTTTTTGATAGACTTACAAGTTGTGCTATCTGAGGTTTTTTACCAACCGAGTATTACTATAGATAGATAGATAGATAGATAGATAGATAGATAGATAGATAGATAGATAATATTAGTGGTCAATATATATATATATATATATATATATATATATATATATATATATAAATATATAAATTCCTAAGATGATAGAATCCAGGTAGATCTCAATATCCAGGACAGAGTAAGAATATAATATAAAAGGCTCAAACACTAATATTCCATGGTTATAATTTATTACATTGGAATCGTAATCACGATCCTCTTCATCAGATCTACAAATTCAAAAAGAAATTGGGAAATATTTCCCGATTCCTTTTTGAATTTGTAGGTCTGATGAAAAAAATTAAATTAAATTAGTAAGTCAGAAATTTAGTAGAGGTCATTTTAGCGTCTTTTTGTGGTGAAAAACACATTGATTTGGAAATTCCTGCAACAATCAAATAATTGTCGGATTTTAATGAAACTTCCAAAAATTTAGAAATGTTTTTTTTTTTTAGAAAATCTTGGTAAAAAATACTTTTCTACATCTGTTACCCGCCCCCTTATTTAATTTTATGAAATTTCGAGAAATTTATTTTTGAATGTCTTATTTTTTATATTAATTATAACGAAAAATCATTTGAGAATTTAAATTATCGATATTTCTTGTAAAATATGACTCCCAGCCAATATTTAACGAAAATCTACTTTGAATCGTAAAATAAAATAAAAAAAATGAATTAAACTAAGACATTATTTAATTAGAAAACCTTTTAATTGTTTGTATGAATAAGATATATTATGGACGCTATTGTCTTAAAAGATATATTATGGACGCTATTGTCTTAAAAGATATATTATGGACGCTATTGTCTTAAAAGATATATTATGGACGCTATTCTCTTAAAAGATATATTATGGACGCTATTCTCTTAAAAAAAATTAATTCCATGAATTTTACAAGAATTGTTTTCCTTGTTTTTTTTTTTTTTGAATTTTAATTAGAATAATTTATAAAGTTTCAAATCTTTTAAAATTCTGTTTTAATTTGTACCGGTTCGGTGATATTGTTTGTAAGCAAAAACTATATTTACTAATCATAAATAGAAACACTTACTAAAATACAGTGAACTCCCACCCAACCCTCGAGTGAACACGCTCTGTTATAGTCATTTTAGAATTTTAAACGGATAAATGTAAAATTCTAAGATAAGTAAACAGAGCCTGTTCGTAGGTGTTTTTAAAAATCACCATGACAATGTAGTTACAATATGTTTGTCATTGTAATTTACCCACGAGGACGATCTTGGAAAAGATTGAAATTACTTGGGTTAAAAAAAAAAACAAAAAAATTACGTCGTTGATGGATTTCATCCCGACATCAAGAATGATTAGATAACTGGAAAGGATCAGTATCAAAAATAAATAGACTCAATATGTCTCTATGAAACGTTTGAATAAAGATATACTCTCTCTCTCTCTCTCTCTCTCTCTCTCTCATATATATATATATATATATATATATATTTGTGTGTGTGTGTGAGAGAGAGAGAGAGAGAGAGGGAGAGAGAGAGGCGGGGTCGGCGGGGACAAAGGCATATAAATCCATAGAGAGATCCGCCCGCTGGGTGAACATCAAAAGCTGATGAGCGAGAGATTTGAAAGGGCCGACAATTGTGTTGCCTTCAAATGTAAAATACACGATGCGGTAGACAATCGTTGTACATTTTTTTTAATTCCCTTTGCATAACATTTTGCTAAAAACATGAACAACGAACATTGGAAAAGATAAGGGAAAGAATGAGAAGATACAGGCAAAGGAATTTACAACTCGTTTTCTATAAACATTTTAGACTCATTGGCAATTTTATATTGAATAACCTGGTATGACTGAATAGTGGTCAAACCCAAGGTGATGTGGACGACGCACTAAACAATCGGCATATATATGAATAGGCGTGGCCGTCTTAAATTCCTACAGCAGTAGCCCTGAGAAGAGTGATTTTTTTTTATGTAATGAAAATAGCTGATTATAAAATAACAGGCTGGATTTAGAAAGACCATTTTATTAAATGAGTTTTTTTTCTGCTCAGAGAAATGTTAATTTTACGAGAACAATTGTTTTGAATGCATATATCTACTACGCTTACTTTAATTTAGCCATGCACCATATTTGTTGTACGACCCATGAGAATCGAATTGTTACGCTACAGTATATGTGATGAGGTATTATGTACACTATTTACATTATTCGGACTATTGTCCTCATCTTTGTCGCCATATTTATTACAACGTTTCGGTCGTTGTACGCTCCGGCTTTCTTCAGGTGGTTGGAATGTCGAAATAGAGGGTTCAGTTCGGCATTCCAACCACCTGAAGAAAGGCGAAGCGTACAACGGCCAAAACGTTGTAATAAATATGGCGACAAAGATGAGGACAATAGTCCGAATAATGTAAATAGTGTTACGCTACAGTAGGTTACTATTTTTATATTAGCCCTTATTTACTAAGTTTGTTTTAGTCATAGTAGAAGACTACATGTATGCGTCACTCAATGATGAGGGTACTAATGATCGGTTTGCTGACACTTGATATTGGGGAAAATAAAATTTACCAACGACGAACTCTCTCCGTAGAGGTGGAAACACTGCTGTTGTTTGCTCGGGAGATTTAACTAAATCTTCTTGTTTTTTCCCGCCAGGTTAAAATGTGATTGTGCTTTGGGACTTAAAAGGGTCGTGGTTAATAGACGAAGCGGGTACTAATGTTAAGCACTCATCTGTTCTGCTTTGTCGCGAAGAGCATCTTTTTCGCAAATCTACCAATTGTTACCTGGACATTTTACGCGTCTTTTCCTATTTTTGGAAGATAGAGCCAGATTTGCCTCCGTCGGAAATTAGCGGAATTTTCGACAAATTACAATGAGGAACCAATTTCTGTTTTTGATTATCTTTCGTATGTGACTGGAATATTTTCATGGTAGGCAACTAAGAGAAAGAATGATAAAGGTACGAGTCCAATACCTTAAACCTGTAAACCCCCTAAAATCCCTTAAATCTATTAAAATCCCTTAAAATCTCCTAAAATCCCCCTAAATTCCTTAAAATGAGAATTAACTCATCAGTCGAAACTCATGATGAAGATTTCTTCTTCTTCTTCATTATGTGCCGTGTCCCCTCAGGACATAGGCGATCATGGCTCTCCACAACTTCCTGTCCCTTGTAGCTCTTAATAAACTTTCTGTTATTTGTCATGAGCTCTGTTCTGCCATTCATTTACTGAGTCTCACCAAGTATGTTATGTGTTGCTTTCCTCTGTCCCTCTTGTCCTCTATCTGTCCCGTGAGTATCAAATTTTCCAAACCCTCCTTCCTCATTATGTGTCCCAGAGATCTCAACTCTCTCTTCCTAATGTTAAATATTCGTTTCTTTTTTGTTTCCGTTTTCTTCAAAACTTCGTCGTCGTTCACATCAGATCGTAAACTATATTGTCTAAGACTAATTCTATTAATAAATGTATTTCAAGTTTAACCAATTCTGACAACAAAAAAAGACTTCCTTCTTTCAGTTGCCTTCAGTTAAGAAAACCTAAACTGCCTAAAACTGTCCTTAGTACAAAAAGCACAAAAATCTTGGGGTTCTCCTCATCTTTATTGCCATTGCGTTTCGGTCGTTGTGCGCTCTGGCCTTCTTCAGGGTCTGTATTCACATCATTCAATCTGTTGTTCTCGTCTATAAATGAAATGTTGTGAATATGACAACAAAAATGAGGACAACAGACCGAGCAATGTAAATAGTGTAAATAGTTACAATACCTCGTCTCAGGAATATAGACAGATCCTGAAGAAGGCCGGATCGTACAACGGCCGAAACGTCGTGAATATGGCAACAAAGATGAGGACAACAGTCCGAACAATGTAAATAGTGTAAATAATAATAAGAGGTTTAATTGTATCTCCGAATAAAAGTAATTTCCGTTATTCACGACATTCAGAATTTGTTTCAATTTTTTTTCCAGAAAATTCGAAACTTTACAAAAAATCAATTAAATAAATAAAATGAAATAAAAAACGAATATATACCTAGTAAAAAATAGAAATAAATTAAACTTTGAAAAGTTAGACTTAAAATGAAAAAAAATGGAATTTATTAAACTTATGCTAATAATAATTTTTGATAAACTGTTTTAAAAATACATATGAAATAATAAACGTATTAATCAAACAAATGTTACATCTAGGTTTTGTATAAATCAGTTTGGTCGTTGTTTTATAAGTTTAGCAATTACGGGAGCGCCCAGTAAAAACCGAATTCACTAATAGTCAACCTGACTAAGGACGAGGTCTTTGTTTACACACAGCTGTTATAGAATGTTGACAGTATTTTGTGTGTAAATATTGATAATATGTGACAGTAACGAAAATCAAAACAATATTTACAATTCTAATGCTTGAATTTTGTTGTGAGTTATTTTCTTTTTCCCACCCTAAAGAAAACCGTCGCCGATTGGCTAAAAAAAAAAAAAAAATGGCAGAAACCCTGTCAACTCCGCCTTTATGTTTTCCACCTCCTCCTCCTCCTCCTCCTCCTTCTTCCCGCCCTACCATCTTTTCTTCGCCCCCGTAAATACTCGCATTAAAATAAAAATACATTAAGTCGAAGACAACACTTGCCTGAGCCCAGCACCTCTGTCCATACAAAAACAAAGGAACAGAAGTTCTAACACTATGTACACACGTGAGTATATGTGTGCGGAATTCTTTTTACACAGACTGGCGTAAATGTCTTTAGTTTCATAGTACTACACTAAGTTGGGCCTAGGTAGATTTAGTTGCATATCGCAGTTTAACATTCTGAAGTTACCATTCCTTTTGCTTACTTGGGAGAAGAACGCAGTGAAATAGAAACCTTCCTAATGAGACGATGAACAACATGACTTCCATCGGCTTCTTTGGTGGTGACGTTCACAACTTTTTTTTAGAATTATTATTTTTTATGATTACTTTTAAGAAGTGTTTGTTGCACTCGTTTTGTTTTTGTTTTCCTTCTGACTTATTTTGAATGCATGAAAATAATAACCTAAAGTCTTTTATACAGCAATAGACGACAACAATTAACTAAGGATATTTCATTTAAATTTACGTAACTTTTTTTTTACTTGAAATTTCTATTTTGAATATACATATTTTTGTCTTTATTGTAATCTTCACATTAATAATTGCGGTGGGATAATTTTAGAAAACAATATTAATTGACAATATCAGTTCTCTATCTATCTATCTATCTATCTATCTATCTATCTATCTATCTATCTATCTATCTATATAGCAACACCCGTAATAATGATAATGCGTTACCCCATTTAGCTGTGATACTTGTAACTGGTATATATCATCACTAGACTAGGTGTCATGATGGGTAAATTAGGCCTTGTATATTTAGAGTAGACCCCAGCATCGCTTTGTTGATGTGCTGCTCTGTTCAACAACGAAATAACAACACCAACAACATTAATGATAATAATAATAATAATTTTTTATGAACAGAATGCATATCCATCTTTATCCTCGGTAAGGCATTGTACTAGAGACAGATAGCAAAAAGAGGTAATGATAATAATAATAATAATAATAATAATAATAATAATAAATATTATTATTATTAAAAATTATTTCGTTAGTTTTAATTGCCGTTTAACTTTAAAGAATTCTTGATGTTTTCATTGATTAACAATTCACCAAATTTTTCACTGATTTTCCGTTCTCCTTTATAAGAAAAAATCCTTAAATTAAAAACATGCAAGCGTTTCAGCTTGTCACTGTCACTGACTCTAATTGTGATTCATTCTCAGCTGCTGCCTTAAATATTTTCCGATGCTGGATTTCATGATTCTCTCTTTTGCATTTAGAATTTTCGGACTTTTTCTTTTGTCTTTTTTTTCTTTTTTTTATTCTTTTTTGTATATTTTCTTTTCATTTTTGTTCACGTACGTGTCTGTCTTTGCATGCACATGTTAAAGACGCACACTATTATGTGTCTCTCCTTTTGTCCCTGCCCTTGTTTAATCGAGTCGCGGGAAAATTCACATTACAAAGGGACGCGCATCACCATTCGTCTTTTAAATATGATGTGCAAGTTATTCGAAAATCGTGGACTGACTTTTTTTTAGTGGAATGAAGAGGAGAAAACACATATGAAAAAAAAGGGGGATGTAGAGAGAAGGGGAAATTAGGGCAATGTCACCAGATGTAATGAGAAGGGAAAATATAAGTCAAGTCATGTAGGAAATGCTTATTGAATAACGAGCTAATTTCAACTCATAGCAGAAAAATTCGCAAAAGACGTTTTTAATATTAAATCTTGTTTACATTAAAATTCTTTATTTGCGTGCAAAAAAGCTAATAAGTTGTTTTCTCTTTAGTCATTAATATTCATTAAAATTTTAAGATTGAATATAAACTACATTTTTTACTGTTTCAGGTTTGGGTGTTTTAATTTGTGACTAAGTTTAGAATTACTTTAATTAAGCGATATTTATAAGCAGCTGTACATATTCTATACAGAAACTCCAGTGGTTATTTTGAATATGGGTTTTATTTAAACAATTTGATCGATAATAAATTCAGAATTAAAAAGCAATGTCGAAATTAAGAAATACAAATATATTTGTATTTTATTGTCTTTTTTTAACCTAATAATAATAATGGTGATGTGATTAATAATTAATTTAAGGATAGCTTCAGTTCCATAGAAGTAATTTCTTCCTTTTTATTCGATTGGTTTTATATTATGGAAAAAATTAAAATGTTATTTTTTTCTATTTCTTTGACATTTATAAATATTACATCTTCATCGAACTCTTCTTAAATGCCTAAATGTTTATCGAAAAATATCACGTCAACGAATATGTGCAAACTAGCTGTACTTTTTAAAAAGTTCTTTTAACCTTTTCCGACTACTACACTTTGGTGTTTAATAGACGCTTATGTTTTTTTTAGGAAATTTTCCTCTAATATTACCGCGTTTCTTAACTTCGCACCCTCTGACCCTAATTTCCCAAAATCCCGCTTATTAAGACCACCTCCGTTTATTGCCTACTGTGAAACATTCCTCCCTCTATTTATTCTAACCACCATTGTATTAGACATCTAAAAATAAATGATTGGTAAAATGATCGCTCGTCTGACATATGATCCAGAAAAGAAACGCATGAAGATCCATCAGTTCATGCCAGAATTCTTTTTACGAGATTGCCAGACGAAGTGAAAAAAAAAATCATTATCAGAAAGAAAACAGATTTCAGTTGTTTTACCGCCGGGTTGCTCGTTAACTCAATAAAATAAAGAAATAATGGAATGCTTTTCTTTGTTTAAATCATTATCGATGTTCAGGATATTGATAAATTCTATCAAGCTTAAACTATTTCGATATCTGCTTCTCACAAATGGCTGGCTGGCTCACTAATCGAAACTTTCATTTTTATTTATTTTTTTTAATTAATATGAAAGCCAATTTTTTTTTTTTTTTATCTGGTGATGTCACAAAATAATTCCGATTAGATTTGACATGTTTTTTATTCATAAACCTCTTAGCCTGGGTACCACGGTGTGGTTTAATAGTAAGTAACCTAATCTCGCTATTACAATTACGATCGAGTAGTGAGTTCGATCCTCACTGGGTGCCTCGTACTTTCGGACTTATGCCGCATCTAAGCTATGCTTTGAAAATCACCATAAATACTTATTTTTGATTGTCTTGTATTTTAGCCAAATTATTATTTTGTCGTTAAGAATCTGCGGTGTAATTATTTGCAAGTACGTCTTACGTTCGTTTTAAAGTTACATTCATTTAGCACATAATGAATCTGAGAAATGCATAAATATTTTTATCGAACTGTTGATGTGGCATGATCTTTGAACATCTGAAGTGGCTTCGGAATACATTTATGGAACTTGCGCACATAAAGAGTCCAACCAACTAATAGTGATATCGACTTTTACAGTTCTCTACAAACAAGGTAATGAGATTTACATCCATATCCGCACTAGAATGGCAGGTTTTACCCGAAGTCAGGTTTAAAGTGAATCCTTGTACGCAGTTGTCTTATTCGGGCGAGAGCTGCTCAGTCGTCACTTTCCAGTCTTGATAGAGTTCAAAAGTGTCTCCGAGTTGATGAATTATTTTCCACCCTTCGACCTCTCTTTCACAAGTGGGATGTGGCTAGTCTCACGCACCTCTATCGCTACTGCCATGGAAAGTGCTCGGACGAACTACATTCCTTGGTTCCGCTAGGTCTAATCTTCAAGGCTAGGATGCGCCATGCCACTTACATTGTTGCAAATCACCCACATTCCCTCCGTATTCCATCGATGAGGAGTAAGCTCCACACAAACAGTTTCTTCCCGTGGACCTCTGTTCTGGGGAACAGACTTCCAAGAGGATGTTTCCTCGATCACAATATACTTAACCTGTTCAAGTCTAGAGTTAACCGCTGCCTTCCTCTTTTATCCATATAAATTACCCCATATTGTAACCCTCTACCTCGAGTGACCTCCGGGCCTTGTATAGGACGAACCTTACTGTAAAACAAAATGCAGTGTGAGTGGAACCAGAAATTGTTCAGTTCTTTCGGCACTTCACTGTTTGGGGCACCTCGACCATCAGGTGCCCCAAAACAGTGAAGTGCCGAAAGCCCCTGAGTGCACCCTGCCCAAAGACAGAGACGCAACTGAGAGATGATAAGTAAACGTGTAACGCGGCCAAACTTTTTCTCCAGTAATTCAGTTAAGGAATTCACTTCTCGACATGAATTGACTGAAACTAATTTGCATAAATGTTTTTTAGAGAAAAGTTTTATGCTACGAGAAAATTATCGATCGGATTTTAACAGTGTAATGAAAACACGGAGTCGAGTTCGGCTTAATGTGCCTTTATTGAACGTAACTGAAGAGTCTTTCCGTTTGGGCTAAGATGGCGTGACTGATTTATACAAATCATAAGACAGGGAAGGTAATCGAGTTGCCTTATCAGAAACACTAACACATCAAATAAATAAATTTTACATGTGCAAAATTATCGATAAAATCAATGCATTGATTTTGAAAGCTATTAAATGTGATGTCTAATAATTTTAGAACCTTCTATCAAACCTGATCAGGTCAATAAATTATAATCTTTGAAGTTAAATTCAGTGAAAATGTAATGCGACCTTCAATTGATTTTATTCTAACAAACATTCATTAATATTCGATCTTTGTTTTGTGTGATTTTTTTTTTTGCTGTATGCGTGACTGTAAATCATTTCGAAGATCTCGGCTATGCACTTTATAATTTATCTTTTTTATTCAGAGAGAGAGAGAGGGATGGGGGAATAGACAGAGGAATAGAGAGAAGATAGAAAATGAGTGAGAGAGAGAGAGAGCGAAGAGAATGAAATAGAGAGAGAAGAGATATATAGAGAGAAACGGAGAGAGAAGAAGGAAATAGAGAGAGAGGAAAGTGAAGAGAGAAGATAAAACGAGAATGGGAGAGAAAAGTGAATGAAATGGAGAGAGTATATATATATATATATATATATATATATATATATATAGAAGGTAGAAACTAAGAGAGACAGATATCTATATCTGTATCTCTCTCTCTCTATATATATATATATATATATATATATATATATATATATATAGAGAGAGAGAGAAAAGAGACGAGGGGAGAATAAAGTGAAAGACAGTGAAATATAGAGAGAAGATAGAAGAGGGAGAGATTGAGAGAGTGAAGAGATGTGTAAAAGAGAGCTAGAGAGAGAGAGGGGAAGATAAGAGTAAATTATTACATACACACATATATATACACACACACATATATATATAGTCTGCGTGTGTGTGTGTGTGAGAGAGAGAGAAAAATGCTATAGAAATGCCAAATGTCATTTAGCCTATGTTCAAAAATTACATTTTACCCAGACAGGGCGGGGTTTTATGCCGGTGAGCGACTAAAACTTTCACGGTGAGACCAAATCGTTGTCTCATATCAATTCTAGAGACAAAAGAAGAAAAAGCTTTTCTCGTTTCTGCCACTAATTAGGAAAACATTTTTCTCTTTGATAAAAAAACATTCATCACTTATGTATTGTTTTTTTAAATTACAATGAAACGTGTATTTTCTAAAGATTTTACTAAACTTTAATTCATTTTTCGCATCTTCACAATACAATTTCATAAATAAAAGGTCAAACCATTTTTACCAGATGAGTCACAACACCGATCCCGTTGATGTCGGCATTCAAAGCAAATCTTCATACTTAATATCCCCAATTGTTTTTTGTTCTAGAACTTTTCCAGAAAGTTCATGGATCCAGATTTAGGACAGGGAAGGGTCAATAATATTATATATTTCAGAATTCATGCAAAGTTAACACCGCTCCAAATCCTTTATTATCACCAATACCCCCCCCCCACTAATCGTTGTTAGATTGCTTTATCAAAACAAATGTATTCGTTTGATATTTGTTTATAAACGGTACAATATAACATTTGGCTGCATTAGGAATTTATGTTTGAGATAATGATATATATATATATATATATACATATATATATATATATATATATATATTTTTTATATATATATATATATATATATATATATATATATATATATATATATATATCAAAAACAATATTGAGGGAAACTGTATGGCAAAGTGGAAAAAATGTTTTGTGACGCATTTCGTCCTTTAGGACTTCATCGGACGAAATCTGTTATGTTGGTGTGACTACACATGCGCACGAACACGGGATGCTGGGAAATTTTGACATAAAAAATGCTACTCTGATCAAAGGAGAAACAATTCCCTACGACGAAAATGTCTCAAGAGTGCTTTGATCGCAAAGTCATCTACAGTAAATTTACGTCCAGGTTCGTACACTTCACCATTCCTGGCAGAACTTCTATTATCACAATGTGGAATATCTACTAACAAAAGTGATGGAAAGAAAAAGAAATAATCTAAATGAAATCGGCTAGATTATAAAGAAAAATTAAATTAAAATTTCCCAGCATCCCTCGTTCGTGCGCATGTGTAGTCGCATCGACATAATAAATTTAGTTAGATGAAATCCTAAACGACCAAATGCATCACACGGAAACTTTTTCAATTTTGTCATACATTTTTTTCCCGAATTTATGTTTGTAATAATAAAGTTATAGCTTACAATTCTGAAGGTTGCCCAGTGTCGTTCTAGTGCAGAGAATGTCTCAAGTTATGTAAACTTGTATAAGATTGAACAATGCATCAAATAAGTCAAAGTATTTCTAATAAAACTTATCAATAAAAAAAACAACACCCAAGTTAATGTGTTTAATTTAATACTGACTAAGTTTCTCTTCAAATCTTCATGTTACAAAATCGTATCTTCTCAACAATTTCTTTACTCTTAATATTGCCAGCAGTGAAAAGATGTGATCTTAATTCCTTTTTTCAAATTTAGTCAGAACTCGGAGATATGAAAGGATCTCACGAACTTCTATTCGCAAAATAAAATATGGAATAATTATTGTTTTTTTTTTTTTTTTAATAA
>CAHIKZ030002225.1:860000-877500 GCA_903632075.3 Acanthosepion pharaonis | reverse complement strand
CTCGATCAAAATCTCATTAGTCGAAAGCGGTCACCTGACATACGAGAGACCGAGAGAGATGGATATGCGCCTCCCCACCAAAAGCACTATGAGGAAGTAGGGGTGAAAACAATAGCGATAATGAGAAATCAAAAATAATGCGACTTTTGGAATTATCGAGAAAACCCCTGACGCCGACAGACCCACCCCAGTTTGTTGCGGCGTCAATAAAAGCAGGACCCCAGTCGACAGAAATCAGTTGGAGTTGGAGTGGAGTTGCAGCTGGACCGCGGGCAGGGAAAGAGCCTGAACGCGGGCATCGGGCCCGATTCACTCGCCCCTTTGCGGGCAAGAGAATCCTCAGACAAGAAATCCTTCCACCCAAGTCGAAGACAAGAGAACTTCCAGCCCAAGCAGACGAAGAAGGAGATTGCTCGAAGGACGCCGAGAGTTGTGGCAGAGTTACGGCAGAGTTCAGCCCCGGACGGCAGCGAGAAGAGATCACCTCGGACGACAGAGATTTGCGGCTGAGTTGCGGCAAGAGATCCTTCCAGCCCAAGTCGAAGACAAGAGAACTTCCAGCCTAAGTCGACGAAGAAGAAGAAATACAACCCAAGTCGAAGACAAGAGAACTTCCAGCCTAAGCCGACGAAGAAGAAGAAATACAACTCAAGTCGGAGAGAAGAATCAACTGCGAATGATCGATAGAAATTAGCCCCAGTGTCGAACCAAACCACACTCCGACATACACAATTCTAAAGAGTAGGCAATTCGAAATCTTTAGGTTGTGTGATAGAAGCTTGGTGCCATAGTCCACAGAGCGGGTCGGGAAATGAGAACAATTTTGTTTTTTATGTAGCGGACATTAAGATATAAAGGGTTGTTACCCATTTTTTTCATCAGCAATCTTTTGTCTCGTGAGTTTATTTTCTCTTTTATTTGTGTTTTGCCACCCCGTCGGACTCAACTTGTATCGGCCCCAATCCCTGCTGGTCCCGTCTGTCTAAGATCTAAACACAGCGTGGGTAGACAGACCGGAGATCGGTACAGTTGCTTTAGTGACCAGGTATTGGAAGCGAGTCGGGAAAAGGCGAGGCTGGTGATCATCTGACCAAGGGGTTGGAGCGGCACGCTTGGACCCAGGAGGAGCGACCAGGAGGAGCGACGTCACCGTTGGCGCCGTAACCAAAGGATCCGACCCTGGGCCAGGTGTGTAACCGTCACATATATATATATATATATATATATATATATATATATATATATATATATATATATATCCATCCAGTGGTGGAAATAAGTTTAAGACACCCCATGAAATTGTTAATAATTTTCTTATTACTGCACAAATTCCTCTGAAAATTTGTGTGTGGTACCTAGATCCAATGATATTAGTATACATATTCGATTATTATTAACATTTGTTATTATTAACAGTTTCATGGGTTTTTTAAAACAAAAATCATGTTACATCAAAAATATCATATATATATATATATATATATATATATATATATATATATATATCAGAGTTATTATTTTTTGTAGCTCTATGGTCTTGTGTCAGAAATCGATGAACTTTTGTTCAAAAGTAATGAAAAATGCATTGTTATGTTTTAGTTCTTGATAAAGGTGATCCTCAAACCAAAGATTTGATTTTACCATATATGCAATAAGAGTGAGAAATGAAAACATTCCTGACGCTTTATTTTTCAACTTGCTCATGATGTAATTGGATAGTACTTATGTATGTTAAGCTTTTAACAGTTTATATCTATAGCATAACAAGTTCTAGAAGGTTCCAGAAAGTCATAATATACTACTATACTTATATACGTTTTTAGAAATTTCATGTTGGGTGACATTAAAAGTATAAATAAACTGAATTAGACTCTTCTTCATTATCTGTAAAGAAAAGTTCATCGAATTATGAGACAGGAAATCAATTATTTTACAAAAATTTAAAAAGACATAACCCTAATATATATATATATATATATATATATATATATATATTTAAAAGTGAACATTGAAGTCAACACTTAGAGGCGACTGTCTATTTCATACTAGACGCAATCGTCAGTCTAACTTATATATATATATATATATATAAGACTGATTCCATCGATAAAACCGTCATTTGTCTGAATAATTTCCTTTTCGGATCGAAACGCGTTACGTAGGTGCCCTTCCATTTTGTCATTCAGTTCCCCACTATTAATCTGATATATACATTTATATATCATATCTACCATTCCTTTTTATATGAACCTTTTCATTGTACTATTTCTCTATGTGACTTGCTGAATCTCTGAAGCTTCTTTGATAAACTCTGGTTAGGATTCGTTGTCTTAGCAAAGAAGTCGTACTGATCGACTATTTTCTCTTTCGTATCACACATTAGTCCTTGCTAAACCCTCCTGTTAAATCCATTTAGGTCACTGAAGAAAGTATATACAATATTAGCACGAAGGACATATGCTAATTTTGTTTTATACATCACAGTTGTTCTGTAAACACAATACTCAACATTCACTCACCGAAGAAAGTCTCTCTATCTTGAATATAGGTCAACGAATTTTGATGTACATTGTAATTCCAAGTTGCAAGTTTTAAATCCACTTGAGTTATTTTACACCTGTGCAGAAATACTTCGGAATATTAATAGCCATTTAGATGACATTAAAAGTTTCAGTCATGAATTGTGTGGTGCATCAAGGAACGAAATTTGTGAAATAGATGTATTCTTCAAATAAAGACTTTGTTCAAAATCGTTGCAAAGTGGTTGTTTGGTGTGTTAAATGTCTTATGAAAAATCTATCAGACATTTTATGTGGGTTGTCATTTGTCATTAATGAAAAATTCTTAATGAAGTGGTGCTACTTACATAAATTACATAATCATATGCTAATTACAAAGCCATCTTAAGATATTAGAATGAATTATCATTAAGTGGAAACTGGCGAAAATAAAATAATTAGTATTTTTAATGTTGTTCGAATGATGTAACGTGTAATTAGAACTCATGTGTTTTGTGGTCAATCGATAAGTATTGTTTCCTTTTTAACAGATAGATATTTAGTGTGTTGACTACTTCTATAATTAACGAAAGCTTTCTACTAGAATTATCTACATGAATTAATGGTGATGAAAATAAAATAACAGAGACCGATTGATTTGCAATGCAAGACAATATTTATTTAACAAAAATAACAAAAGAAAAGTTTAAGAATTTCTTTTCCTAAAAATAAAATGGAATACATAATGAAAATTGTTAATGAATGTATTTGAATGTGACTTGCCTGTGTAGGTGTGTTTGAGTGTGAAGCGTCCATGGGCCTTTTTGCTTTAGTGTGAAATGTTGATGTCACACCCTTCGAAAGAAGGGCAAACAGGAAGAGAGAGAGAGAGAGAGAGAGAGAGAGAGAGAGACTTAAGGGTTCACTTGTTTTTCTACCTTTCTGCTTGCTACTGGTGATATGTTTATTAACGCGCTAAACTAGCTTGTCAAAATATTTTCCATGGAAATATCGATATAGTAGAGATAAGCTTTGTGGGAAACAGCTGTTGGGTTGAAAATAAAGAATTTTGTCAAGAATCTTGAGATATACAGCATAAGCACCAGACCAGATGTGGCAGCAATATATACAATGCATGGAGAAATGTTAGATTTATAAATGTGCAAGATGAATCCTGACGAGAAAAACTTTCTAGCACGACACAGTGATCCAACTTTCCTAGCAGTAGATGCAGCTATTGATTTGATTTAGTTGCTCCATTTCAAGACAGGGAAAAACATGAAGCCAAGAAAGTGCAGTGTGTTACTCACCTGGAGTTTAGCATCAGCCATACTAATGGCAGGTAGAAAAGGTGTTCTAGTGATTGATGAATGTATTTGAGTGACTTGGCTGTGTAGGTGTGTTTGTGCGTGAAGCGGCCACAGACCTTTTTTGGTTCAGTGTGAAATGTTCATGTCACACCCCTTAAAAGGAGGAAAAGCGGGAAGAGAGAGTAACTTAAGGGTTCACTTTGTTCTTATACTTTCCAGGCTGCTGCTGATAATATATTTATTAAGGCACTTCAGATATAAACAAATTGGACGCCATGAGATAATAAGAAGGGAAAATGTATACAGGAAGAAACAAAACAAAATTTTAGAAGTAACAATTGTGTTAGGATGATTTGTGGAATTCACATTTAAAAAAAATAAATCCGTATTTAATATCAATGTGTAACACAGAAAAATGGCTTTAAATATGGGTTTGCTCATTTTCAAATGCGTGTAAGTTTAAGGAAGAACAACATCAATTCTTCGGAAAAACTATATTCCAAGCCGTACATGTTTGCCTAAAACCTTGTTTGCTTGAGTTTATTATTTTCATTTTGGCATGACACAAAAAAGCAAATCAGTTATCGTTTCCTAAATACGAAATGGAACACGAATTTTCCAATCTTGTTGAACATTGGTAATTGAATAATTGGCTATTATTATTATTAATAATGGATCTACAGTAGTAAGGTAACGACTGATAATTTAATCAGGTGAAGTGTGTAAATACTAAAGAGTTACGTATAATGTATCTACAAGGCAAAAACAAGTGTATATAGATTACTAAACTATGCTATTGATTAATGAAGGTTTGGTAGAGTTATACACAGTAATGAAAAGATATTACTGACAACAACGTTTGCTTCATGTTCTTGTAGAATGTGGGAATTTTAGGCTTGTTTTCACGAAGATAAAAACCGGAAAATAAACGTACACAATACAGAAAAAGCACGGTAAATTGTATGTTAATTTCATATAATTTTATTTATGTATTTGTGTGTATATATTTTACATCACAATAATGTTATGGTACATGTTACAAAGGGGAGAAATTTACTGCATAGTATTACAAGTCAAATGACAGAGAGAAGTTACACACGCGTTGCCTTTCTGGAGATTCTTGGCGAAGAGGATTCAATATATCGTCTTTTAGCGGGATGTCAGTATATTCCGAGAGGAACAGTTTTTTGTTGCATGTTGGGAGCATTTTTATTATTTTTTATTTAATTTATTTTAAACAAGGTTTAAATATTGTTTTATTTTATTTATAATTTTCATTGTTATTATTTTATATTTTATTTATATTTAATTATAATAATGATGGTATCCCTACAATATACATACATATATGTATGTACGTATAATGTTTATATTTTTCTATATTTATTAGGAGAAAGTGTTCGCTATCGGAAATAGGATGTTTATAGATATAGATAGATATAGATATAGATAGATATAGATAGTGTTAACCTAGGAATAAAACACTTCTTGATTATTGTCAGTTTCCGTTGCGATCATTTCACACGCGATCTTGGTAATGTTGATTTTGATGTCAACACTGTCGATATCTGAAAGTTTGCTTAAACACTAACAAAAGGTCTTTGTTAAGGATATTGTTATTTCTTTTTCTATATTTCGAACCATATAAATGAAAAAGTGTTGGCCAAATACACTTAATTCAAACTATTCTCTTGTTCTCTCTCACTATTTCTTTTTCTTTCTCTGTATATATATATATATATATATATATATATATATATATATATGATAAAAATATAGTTTTAATGTATGTTATATTTATGAGTTAAAGTGCCATCACAGATAGAACGTATATAATTGTAAAGTGGATATTGAGGTCAACACCAAGTGGCGGTTGAAGAGTGCGTTTCAAGATAAAACTGTCTGGTACCATAGAGGAAAGTTCGTCAGAACAATTGTCATGAAAGTCTTTATAGAAAAGGCACACGAAAGTTATGTTATGGCGATGGGAAAGTGACTGAAACCGAGATGCCAGGTCAGGACCAATAATATTGCTGATTGTTCTTTGGATTTTATCAAGAAGCTCAAGATAAATAAACAGGGGCACCTGACCATGTGGCAGCAATATTTTAAGCATGTTTATTTGTTTATTTTTGTTGTTTTTGTTTTTTTTTTTTTTCATAAAAATTACTTTTAGATACAATTTTCTGAAAACATTCAAACTTTGATAGTTTCTGAAATTCTGGTTGAAGCTGATTATTTCCCATGACCTCTTGAATCGTCTGCCTTCGGAGATTCCACGTGAAACAATTTCCTTGGCTTGAAGACATTCCGTCTTATTATTCTCATCTTTCTCGATTTTGGTCAGCGTCTCACTCTTATTCAATGAGGACACTCCGACGAGGTGTAATAGTCAGCAATCTTGTCTCGTTAGATCAACTATGACTGAATAGTGAGTTAGATTCTCACCTGGTGACCTATACTTTCGGCCTTGTGCCACATCTAATCGACGCTTAGAATATTACCACTCTTCTTCAGTGATTCAAAGAACAGCCTTGTCATAACTTACATAAGAAAGCCTCTTGAAATAAATATCTTCTTTTATCAGAACAACAGTATCTGCTTTAATAATAAGATTTGTTCTTTTAGTTTCATAGTCACATGCTTCAATGGTTGCCATGGAGATGCCAGTGGCACTCATTTTATCGACATTATTCTTTGCGTAATGACAGAATTTTATGGGGAAAAAACATTTGACACGAGAAAGTATTTTGAGAGTCGTTGGCAAAGATCAAACATACTGATGTTTTATGTGGAGGGCTCTTGATTCAGTCTTCATCATAATAGGTAGGGAGGGAGGAGTAGATGCAATAGGCAACAATAAACTACAGAAGAACTCAAAATTGATCGCTGCATTTAAGCATTGCATTACTACTTAAGCTTACATTTTAAAAGTTCAACGATAATTCTTCTGCTGTCATTTAATTTAAAAATAATTTGATGTACGTAGGTCCTTACTTTCCGTACATACAATTATTTTTATTTCATGGGTAACTTTCGATGGATTTCGCAATTAATTTTGATTGTTCCCAATTTTATTTCCAAGTTATAAAAATTGTTATCGTACCAAAAAATTAATCGCAAAAAATCACCGAAAACAAAGACAGTAATGAAAACTTAGGAATCCAGAATTTCTGGATTGCGGGTTCAGATCCGGCCCGTAATGTTTTTAATTTGCTCATGGAATCGTCCTCGTTCCAAAATGGTATGGATATGTTGGGTTACGACCTCTAGGAGTAAAGTTGAAAAAGTGTGACACAGTGACACACTGGCATTTATTATATAGATGGTTACCCAATACAAAAGCCAAGAACCACTCAAGGTAGAGAGTTGCTGGAGAAAATTGTTTCTAAGCCATAAGAGTGGCGGGTGTAAGAAGAGCAGTTTATGATGCTATGTGGGAAAGATAGTGGCTAAATGTTGACTTGAAGCGGTTAAGATTGTAGTGGTCGTGAAAGCATCCTCTCGGGGGTCTGTTTCACAAAGTAGGGCTTCTTGGGACGAAGCTGTCAGAGAACTTTCTTTTTACTAATGGTATACGATGGCAAATGGAATATGAAGGCAGTGTACATGGCATGGCGTAGAGAGAGGCTTAGCTGTAAAGGTCGTAACTGGTGGAACTAAGGAATGGAGTTCATCAGAACGTTTATCATGTAAATATCGAGAGGTCAGCACAATAATAAAATTGAGTTTAAATTACCTGAATTATAATTTGGCTGGGCATAATGGTTCTGATTTTTAAACAAGAAATTATCTTATGTCTGTGTGTGTGTGTTAGTATTTCCGGATGCTTCGAGAAATTATTAAAACATTCTTTTTTGCTTACAATTATTTTTGTTTCCTTGTCGCGTTTATTATAAATTTGATATTTTCCTTTAACCTGTTTAAGAACTTAATGAAATCATTTGCCAATTATCGATCATTAAATTGTCTTTTAATTAAATAAGTTGATATTTTCAAAATTGAAGACTGCAAAAACCACATCCCTCGGCTCAAAATGAAAATACAAATTCCCAAAGCTTTTAATGATATTGCTTTATAGATTATCTTTTAAATTAGAAAAAAAAAACGAAATTATGTCTTCCTTGACCTCATGATAAATTCCCCTTATACGATCAATATAGAAATGACAAAAGGTCAGTTTGATTTGTCAATAAGCTCAGAATGGAATACTCCTCGCTAATCAGTCTGTCTCGGAATATGTCAGAAAGTAAACTTCTCAAACCCAGAACAACCAAACTAAAGGGATAGAAATATTCATGTTAAATCCTGCTATCATTCCTGAGCTGAAGAATAATCATTATTTACAGTCGGAATAATATCCTCATCTTTTTTTGTTATCATCACGGCATTTCGGCCGTTATGTCTTGTGAATTTCTTCAGATATCTGTCGAACCGGCTAACCGTCAGGGAATTTCAAACTGAACCCTTTATTTGATCTACGGGGGATGCTGGGAGTTGGTTGTCCGTGCCGCTGTCCATGTCTAGAGTTGTTTTGTTTAGTACTGCTCAGTTATTGCGAGTCGTGTGTTTCTACTGAATGTGAGATTGAAAGGAACTTGTCCTGATGTCCTGATGCCGGCTGCAATACTAACGGAAACGGGCAATTTACCGATACACCCTAACGTACAAAAGTAGACGGATTTACACAGTAGCAACAAAATATCAAATAAATGCATATACTTTTCTGTCTGTAAATACACTCAACACGGAATAGAAATAAGACAGATAAAAATCCAGTTTTCGGATGAATGTTCTGTGCAGGGATGCGCGATGTCGTCTGAGTGGGTAATCGGTTCGCAAAGAGAAATCGGGGAACCGAATTCCAATTCCAGTCGGGTTCATTACATTCACTTACGCGCAAATACCTTTGAGGAAAGGACTGAATTCATTTCTTATCTCCTCCAGCTATGGATTAAATAGCAGGAGCCGAACCAGGGATTGAAAAAATGCTTTAATCAATTATGTTATTGTTCCGTAGTTTAAATAAAAGGTTCAGTTCGAAATTTTCTGCAAGTTAACCGGATCAACAACTCCTGATGAAGGGTTGAAGGTACAACAGGTGAAACGCCGTGATAATCCCAACAAAGATAAGGACATTAGTCTGAATGTAAATGATTTAAAATAAAATCTGCTATCTTCTTCTGTAAGCCGTGTCCCTTCAGGACGTGAGCGATCATGGCGCTCCACAATTGTCTACCCTTTGTAGCTCTTAATAACTTTTTGTTATCTCCCCTAAACCCAGTTCTCCCATATATTTAGTCAAGCTGACTAAGTATTTTATGCGATGTATCGTCTGTCAACTCTTGCCTTCAATTTGTGAGTGTCAAATTTTCCAAGCCTTCTTTCCTCATTATGTGCCCGATAAATTTCCACGGCTTCTTCCTGATGTTAAGTATAAGTATCCGTTTTTGTTTCCATTTTCTCTAAAACTTTGCCGTTGCACACATGTTCACTCTATAGTATTCTCAGCATCCTTCTGTAGAATTACATTTCAGTCGCCTCAATTGTCTTCTTCATCTTTAAAGAGATTGTCCAGTATTCACTGCTATATAGGAGGACCGGTATTACATAACAGTTCAGTACTTTTTGTTTCTAACGATTTTTTCTGTTTCTTAATCTTTTTCTTAGCTTTTGGAAGGCATCTTTCGTTATCTCAATACGCCTTCGGATTTCAATGTCGCACTTTCGGCCCAAATATTTAAATTTTTGTACTTGCTTGAATTTTGTAAATAATTTACAACAGATTCTAACAGATTTTACTGAGCGGATAGAAAATGAGTTCTGGAAAATTTGTCATAATTTTCTTTAAATTCTTTCTCTTTTTTCATTAAAATCCGTTTCCTTCAGCAAAGAATAAGTCAAGAGCTCTACTGGGCGATCATGCCTTTTTCGATCCATGACTGACTAGGCAGAAGATTATCCCGCAGTAGGTTGTCGTTTCCTTCTGCGGTAGACTGGTTCCCAACCAAGGCTAAAGGACACAGTCTGGCTTGATATTATATCCATAGCTGGGGGAGATAAGAAATGGATTCATATATTTCCCCAAAGGTATTTGCGCGTAAGTGAAACGAACCCGACTGGAATTGAAACTCGGTTCCCCGATTTCTCTTTGCGAACCGATAGCCCACTCAGACCACATCGCGCATCCCTCCACAGAACATTCATCCGAAAACTGAATTTTTATCTGTCTTATTTCTACTCCGTGTTGAATGTATTTACAGACAGAAAAGTATATGCATTTATTTGATATTTTGTTGCTACTGTGTAAATCCGTCTACTTTTGTACGTTGGGCGTCTCCTTAAATTATCCGTTTTCGTTAGCATTGCAGTTGGCATCAGGACGTGCATCTTTCTTTCTTTTTATTGCAATGCTAAAGGGTTGCTTGGTAGACAGTTTCCTGGCGAATTTCACCAAAACACATGAAAAATAGATCAATGTGTTTTTCTAAATGACATGGTATTTGAAGTGTATGGAATGTTTTTGTAATCATTTTGAAATTGGAATGCCAAGTCTCTTATTATTTCAGGACATATTCTTCAATATTATTTTATCGAGGACAATATCAGCAAAGTTGTGGTGCGAATTTCGGTTTCATTAAAATTTCGCTTCCCACAGGAACAAGTCACCGTGGCACGCCCTGTGACCTCATAGGCTTGTTTTTATAGTCTCATGTACACCTTGCTTTCAAACACGTACTATGCACTAATTTACTCTTATAATATAATCATTTATAAAAGTGTAACCCTTTTCAATCAGTGGAGGTTCGCATGCCGGCTTTAATAACTTGAATTTCTTTGTTCGACAGGATACAGTATTGTTTATTAGTAAGCTAAGCTTAGTTTGGTAAAAAAAAAAATCTCTAAGTATTAAGCACCCGGTGATGATCGAACTCACAATTCAGTATTCTCGAGTTAACGTTCTCGGCTGCCATGAAGTGGAAAGATTATATTGAATCCATTTCTCGGTCAACTGCTAAAAACGTTGGTTCACTGTGTCGTACTAGACAATTTCTCAGAATCTATCATACGTATCTATCAATCTACCATTCATCCATAATTAGAATATTGCTGCCACATAAGGTCCAGTGCTCCTGCTATACATTCAGTAATTCTTGATAAAATCCAAAGAAGAATCAGCAATATTATTAGTCCTATTATGGCGTCTCGGCTTAAGTCATATTCCTACCGCCGTTGCTTCCCTGTGCGTTTTCTATAAATACTTTCATGGCGACTTTTCGAATGAACTCTTCGCCATGGTACTTAGATTTTAGGAATTTAAAAGCAGTACCGTAATTTCTATGCTAACTGATTCTTCAATCGCACTTCTCCCATGTGTAACTCTCTTCCTGGTCCATGCTTCCAGTCAATTTTAATCTTCAAAACTTTAAATGTAATGTCAATCGCTATCTAATGTCCTCCTGATTACTCTTCTATTGTTCTCGCTCATTATTAATATTTCGGTTTTCTAATACATCCACACCCAGTAACCCCAATGTGTCTTAGTGGCTTTGCTGCCTTGCTTGGGGTGAACTCGATTAAAATAAATGTCAATGTAACCGTTATCTCAGGCCGAGGTGACCATGAAGGAATCAACTTTTATGTAATTTGTGTATAGAGTTTTATAGATTGACGAATAGAAAATTAGAATAATAATGATAATGTGAATATTTGTTATTGTTTTTGCAATGAATCAGAAACAGAAAACAAGTTTGGTTAAATCTCATACGGTTTGTTTTATTGTAAGATAAATTAGATCTTTTTTTTTTTCTAATGTTGATTATAAATAATAATTCTTCTGACAGCAATCTTTTATTTCTTTTGAAATAATTCGCCTTTAAACTTTCGTGACATTATTCTCGTCATTTTTTTTTCTGAACTTTTTTCTTTCTTTTTCTTCCAAACAGATTCCGCCGAGCCCTAAGGTGAACGTCATCATGTCGGCTCGCAAGAAATGCCTTCACCTGTGTGAACACGTCAACCATTTCACATCTCGATTCTTATGCCTGATTCTTGTACTCGCCCAGGTGCATTATCTCGACTATTTGTTGGTCTTTTACAGCCAATCTCCATACTGGTGGTTTATACTAATACCAGACTGGATCGCCATTTTACTCTTCTTTGCTCACTTCACCAAATCTTACAGACATTTCGCTCGGACTCCCAAAGCACACGACGCTATCTTGGGATTTAGACCGAAAAGTGATCCGTTATCGTGTCGCGAAGGACATGACAAATCCTATTTCCCTTGGTGGCCCTTAGCCTGGTTAATTTACAGCATAACAATATCAATAAAGATAATTGTTTTGTTCACTATGACCCCAGAAGAATCGATTGAACAGTGGGAGGCCAAGACAATTCAGGGCGCAACAGGTATGCAAACTGCTGTTGGTATGACATCCGTCATTTTCTTTTTGATGTTAATATCAAACATCCACCGATCTGTGAGCGGGAAAATGAAGAGTTTTATACATGAAGTCGGAGCCACTGTGACGATCGACTTGTTGGATACTATGGACCTTTTGGAACTTTTGTACGAAGAAGAAGAAAAACACACCCGCTGGGGAGGTGACGAAGAGATTGTTTTCCGTCTCGTCTTGGCCATTGTCGTCATTAATATGTTAGTCCCAGTTTTCCCGTGCGCTATAATTCATCGTGGCCGGACCCACACCAGTCATATGTTCCGTCGGCTAGTTCTCACTCAAAAAGTACTACAGATCGTTTTGGTCAACTTGCTTTTCATGAGCGTTCGTCTGATTCTTTGGTCAATGTACGGTGAAAAGTTCTCCGCTTTTATCATCAAAAATGTTCTTATGGTCGGCATTCTTTCCACAGATATATTCAATGTCTACATGGAGGCCCACGAGGAGAAACGGCGAGAGAAACACCAGAAGACCTATTACGACACAATCATGGGCGTGGCTGCTCCGGTCAAGACAAAATCGGTGAACGGGGATTCAGTCGAGTTTGAAATGAAGGAAGTCATTGAAGCTGTAATGTTTGCAATGGAACTGAAAAAAGTGAACAAAAAACCTGAGGGTGTTGAAGCATGACGGAACAACACAGGACGGGAATGGTCCATCTAACGCAGTTTACACACACACACACACACACACACACACACACACATATATATATATATAGATATATAAACACACACATATATATAACCACACACACAACACATATATAGATATATAAACACACACACACATATATAAACACACTCACACAAACACACACACCTACACACACACACACACACACACATATATATATATATATATAAACACACATATATAAGCACACAGACACATATATATAAACACACACAAGCACACACACACATACATACACACACACATATATATATATATATATATATATATATGACAAAGTGGAAAAGTTTACTTGTGACGTGTTTTGTCCTTCAGGATGTCATCGGACTAATTTTTGTTATGTTGATAGAACTACACATGCGCACAACAGTGTAGCTGGGAATTTTAAATTTTTTATAGTATTGATATATATATATATATATATATATATATATATATATATATATATATATATATATATATATAGTCCGTTTTTTTTTCTTTCCATCACCTTTGTAAGTAAGTATCGCACATTTGTGATAATAGAAGATCTGACAGGAAAGGTGAAAAGTGTAACGAGACTGACCGCAATTTGGACAATCTACTCCGATCAAAGGAGAAAATAATTCACTACGACGAAAAAGTTTCGAGAGTGCCTTGATCGTAAGTTTATCGACAGTAAATTTGTGCCTGGCTCTTGCAACATTTCACCATTACTTTGCAGATCTTCTATTATCAGTGTATGTGATACCTACTTAGAAAAGTGATGGAAAAAAAAGAAGCTAAATCAATTCGGCTATATATATATATCTATATATATATATATATATAAATATATATATATAATTTAGTCCTATGATATCCTGAAGGATGAAACGCGTCACAAGAAAACTTTTTCCACTTTGTCATACATTTTCCCCAATATTCTTCTTGATATATAAAAATATATATCTCATATATCTATCTGTGTGTGTGTGTGTGTGTGTGTGTGTGTGTGCAATTTGAGGAATGTATAATTTTGAATGAATGTAACATTTAGATGTGTATAGGTTTGATGTGCGGAATCACCTATTTTTGAGATTTTTAATAAGAAGAATTACTGTAAAAAAAAAAAAAATTAATGAAATTGTTATTATCCCAACATTTAGGCTGTTATGTTCTGCGACTTTCTTCCAATATTTGGCGATCCGGGTAAACTTCAGGGAAATCCAAACTGAACTCTTTATGTAATCTGTTAATGAAATTAACATTTTATCATGGTACACATCAAAATAACGTTATGTAAAATCAACAAAATTCCCCTTTTCAGTAAACGAGAATTTAGAAAAACAAAGAATTCTAAACACTATCCCTTTCTCGGCTTTTTGGCCGGGATGAAAACGTTCTCTCCTTAATTCAGATGTGATAAGGCACCCGATCCCGAGAATTCCAACGCTGCGGCAACACGTTTCTCTTTGCATTAAGAGAGGTGAAATCGCGGAGATTGGGGATTTTTGTCCTTGACCTATGTACCCATTCATGTCTACGCTCCACATGCCCCCCCCATAACAAAATACTTTTATTTCATATCCTCTGCTTTAGTGGGGAAGTCAAGTAAATACATTTAAATATAAACCCATTAAGTTCAAATTTAGGGCTTTTAGGGCGGATATCTTAGAAAATTCCGAATTTTTTAGGTGAACAGCGGCAATGAAAATTCTAGCCTAAATTTTAAAATATCAAGCCTCCAGTTGTTTATGATCTCCCCAAATCTAAGTACAGCATTGATGGTTACATTTATCAATCACTAAATTGTGATTATACTTTTACTATAAACAAAACTGAACTTAAAATTTGTGTGACTAAATTATTAAATACTTTATTAAAAATTATGCCAGAATTTTTAAAGCATCTCACCGAAATGTTTTTCTTAAGTCGTCTGCGTACCGTGAGACACTCAGGTTTAACTGATGCCTAAGTCCGACATTTGTTAATGTCATAAGATTTAAATTTCCCGTCCTGACTATGACAATAAACTACATCGAGCAGCAAGGCCTCTGATTGGGATGTCTTGAGCAGCATGGAACCACCTTTTAATTGCTGTTATTCACAGGTTCACCCTGACATGAGGCGGTAGCAACTGTTAGGATTCCAGCTATGGGCAAATAGTTAACCTCTAAACTGGGGAAAAAAAAACTGAAAGTATAAACTTAATATATATATATAAAGTTTCAAATTAAAAAACAATAATGTTTTATTTTATGAAAGTATTTATTTATTTATATATGTATTTATATATATATAAATATATATATATAATTCCTTGGGAGCTTGAGTAATGTTTTTCTTTTTACAAAATCTATTGCTGGTATATTTTTCTTTTACAAAACTCTAAACATTATATATATATATATATATATATATATATATATATATATATAATACTTTCATAAAATAAAACATTATTATTTTTAATTTGAAACTTTTTCTACATATACATATTAAGAAAGTATACGTGGCTTCTCATTATGCTATATATATATATATATATATATATATATATATATATATATATATATATATATATATATATATATATACCGGCAATAGAGTTTTGTAAAAGAAAAATATACTAGCAATAGATTTTTGTAAAAAGAAAAACATTACCCAAGCTCCCAAGGGAACTAAATTTCGCCATTAAATGGCCCATAAGGAGTTGATATGCCGTTATACACACAAACAAACAAATACATTTCCTTTATAGTCTATTCACGTTAGTATGTCTCCGTGTTTATAAGGATTTTTACATATATTTATGTTTCGCATAAGATACTAATATTTATTTTAACCAAACATTTTCATTGCTTAAGGTTTCCGAAAAATACTGGTTTCCTTAAATTAAGCAACTTCCGACGATAAGCTTGTTCGCGGAAACCGTAATTTCTTTGTTTCGTTTGTCTTCGATTATCTACGAGTAAAAATAAAATAGAACCAATAATGTTTGTAAAAATGTAAAATACAAAATAAGAATGTCAAAGTTTATGAATTGTAGACGAACTGAATGTATTTAGCCATTGTGTAGTGTAAGGTACGTTCCTAAGCAACATGGCGACGACACACAAACAGAATTTAAGAAAGCAGGGACAAGTTTTAGATATGATTTTATAAAATTATGGAAGGAAAATTAAAAACTGCAACATATTTACATTTATTTTTTGTATGTAACGGTGTGTTTAAGTCGATTTTCTGTGAACGTAGCTTTTATAATAAACAGCCTTATTTGAAATATTCGTAGAAATTAATATATGTCTGACACAGTTTAATATCTTTTAGCAAATGCCATAACTCACAGTTTACAGGAGAAAAAGAAATACATGCATATTGACTTTAAACAAAGCGATATGTAGTTTCCGTTGTCACAGAGTCTTTTGAACTCTAGCCGCTTCTATTCTCTTGTGGAGTATAGTAATTCGATTGGTGTATATTTGTATAAACGAGCTCTTAATCTTTTAGTTGACCGATGTGAACAGGTTGTAAAGTCTGATATTTCTCTGTTTCAAGAGAGAGAAAAGAAAAGAACTGTAAAATAACCGCTTAAGTCCATAACTATTTATATTAGAGCCGTTAGAATAAATTAAAACAATCATTTCTGCCTGTTCAGTGGGTGTCAGTTTAGCATAACAAACCGGAAATAACTAAACTTGCTACCCATAATGCCCTAATGACAATATATAAATATAGTCGAGCTACTAATATCCAACCCACATGGCCTGAAAATAGCGTTCAAACATGAAACAGACTGTCGCCATTCAGTACTGATTTCTGTGTCCACTATATATATATATATATATATATATATATATGCGACAGACAGTAAGGTGTTTTTATACCACAATGGTAAAACTAGAAAATAGAAGTTGTAATTTCAACTGGATCTTTAAGAATGTTTATTTCGAATAACTTTACCAGTTTCACAGCTCTATGAATTTCAAAAGTTACATTGAGATAGAGAGAAGTATAGCTATGCCATGATAAGATTCGCATCTGCATATAATGGCATAGTCACACTTCTCTCTATCTCAATGTAAATTTTGAAAATCATAGAATTGTAAAACCGGTAAAGTTACTCTAAATAAACATTCTTAAAGACTCCATGTGCATTTGCAACTTTTTCCAATGCACACACACACACACACACACACACACACACACACACATATATATATATATATATATATATATATATATATATATGATAATAATATATTTTTAAGGTATGTTATATTTATGGGGTAAAGTTGAATATCAGGATAGAGCCTATGTAAATATAAAAGGGACATTGAAGTCAACACCCAGTGGTGACAGTGTGTTTCATGCTTAAACGCAATCTTCAGGCCTGACAGTCGTCCAACGATCGCCGCTACGTGTTGACCTCAATGTCCACACACACACACACACACACACACACACACATATATATATATATATATATATATATATATATATATATATATATATATATATATATATAATGTGTGTCTGTGTGTGTCGATTCTGTTTTTGTGTCGCTTTTGGG